>CAUOFW020004913.1:0-17500 GCA_963454935.2 Ilex paraguariensis | reverse complement strand
ATGAAATTTCTATTTTCAGTTTTACATTTTAGTTTTGTTTTGGATAGTGAACCTAAATTGCGTTAAATACAATGCTCCAACTCTCTTCAGCAGGTTAGGAAAACACGTTCTTATTTACAGTGCAATGGTTTATTGAACTGCAGTGAAAAAATACACTAAATTTATCGGCATTTGTTTAAACGCCTGGAATGTAATCTCTGATCGTTGGCTCTGGCAAAGAAACATTAAAATAAACGTTGGTACTTTTGCGGATGGCGGATTAGTAAACTCTCAACAGAAACACCATTAATTATGTTTGTTGACANAATAAACGTTGGTACTTTTGTGGATGGCGGATTAGTAAACTCTCAACAGAAACACCATTAATTATGTTTGTTGACATTTGTAAAGGCTTTTCCTGGTGTTTAAAAACACTCATGATTCCAAATTTTCTTGTAGTGAAATGGGCGAAAATGCTCTCCTTTGCCAGACAACTATTTGAACATCTATCAAATAAGCTACTTACTCCAACTCCTTCATGGACAAGACAATGCATGTCTACTTCTTGTTGTACCAAGAAACAACTCCACCTCCGAATATAAATTCATAACTCAAAGTGGTCTTCGCTCATCTTTATCACTTTGCCTAACTTGAATCTTTGTCTCTTAGTTTTAGGCTGATAATCAAACAAGCCTGAATGAGTTCGAGTGGATTCTATTGATTTCATTTTTTGAAACAAGCCTAAAAAAATTATTTAAGTTCGGTTCGTTTAGAAAACAATTCTAAACTAGGCAAGCTTGAACAAAATAAGCCGAATTCGAGCTGAGCTTGAGTATTTTTTACATAAATGAGTCAAGCTTGTCAAGTTCAAGTCNTTGAACAAAATAAGCCGAATTCGAGCTGAGCTTGAGTATTTTTTACATAAATGAGTCAAGCTTGTCAAGTTCAAGTCGAGTCTATCGAGCTTATTTTCTAAACGAGCCTGAATGAACCGAATCTTCTTCATTGTCAGTTCGATTATATTATCAACTTTTTTCTCACAAGTATTATCAAGGAAGTTGATAATACAATCAACGTAGTAGCAGCTTCAACTCAAACAAAGCCAAACCTGCTAACAACAACCAACTCCCAGTTTTGCTCAATACCAAAGAATCAAACACTAAGCAAAAGCTAGAAAAATCAGCTAGCAGTAGAAAGGATTTAATGGCAATCTTTCCCCAGAAACAGGAACATCAACTATGATGAGCCCAAATCTAATCGGGTCAGGCCTAATAAATCAAGTAAGCCTAAATAAGCTAAAATGATCAATCAAATCCAGCTCGTGAAGTCAACCCAGTCTAAGGCCCAAGGAGTCTAAGAAGATTAGAGAACGTGGGGAACAATCATTAAGATACCCACTCTCGAAGATCAAGACAGTCTTTAATTGTACTTACCTTNCTTTGCCTAACTTGAATCTTTGTCTCTTAGTTTTAGGCTGATAATCAAACAAGCCTGAATGAGTTCGAGTGGATTCTATTGATTTCATTTTTTGAAACAAGCCTAAAAAAATTATTTAAGTTCGGTTCGTTTAGAAAACAATTCTAAACTAGGCAAGCTTGAACAAAATAAGCCGAATTCGAGCTGAGCTTGAGTATTTTTTACATAAATGAGTCAAGCTTGTCAAGTTCAAGTCAAGTCTATCGAGCTTATTTTCTAAACGAGCCTGAATGAACCGAATCTTCTTCATTGTCAGTTTGATTATATTATCAACTTTTTTCTCACAAGTATTATCAAGGAAGTTGATAATACAATCAACGTAGTAGCAGCTTCAACTCAAACAAAGCCAAACCTGCTAACAACAACCAACTCCCAGTTTTGCTCAATACCAAAGAATCAAACACTAAGCAAAAGCTAGAAAAATCAGCTAGCAGTAGAAAGGATTTAATGGCAATCTTTCCCCAGAAACAGGAACATCAACTATGATGAGCCCAAATCTAATCGGGTCAGGCCTAATAAATCAAGTAAGCCTAAATAAGCTAAAATGATCAATCAAATCCAGCTCATGAAGTCAACCCAGTCTAAGGCCCAAGGAGTCTAAGAAGATTAGAGAACGTGGGGAACAATCATTAAGATACCCACTCTCGAAGATCAAGACAGTCTTTAATTGTACTTACCTTTTGTAGCTATCCTCCCTGAAGAACTAGTACCTTTACCCTCACGTCACCGCCTCACCTAAGGGCTTCATGCCTATAAATTGTAAGCTCTCTTTATATGAGAGACACATCTCTACACTTCTCTACACACCCCTCACTTAGCTTTTCTCTCTCCTAATTATTGTACCTTTCCCATAGCTAATCATTGCTCTCTCCTCTCTCTTTCTCCTATTCACCTTACCTCATTAATAAAAGGTTTTTCGACCACTGTTGCCGTTTCCTGGAGTAGAGTAGGTCACTCGAACTGAACCACTACATATTTGTGTGCTGACTTGATATTTACCTTTTTGCCATTGATTGTTTTTTAATTGTCTCATTAATTTTCTACATCAATCACTCGACTGTTGATCTTGCATAAGACTATTTTGTGCATCATCAGTTTGGTGTCGTTTGTGGAAAACGACTGAGTTTTCTTCTACCTTGTTATTCTCTTTCAAATTGATGAAAATCATAACTAGGTCAATGAATCAACAATCGGAGGACGACAACCCAGGCCACCAAGAGAGGCTTCGTCTCTGCCTCCACCAACGGAACTGTCTACTGCGGCAAATTTTGTGGTTGGGTAACAGTTTTTGGAGACCATGGAGTTGTTGATAAGCCAAAATAAGCAAATTCTTCAGCTGATGCTAGCTCCGGGAGGTGTCGTCTTAGCTCGTGGGAACAACAATCCCTCTAATTTGAGAGGTGCGACAACTTCCCCACCCTGGGTGCCAAGGCACCCCCCACCATGGTGCCCAACGCTAGGGCGCCCCCCATGTAGCATCCAGGTGCCCCTCGCCAGGGTGTCCCCCCTTATCGCCCAAACACCTCACAGGCTTTGCCTCCTCATGTGCCTGTTTCGCCCCCGCACATAGCCGACCATCCTAGGCAGGAGGATGAGGGGGAGAACCAGTATGCAGATAATGAAAGCTACTACAACAATCCAACGGAAGATGTCCCTAACCAATGGGATGAGAAGATTAAGGAGGTCCAAAACCAGCTTGGTGATGCCCTCAATGCCATCAAAGCATAGGTGCTAGAGACTGTAGATTACTTGGTAAGGCGTACTGACACTCCATTTGTGACAGATGTTGTCAACTACCCTTTACCCTCAAAGTTTAAGATGCCTGCCGTTGAGATCTTTGATGGTACCAAAGATCCCCTCGACCATTTCGACACATACAAATCTTTCATATAATTCCATAACGTGCTTGATGAGATTATGTGTAGAATCTTCCCTACCACTCTCAAGGGATCCGCACGCTAGTGGTTCACCAAGCTCAAGCCTTCTTCCATCCACTCTTTTGTGGAGTTAAACAAGTCTTTCGCCTCCCACTCCATTGGGGGACGCCGACACTAGAAGTCGGTGACCCATATGCTCACCATCAAGCAGGACTGGGATGAAAGCCTTAGGAGCTACCTCTCTCATTTTTACAAGGAGGATCTCTAGATCGAGGAGCTAGACGATAAGGTAACCATGGCTGTCTTTATTGCGGGTTTGCGCTCCTCAAATTTCATGTTCTTTGTCCTAAAGAAATTGCCCTCTAGTATGCCTGAACTGCTATTAAGGGCACAGAAGTACATGAATGCTAAGGACGTCACCAAGGTTCGTCGAGGTGAGTCCTCCTGAGGACGGGAAAAAAGGAAGGACATCTGCAAAGACAAACGGGAGGTAGAGAATAGGAGAAAGAGAACCGAGAGAGTCTTTGTTAAGGACCGTTGGGGTCCCATACCCCCGAGAGAATGACAATTTTTCACGCCACTCAATGCCACGGTGGAGCATATCCTATTCCAAATACAAGATGACCCTACGCTCCGCTGGCCTAGAAAAATGAAGTCCGACCGAAACCGCAGAAATTTCAATAAGTACTGTTGCTTCTACCGCGACCACGATCACGACACTGACGACTTCTTCCAGTTTAAGAGGCAGATCGAGGAGCTTATACGATGTGGCCAACTGAGGCAGTACGTTGCTGGCAGAGAACAAGACTAGCCACCTGGCCGGGACTAGGATGATAGAGAACACTAACAATCCCTTAGAGAAATTTTGACAATCTCTAGAGGGTTAGGAAGATGAGGTGACTCCAACTCTATTAGGAAAGCTAGACAAGCAGAGGCATATGACTCTTGCCTAAGAAAGACACCCCGACATGGGGAAGAAGAGATCATCACCTTCTTGAATCGAGATCTCAAGGGAATTTAGCTCCCTCACGATGAGCACTTTGTCTTAACCATGATGGTAGCCACTGCCAGGTTAAGAGGATTCTAGCCGAAAGTGACAGTTCAACTGATATCCTGTTCACACCAGCCTATGATAGCCTCCACCTTGGCAGAGACAAATTGTAACACATTAGGACACCCCTTGTTGGATTCTCGGAGGAGAGGGTTTATCTCTTGGGTTACATCACCTTGCCAGTCACTGCAGAGACAGCGCCAAGAAGCTCCATCATTATGGTGAAGTTCATTGTACTGGACTGTCCATCTATCTACAACATCATACTTGGACGCCCCACACTCAACACTCTAAGGACAATGTCGTCCACCTATCATCTCGTTCTTCGTTTCCCAACCCTTTGTGGGATTGGAGAAGTGAAAGGAAACCAAGTCACTACTAGAGAATACTACGTGGCCTCCATGAGGACCAAGAAACCCCAAGAGGCCCTCTGAGTGGAAGTGCTCAACCTTAAGGATGACAGTACATTGAAAGCAGGGAAGCCTTGGCCCATTTATGGTGAGCCAAACTCCTGAAAAGGCATTATCAATGGCGGGCACAAGCTAGCGGATCTCATTTTATTCGTCATTTATTGTTTTAGTTGATTTACTTTGTTATCTATTATTTTACAAAATAAAACTCTGCGAAGATTATTGTGTCCAAAGTTGTCTTGCTTTCATTTCATAAAGATTGTAAACAGCTTACAATAGTCACAACATGATCTAACATCAAGGTAGACAGAAAGATAAATGTCGTCATACTCCTGATGATCACCCATTACACCTGAGCCATTATCGTTAAGGCTCTCCCCGTCACCCTCTACCCCTAGTGCCTCATATGGGACAAAGCCACAGAAATCAATAGCAAGGAAAGATTTCAAGCCCTTCATAACCATCAATAAAGGCATCTGCAATTTCTCTCTCAGTAGCCTCCCTCCTTATCTCCATCTCAATGGAATAAGCTTCTGCCACGGCAACCCTTTCTCGAGATATACGTAGCTCGGCCTTAGCTTTGGTGGCCCTTGTGTAGATAGTCACCTTATCAGTCTCCAGCTTCTCGTTCACTTGCGAGTCACCAAAAAGCTCGACCTAATTCTGCCTCTGCTCTCAAGCAGGCAACCTCTATCTCCAGCTTAGCGTTTCTCTCATGAGTTTTCACAAGCTTGGCTTAACTCTACCTCTACTCTCACGTAGACAACCTATGTCTCCAGCTTAGTGGCTCTCATGAGAGTCACCAAAAGGTTGGCCTAATTCTGTCTCTGCTCTTAAGAAGACAACTTATATCTCTAGCTTAGCATTTCTTTCAGGAGTCGCCATAAGCTCGGCCTAACTTTGCCTCTATTCTCACACAAACAGCCTATGTTTCCAACTTAGCGGCTTTCATAAGTGTCGCCAAAGCTTGACCTTATTCTACCTTTGCTCTCAAGCAGGTAGCCTATATCTCCAGCTAAGCATCTCTCTCACAAATCACCACAACCTCGACCTAACTCTATCTCTGCTCTTATGCAGACAACCTATGTCTCCAGTTTAGCGATTCTCACGAGAGTTGCCAAAATCTTAGTCTTATTGTGCCTTTATTCTCAAGTAGATAGCTTATGTCTCCAGCGTTTCTCTCACTAGTTGCCACAAGCTCGGCCTAACTCTGTCTCTGTTCTCATGCAGACAGCTTATGTCTCCAGCTTAGCAGCTCTCACAAGAGCCGCCAAAAGCTTGGCCTTATTCTGCCTCTGCTCGTAAATAGACAACCTATATCTCAAACTTAGCGTATCTCTTACAAGTCCCATAAGCTCGGCCTAACTCTGTTTCTGCTCTCAAGTAGGCAACCTATGTCTCCAGCTTAGTGACTCTCATGAGAATCGTCAAAAGCTTGGCATTATTCTACCTTTGCTCTCAAGCAGGCAGCCTATATCTCCAGCTAAGGGTCTCTCTCACGAGTCGCTACAAGCTCAACCTAACTTTGCCTCTACTCTCACGTAGACAACCTATGTATCCAACTTCGTGCTTTCTCATGAGTCGCCAAAAAGCTTGGCCTAATTCTGACCTCAAGCAAGCAGCCTATATCTCCTGTTTAGCATCTCTATCATGAGTCACCAAAAATCTCAGCCTAATTCTACTTCTGCTCTCAGGTAGGCAGCCTATATCTCCAACTTAATGTCTCTCTCATGAGTCACCAAAATTTTGGCCTTATTCTGCCTCTGCTCTCACTTAAGTAACCTCAATCTCCAGCTTAGTGTCTCCCTCACGAGTTGTCACAAGCCTGGACTAATCCTATCTCTGCCCTAAAGTAGCCTTTGTTTACCAAAACTCGGCCTAACTCAGCCTGTGTTTACACGCAAGCAACCTCATTCTCCAAAAGCTCGGCCTCAAGAGTTATTTCTCTCTCATGAGCCAACCACAATTGTAGCTTGGTGCCTAGGTTTTTCTTCCGCCAAAGTTCTCGACACCTTGTCGAGTTTGAGCATGAGCATCGTCAAAAGCATGAAAAAGCCACAACCACCTACAGGTATCCAAAATCCAGAACATGAAAGAAGGAAGTTAGATACAAGATTAAAGATGAGTAAAGGGCATACCAAAGTAAAGCTCTTCATTGTTGTGTCGATGATGCCCTCTGGACCTCTAGAACCAACCTCCTAGATATCCCAGGGACTCATAGACCTCCAAAGCTGCTCCTTAGCCAAAGTCACATCGAAGCATGAACATCGAGCCACTACTAGAATCAGAGCAACTATGTGGAACTATAGTCCCTATAGAAGACCGCACTAAACTCTTAACTCCTACAGTAGTACAAGGGCTAGCTCTAATGCACATAGGAGTCACATCCTAGGTAGGAATGAGGGCACCATCGGATCNTATAGAAGACCGCACTAGACTCTTAACTCCTACAGTAGTACAAGGGCTAGCTCTAATGCACATAGGAGTCACATCCTAGGTAGGAATGAGGGCACCATCGGATCCTGCTCTCGGGAAGTAATATAGCCATCGGATGTCGGTGAAAAAACACTGGGGGCATCAAACCTTGCCCTCTTTGGAAAGAGGGGAAGACGTTGTCCTAAAGTATAGAGAACTTCCCCGTCCACCATCACTATATCAACAGGAACGCCTGTAATAAGAGACAAGGTTAATCTAAAGAACTAGTAAATCTTCACATTGAGGATATCTTCAAAGCAAGATTAGCTGAATCCTCACACAATCGGGAATACATTAAGTAGACATATGCTAAATCTATTTTTTTCACTAATTTGGGGTTAAAAACTCAAATTTAGAGAGAAAGAAGCATTCTTTCGAGAAATTTGGTGCCCAAACTACCTTTGGCAGTTTATATGTCATAGATCTTGAAAAAATACCTAGATTAACAAAAAAAATTCCCCTAAAACAGATAATCGAGGACAAAGTTATGGCAATACAAAGTTTTGCCTTTTTTTATGATTTTCCAATAGTTCGGTTGGCGTCTAGCGCGTGCTCCCATTGCCTGACGATGCCTAGGCCTCTCTAGCTTCACTCAGCTTGCCACTTGGGCCCTCTGCAACAGTGCAAGAGGCGTCGCCTATGTCAACAACAACATTTTTGTCACCCAAATAGAAACCGAGGTCGCCCGAGGTCACGGTAGCCAAGGCGTCGCCCATTTCCACACAACCAGCAGCGCCTATGCCAGTGGTGCCTAGTCCACTTCCATGGGCACCGCCTGAAGCCTTCTACGCCTTGGGCGTCATCACCTCTTTGCTCCTTGGGCGTCGCTAGCAAGCCCCTCCTGCACCTTGGGTGTCTCTAGCGAGCCTCTCTGCACCTTGGGCGTTGCCTACCCAAGCCTTTCCGGCGCCTGTGCCATCATTGTCCTAGCATCCTCCGCCTTCCTTGACGCCTGCTTGACCCACCTTGCTTCTAGCATTGCCTAACATGCCCAGGGAGCTGCCCATCCTGCCGTTGCCACTTAGTTTCCTGCCTAGGCTATTGGCCCCTCCACTTTTGGCGTCGTCTGAATCTTACCCCATAGCTTGGCTCACTCCTGTTCCAGCCCACATTAGTAGTAGCTTCAGTGCCATAGGCGCTGCCCATACACCCAGAGGCGTCGTCAATAGCCCTGTGGGCACTACCCTCTTGGCCTCCCTTAGTCTCACCGATTGCACTATGGACCTTGCTCTTTTCGAAGTTTCTTTTCCCTGGGCTAGCTCTTTGGGCACCATCTCTTTGTCTTTTGGTTCTCTTAGACTTTGAGGATTTTATAAAGCACAACCATGGAGCTATCAGAAGAAGAGAAAAACTTCCCAGAGTACAGAAGCAATAAGCTTAGGAAGCTAACATGGTGGAGAACATGAAACTTTTTGCCCACTCAAAATGAACAAGTCACTCATGCCCTTAATCTCCTTGGCACCACTAGGACTTGAGGCATGGGGGGAAAATGATGAGCCCAAATCTAACCGGATCAGGCCCAATAAATCAAGTAAGCCCAAATCAGTTAACACGATAAGTCAGGCCCAGCTCATGAAGTCAACCCAGTCTAAGGCCTAAGGAGTCCAAAAAGATTAGAGCATGTGGGGAGCAATCATCGGGATGCTCACTCTTGAAGATTAAGGCATTTTTTAATTGTACTTACATTTTGTAGTTATCCTCCCTGAAGAACTAGTACATTTACTCTCGCGTCACCTCCTTACCTAAGGGCTTCATGCCTATATGTAAGCTCTTTCTACATGAGAGACACATCTCTACACATCCCTCACATAAATTTTCTCTCTCCTAGCTATTGTACCTCTCCCGGAGCTAATCATTGCTCTCTCTCTCTCTTCTGTTCACCTTACCTCATTAATAAAAGGTTCTCTGGCTACTGTTACCATTTCTCGGAGTGGAGTAGGTCATTCGGACTGAACCACTATATATCTGTGTATTGACTTGATATTTACTTTTTTTCCTTTGATTGTTTTATTAATTGTCTCATTAATTCCCTACATCAATTAGTCAACTATTGATCTTGCATAAGATTATTTTGTGCATCATCAAACCACAATCATCAAAAACAATTTTCCTTCTCCTCCTTATCATAGGCAAACAACACAAGTCTTTTGCTATAGCCATCTTCACCTCAATAGGTAAATTCAAACCAAAAGAAAAATCAATAGATCTCGTAGATAGTACAACATAGTTAACCAATCTATCAACAACACAATTGGCTTATCTGAAAATATGAAAAATTTGGAAATGCCCATAGCTCAATACCTCCTTAATCTGAACCAAGAAACCCAAAAGAGGCCAAACACACTCACATATTCCCAAAATAGAAATAAACGAACCCAAAAAATTAATCTCATACACCATAACTCCATTTCCAAAACAAAACAAAACAAAACAAATAAAAATCTATTTTCTTTGTCTTCCATTTGACTTTGAAGTTGCACAAAGAATTTTTGTATTTTCCTCCGCATTGACTTTTGCCTATACAAACAAAACTAATAGATCTTAAAACTGTATATAAATGGATCCAAAAGCTGTTGAAAAATCAAGAAAACTAATAAAACTTAAAATGGTATATAAGGAAACTCACTTATTGGCTTGGACACTCTGAACCACCCTTGCTAGCATCCCCATCCCTTCCTGAATTTAGGCTTCCCTATATATAACAAAAAATTGAAAGAAAGTTAAAGTGCATGGGGATGTGAATTAGATGGAAATTAACAAATGAATCTTGTACTAGCTGTTGTATGATATTAGACAACCGTGTAGTATCATTGATTCCAAATATTGTTGTAGAGTAGGGAACATGATCCATACCATATATACCTCTCCAATATGAAAAGTGTTGAGCATCATTTTAAAGAACACATGGTAAATGCAATGCACATTTTCTATTAAATAAAACAAATATGACATACCTGTAACATATTTTGGTGTGAAACCTAGAGTGTGTCATGTTGTCCATTGTATATCCACCTCTATATTCATGTGCTGAAGGAGTAAAGTTGCCCCCACACAAGGAGGGTGGGTTGGCCTTCATAACACATAATACACTACAACTAAATAAATAGCTCAAAGCAAAATGTTCAATATAATTGCTCAAATTAGAAAATACAATCTTGTACCTTTAATGCAATACTTTGTTGATTCTCAACTATGTCAACAACTTTCGTACTTAATGCATCATCATCGTTACCAATTTTGTTGCCTTGGACCATGTTAGAATCCTACAAAAAAATTATAAAATTAGCAATGTGAACAAAATAAAAAGAATTAATTTCAAAATCACATAATTCAAATATTTCACACCTTCATATAATTACTTGCATTTTTGGTATTTGTCTTTGCTTCTGTCTTTGTTTTTTCTTTTCCTCCTTTTTCCTAATTACTTGCTCGACCTTAAATTGCTTCCTTTTATATGGTGGTCGCCCTTTACAACAAACTACCACCGGAGCAAGTATATTTGCATTCTCTTTTGATGTTGGATTAACATCACTACAAGCATTAGTTGCCCCAACATTCATATTGGTAGTAGGTTGACTACTCTTACCAACACAATCATATTTTTTTTAGGTCCATTTCCAATTCTTTTAGCCTTTGCATCACTAAATTGGCATTTTCTTTAGAATCAGTTGCCAAGTCTACAACCTAATAAGATGTATTAAACATCTTGTCAAAACGGCATGCTTCAGGTTTGACACTCCAATCATCATAAGTAATCTTCATCTTTGTGTGACACCTCTTCAAATTTTTCCTCCATCGCCGAGTGATGTATTTTTCTAGAATCACTAAAATTTTCTTATGAATTAGCACTATGATTACATGTCTACATAGAATGCCCCTAAATTCAAACAAATGACAATTGCGATTAATGTCATAGTCATCATGAATTAAAGAAACTTTAAAAGATGCACGCTGAGATGACTCCCCAACCTTTATATCTTAAGATATTTCATACTCTGAAAAGGAATCATTATTTTAACCGAAGACAATTCACAATATATTTTCCCTGCTAATTCATGTTGAAACTCTTTAAATTTTGTTTTAGTATAAGCATCTTGAAATTGCTTCTCCATCGCATAATGAGTTAAACACGAAATCCATGAATTATAGGAGTTGAAATCTTCTTGGTTCTCTTTTTCTACCTTGCTTCGTAATGCATTTTCATATTGTTCAACAAATTGTTTTAATGTAGTTTTGTAATTGACATATCCATAAAAAAATTCATGCATTCTCTCATTGCGTTGTGTGATAGACATTCCTGCTCAAAAAGTATCTTTCACAAATGTTGGCACCCATTGATGCCTCTCATCATATAATCCAAGCAACCACTCATTGCTTTCAAGATTATATTTCTCAATCATTTTATTCTACAGCTCTTCAAATTCTTCATTGGTCAAACATTCATATACAGAAATTTGCAATGCAAACTTGATTGACTCATACTGTAAAACCCGGGTAAATTTAAACTTGTATGAAAAAGGGCAAAATGATAATTTGTCACCACAGTACGGGTTGTAAACCTAAAGTTTTCTAAAACTTAAATGACGAAACGGACCTCACCGTTGGATTCATCTCACGAAATCTAGTTACTACGTCAGATTTCATCGAATTCTAAGATAGTCAAAATTTTCATGTTTTACGAGGCGGTCGAATCTTGGGTGACCCAAAAAACAGGATTTTGATAAACATTTTGAAGGTTAGAAAATAATTTGAGGCAAGTTAAAGTAAAAATTTTTTAAACTTAAATTAGGACAAAATTTAATCATTTCATGGCTAAAACAGACCCGAAAATAGGGGGCTGTGTGGCGCATTATGGACCAAAGAAATAAGGAATATAAATAGGTGGGAAAAATCTGATTCTCCACCCACTATGTAGTACTCCATTATGTCGTCAACTGTATTAAACACCATTCCCAATTTTGGCTCTTCTAATTTTTCTTCTACATTGATTGTATTATCAACTTCTTTCTCACAAGTATTACCATCCATCTCCATACTTGTATAGCTAGTTGGAATTTCTTCTTCCATTCCTATCTAATAAAGAACAAAACATAGATAATCAAAGAACATAGAAATAATAGATTGTCACTAGAATAAATATAATTGGTCACTCTTAAAGTTATTGTCAGTGCATCAAATGTCAGTGAGTATGAGACCATTGCCAAGCAAAAGTTGCCAAAGATGATATTTGACTACTATACATCAGGTACANACAAAACATAGACAATCAAAGAACATAGAAATAATAGATTGTCACTAGAATAAATATAATTGGTCACTCTTAAAGTTATTGTCAGCGCATCAAATGTCAGTGAGTATGAGACCATTGCCAAGCAAAAGTTGCCAAAGATGATATTTGACTACTATACATCAGGTACAGGGGACGGTGGAGTCTGACAGAGAACATAAATGCATTCTTAAGAATTATGTAAGCTTCCTATCAGGCTCACAAAGCTTCAACTCGAAACTTGTACCATTGCGCTAGCAATGGCTTGAAGCATCTTATTTAATTAGCTCAAAAGAAACTGAATTACAANAAGGGACCAGTGGAGTCTGGCAGAGAACATAAATGCATTCTTAAGAATTCTGTAAGCTTCCTATCAGGCTCGCAAAGCTTCAACTCGAAACTTGTACCATTGCGCTAGCAATGGCTTGAAGCATCTTATTTAATTAGCTCAAAAGAAACTGAATTACAAGTAGTACATACAGTAAATCAAAGCGTGCGAAATTCACTTTCTAGAGAAAATTTCAGGCATCATCACCAGAAGACATAAAATCTATTTAATCATATAGACTTTTATTTGGTGGATGTAACAATCAATTCAAACCATAAGGAATGACCTTTAAGACATGATCTACCAATCAAGGAGGGTTACATATGAAATAGGGGAGGCAAAATGATATATTTGGNAGTAAATCAAAGCGTGCGAAATTCACTTTCTAGAGAAAATTTTAGGCATCATCACTAGAAGACATAAAATCTGTTTAATCATATAGACTTTTATTTGGTGGATGTAACAATCAATTCAAACCATAAGGAATAACCTTTAAGACATGGTCTACCAATCAAGGAGGGTTACATATGAAATAGGGGAGGCAAAATGATATATTTGGATGCTATGAAAAGTGATTAAACTTCAACGACCTCACAAAAAGATGAATTAGTCGAGGTTCGTATGTACTTTCTTGCAATCCCATCCAAAGTGATATATATATATATAATAAATTTTCTTTTCATGTCATTAATTTTTCCCAGACATTCCAACAAGTAAAAAGTATAGAAAGAAAATGCCAAGATTAACCTGGGTGGACTTGATAATTTCACTACAGGGAAAATCACTGAGCTTTAGCCTTGCAGCGTTTTTGCATCTGTACAAGGCTTTGGGGATGGAGCCGGTGAGGATTCGAAGGATACTAAAGAAGCAGGGAATAAGCGGACCACCACCTCTATCTGACAGTGGAAGCAGGGAAGACGAAATTTTTTTTCCCCAAATATTAATCAAATATTAATCTTGCTTAATCAACCTTCCAAGTCAGATGTCATGTCATTTGAGCTTTTTATTTGGTCCATAATTTTGGTCAGTATAGCATTATCGAAAATAAATAGGGGGGAGGGAATTCTCAAAGAAGGATTTATTGTTATTGCATTTGTTGCCTTGATAAGGGTGCCACTTGATCTTGTTTCATCAATGCACAACAGATTTGTCTTGTGGGAACCAATGTGAGCACTGGGGGACAAGAACCTTGAACCGAGCACGAACACGTCATATAAATTCAAGATCCTTAATGACATCAAGTCTAGGTTGTTGGGTTCAGTTGGGCGGAAAGTCTTTATGTGCATAAGACACTTGATGGGCTCCGAGCCCTAGAAACGGGTAATCCTTTGCTTGGCCAAAGCACTAAAAGTCTTAATGGAGGCCTAAAATCTCTCGGGGATGGGTTCAAGAACCTGGACTCGGGAGTACTCCTTATTTAGGGAGGTGAAATAAGAGTTTGGGTTAGACCTTGAATATAGGAAAGTCTTTGCATGGCCAAAACACCAAAAGCCTTATATGTTTAGGCACTTGATGGGCTTTGGACCCTAGAAACGGGTAAGCCTTTGCTCGGACAAAGCACCAAAAGTCTTAATGTAGGCATAAAATCTCTTGGGGATGGGTTCAAGAACCTAGACTCGAGAGTACTCCTGGTTTAGGGACGTGACGCGAGACTCTAGGTGAGACCCTAGACATAATGCAAAGCAGTTACAAGAGAAAGCTTGACCCCGCGTTAACTTTTCATGTTTGGAGGTTAGGCATGAAGACTGTGTCAAGAAGAATCTCACTGAGGGAACCTTGAATTACCTAACTACGGGTTTGATATATTCAAGACTCAGTTCGACAAGGTACATTTTTATTTATTTTAGTTATATGTTATTTGAACATGATAAGAAAGGGCAAGACTCAAAGCCCAATCCATCATCAAAGTCGGGGTTGTGGAGGCCAAGGGACAGATATGCCAGGGCTTTTTTTTAATGGACATTCTCGAGGAGCCAAGATTATTCTGTCGCTCTTTAGAGGGCCCGGTGTATTCAGCCCTTATTTATAAGGACAAACTTATTTTGATCTTTCTCAAGGGCCAGGGTTATTCCGCCCCTCTTCAGAGGACCGTCAATTATTGTCCTCTTTAGGCTTGCTCATGCTTGACTTTTGTAGCATTTGATTATAGTAACCTTTCTTAGGGTTCGGATATTGTTATCTTCGTTAGAGTTGGATGTGGAGCATCTAGGGTTACCCATTCAAGATTTAGATCTTTCCAGCATACATCTAATAGTTATCTTCGGTATTCCTTGAGCCACTCAATAAAGCATTTCATTATTGTTCAGCCTCAAGGAACAGATGTATTTAGGGTCTCTTTATTAATTCCCACTTCAACAAGCCCATGTACTAAGACCTTCTCCAAGAGATCAAGATTGTCCAGTCAAGTTGTGGGGACACAATGTATTCGGTCAATCAAGGACTAGATTTATTCGATCTTTCTTTGGTCTTATTTGGTTGCCCTTCGGAGGGCAAGCTTATGTGGTCTCTAATCAAAGGATCAAAAATATCTATTATTGATTTCCCTCGAACATATTTTCCTTGGAAGGCACCTAATGATTGTCTCGTTTATGACCCGATGATTGATTCTCCTACTCGGGATTCAATTACAATCTTTCTTTTCAGAATTCAATTATACTCATCCCTTAGATTTGATTGTGATCATCTTCTTTGAGACTTGGATATTATTGTTTCTTTAGATGAGTCTGAATCAATTGTGGTTGTCTTGTATAAGATTTGGCTTTCTCCAGCGACATCTTATAATTATGTTTGGGATTCTATTATTTGGCCCTTCAACAAGGCATCTCATTATTGCTTGGCATAAATAGTTTCTTGTATGATATTAGCTGGGCCTAGCACCGTTATGTTCATATTCTTTTGTCCAACCATGAGAATATCAATTATGACACCTGGCAGACGCGTTGCTCTGACTGTTGAAATATCACTCATTGCTCGTCGAGTATTTGAGTTTCACGGTTATTGATCTTGGTATTCTATTATAAATGACAAGTATATTCGGCCTATGCATGTATTATCTATTTATTGGATTCATGCTCCGTGCTCGCTTGATAGCATATAGTGGGTCTCGACATATCTCTCCCAAGTCGTACAGTGCCAAAGAGGATGTGGATATTATCTACAAAGACATGAATATTCTACATAGCTTCCATCTTCTTCTAAGCACGACAAAAGAAAATGAAAGCTAGGGGGAAATTGGAAGGACATTTTTGTCAAGTGGGTCCACCACCCCCACTCCCAATGAAGGAATTGACATATATCACATGTAGGATCCACTACAATAAATATCTGACAGGTAATGAGTATTTTAGTAGGTTAGCCCATGCCTATCTCTCTACATTGACAACTGTATAGTACAATATGGTAAGTAGCTCTCTAATCCTTTCTATATATATGGGTGAAGACCCAAAGAATATGGGGCCTCAAGTATGAGTACCTTGGCTCTATACTTCACACACACACACACACACACACACACCTATATTACTTTTCTAGTTTATACACTCGCTTGTTCAAGTATTGGTCGTAGTACTTACTTAGGCATCGGAGGGGCCTCCTCTGGCTCAATGCTGGGGGTCCCTCTATCCCTTTTTTGTCTTGTAGCTCATGGATTGGATGATACTCGAAAACTAGGAGTGCACATCGACATATTTCAACTATTGGCGGATTTTTACCCATGTAGGAGTAGTAACTAATTTAAAGTGTTATTTAACTTCATCTTGTTTTCTTATTTTCATATGAGATGCATAGCTCGCCTTATAAATATAATAGTACAAGGGTGCTTAATGATATTAGAAATAATTGATAAAATTAAATGCATAATCTATCATATAATAGATTTTGAAAATAGAAATTACAAATTTTCAAAGTATGTGTATGAAAAATAGTTTAAAATAACAAAAAAAAAACCTTTCTGATGATGTACAACATAAGTGGAGTTCCACCTATTAAATGCAAGAGCCAACAACTAAAGAAAAAGCTTCCAGAAAATGAAAGAAATTTGTAGTAGTTTTTAATGACACAATTATATATTTCTTTTTATCGTATCTTTTTATATATTTGTGCAAGAGAAATTTAATAAAAATTTCTCTCTACTTCCTATGAGTCTTAATTCTGCCCTGGCTAAAATTTTATGATTTTTACAAGGTTTTCTAGCTAAGTTTGATTTTAGGATATGAAATGTAGAGTGTTCAGATGTGAGTGTTATTCCCTTGTGTATGTGGAGTTTACAATTTATAGACATTTCCTAATAGATTGAGGCTATATTCTCGTAATAGGTGAGTTAGTTTGGTGAAGGTGACACAATTCTCATAACAGACGATGCAGTTTCGTGGAGGTGGCGACGTACACCCGATGACTGTGTCCCACAGAAATCTCCTCGTGAGTCAGTTGTGGACTGAGTCTCTCAAGATGATGAGACTACCCCAACTGAACTTCCTTGATCCTGTAATAGGCTTGACCTGTATATTTAGTTTGGGCCTAATTTGGACCGATCATTTATGATCTGGGTTGGACCTATTATGTTATATCATCAATACTTGATTTTTAGTATTATTGAGTGTCTACTGACACAAAATTATTGGTAGTATTACAATATGACAT
>CAUOFW020004912.1:0-29290 GCA_963454935.2 Ilex paraguariensis | reverse complement strand
ACCGGGTATCTTAGAGTGGATAGATGTGTGTGGTTCTTACTCCATGCGGGTTTGAACTTTTCCTACACTATTAGCTCATGGGTGCCATGTCAGAGGATTAATATACTATGTGTGGGTCGGATTCGTTATTACCGGTGCATTGGTATGGGACAATGCATCGGTAGCCGCCCTTCTCGAAGTTTGATATCCTTGCGAGGATTTGTGTGTTTTGGGCCAGGATATTCTCTATGTGTTTATTCATGCGATTATCTTACATCAGACTTGAGATACATTGTGGTTATTGTTTATTGCGTTATCTTTTGGATATGGTTATCTTGAAAATTGTTGTGGGAATGATTACTCTTTGGAATTTTTATTTATGGGGGGATTGATTTTACTCTTGTACTTAATTATGGTTGATGTATAAACTTGAGATCTTTTCAAAAATATCATGTTTTCTTTCAAAATTTACTTATGCTATTTGTGAAATGAGACAGACCATTTTCTACGTTTTCCAAACCTTGTTAGAGTTTGAGAGAATTTTCCTACAGAGCTTAGTGCTCACCCCTTACCAATAATGTTTTTTTTAGACTTCGTGCTAGAGGAACATCCCATAGTTGATGAGCCGAGAAATTTGGCGGCTCCACCAGAGGGAAACCTAGATCCCGAGGTGGACGTCTAGAGCTATAATTTATTTTTGTGCTAGACTAGAGAATTTATTTACGATCATATATAGTCTAGTATTTTGTTTAAATGTAATTCTTTTGGAATGTAATTGTCATAGCTTAGCCTATTCTTTTGGGATGATATTATGGATATTACATATGGTGAATAAATTTTATTATTTTATAGAATTATTTAGTGCTCTCATGATGTGAATGGTTTTAGATAGTAGTATTAGTCCAAGGGGGATTTTGGGGCATTACAAATCAAACTCATATGGACTGTTTTAATGTTCACTTATAAATGGACCCGGTGTGGTCAATGTAGTATAATTGCACACGTTGTATTTTGGGTAGAGCTCCCCGTACAAAGGAGACTCTGCCCGAATTTTGTTAAATTAAAGACCACCCCTAATTTTTGAGGCGTTATAATTTTGGTATTAGAGCCTAGGAATTAGGTCTTATAGGGGAGTTGTAGGTTATTGATTACTACTAGAAAAGTAGGACTAGGTTGACAAAATTGTTGATCTAATTTTATACAAACCTTATGCTTTAGATCAAAGTGATAACTAGGATGTCTTGTACATCAATGAAACTAAATAGTGAATTGATGTGCAGGATGGACGGTGGATGTGGGCGTGGGCGTGGTCGTGGAGGACAAGCAAATCCACCACCACCACCACCTCCCGATGCCATAAGTGGCATAAATCAATGTTTGAGGGAGCTCACCACTTTGGTACAAAACCAGAATGAAAACAATAACCATAATGGTGGAGCTCACCCCCTAGCACAAGTGCTGGGCAATGGGGACTACAACCGAAGGATGGGAACTCTTTGGGAATTTCTGAGGCAACACCCACCTGCCTTCCAAGGGAGCTCTAATCCTTTGGATGCGGATAGATGGATCCACTGGGTGAAGAAGATTTGTGATGGCGTGGGAGTTATCGAAAACTTGAGGGTTGGCTTAGCTACCTATTTGTTTGAGGGGGAGGCTGACCATTGGTGGGATTTCGTAAAGAGACGGAGGAACACAGATGCACTTACTTGGGAGGAGTTGATCAAGTCTTTCAAGATAAATATTTTTCTAAGTGGGTTAGAGACAAGATGAGTGCCGATTTCCTCGCTCTTCGACAGGGTAGTTTAACGGTGGGGGAGTATCAGAGAAAGTTTAAGGAGTTGTTCCGATATGCCACAAAATTCATATCCACAGAGGCCAGGAGGGCCAAACATTTTGAGCAAGGCTTGAGGTCGGCCATTAGAGATAAGCTTGTGGCTCTTAGGATCTGTGACTATGGGGATCTTGTGGATAAGGCTATGTTGGTAGAGAGAGACATGAAAGATAATTAGCGGCGACATAAACTTATGAGGGGAGTTTCGATCAGGACTGGTGCTAGTAGTAGTAGAGCACAAAGAGCGGCACCCTACCGTCGCCCAGATTAGGTAGTTGGACAGAGACCAAAGACAGCTCGAGGAGCGGGAGGAGTACCAGAGATAGTAGGCACCGACCCACGTCGATGCTTTGCATGTGGACGTGTTGGACACTTCAAAGATAACTGCCCATTGCTTTCAACCAAAGTCAACCAAACAATCGGGTGTGTGAATGCAAACAAGCCACCGCTACAAAGGCCGCTACAACAGCAAAGAGCGTTTAAAGCTCTAGCCCCAAGTGGCGTCAACCAAGGAAGGGTATTTGCTCTGACCCAACCGAAGGAAGATGCCTCCAATGCAGTGGTGGAAGGTATTGTTCTCCTCCACAATTCTTGGGCCCAAATTTTATTTGATCTGGGTGTGACTCATTCATTTATACGTACTACATATGCTATTAAATTGGGATTGGCCTTCGAGAGGCTAGAATATGCGTTGTGTATTAATATGCCTACGGGAGAACGGTTGGATACTAGCCAGGTGTGTAGGGGTTGCGTGCTTCAAATTGGGGATCAAGAATTGATTGTAGATTTGGTTACCTTAGACATGAAAGGGTATGATGTGATCTTTGGGATGAATTTGTTATCCACATTCCGGTGGTAATGGATTATTTTCGTAAATGGATTTCTTTTCAACTACCGGGAGGGGTAGTATTCAGTTTCATGAATGATCGAAATTCCTACCATCCATTTCCTACTATGGGTAGTAGATTCTTGAATGCGAAGGCAAGGAGCCATTTGAGTTTCTTAGCTAGCTTGATGGGAGATGATCGGGATAAATTCCATGCGGATGTGGTGTTGATAGTATTGAATTTTCTAGATGTCTTCCCAGACGAACTACTTGGGCTACCCCACACAGGGAGATTGAGTTCAAGATTGATCTCTACCTGAGAATCGAACCCATATCCATTGCTCCCTATCGGATGGCACCTTTGGATTTAAAGGAGCTAAGGAAGCAGCTGGATCATCTGTTGACCATTGGGTTTATCCGTTTGAGCACTTCACCTTGGGGAGCCCCAGTACTCTTCATGAAAAAGCATGATGAGACACTTTGGTTGTGCACGGATTACCGAAGATTGAATCGAGTAATAGTGAAGAACAAATACCCTTTGCCATGAATCGACGACCTATTTGATCAGTTGAGGGGTTCTAAGTATTACTCAAAGATTAATCTTCGCACAGGGTATCATCAACTGCGAATCAAGGAGGAAGATATTCCTAAGACTGCTTTTCGTACTCGGTATGGTCATTTTGAGTATACGATGATGTCGTTCGGATTGACTAATGCTCCAGCAACCTTCATGGATTTAATGCACAAGGTATTTCGGCTGTATCTAGATTAGCTTGTCATCGTGTTTATTGATGACATACTAATCTATTCCCAGACTCACGAGGAACATGGACGCCATCTCTCTATTGTGCTACAGACATTGAGAGAACATAAGTTATACGCGAAGATGAGTAAGTGTGAGTTTTGGATTAAGGAAGTGAAATTCCTTGGCCATGTTGTGTCGAAACAAGGGATAGTTGTTGACCCTGCAAAGATTGAGGCAGTGATGAAGTGGGAACCACCAATTAATGTGTCTGAAGTACATAGTTTTCTGGGCTTAGTAGGCTACTACCGGAGGTTTATGGAAGGGTTCTCAAAGCTAGCAATGTGGATGACACGTCTCACAAAGAAGGGAGAAAAATTCTTGTGGACTCAAGAGTGTGAACTAGCTTTTCGCACCTTAAAGGAGAAGTTGACAACCGCTTATGTCCTCATTATTCCGAGTAGTGGGGAAGGATATGATGTGTACATGACGCTTCGCTACGAGGCTTGGGGTGTTTGCTAATGCAAGGAGGGAAGGTGGTTGCCTATGGCCTGAGGCAACTCAAGGTTCATGAGCAGAATTATCCCCACCCATGACTTAGAGCTTGCAGTTGTGATTTTTGCTCTTAAGTTGTGAAGGTGTTACTTGTACAGAGAGAAATTCAAGTGTTTTCTGATCATAAGAGCCTCAAGTACATATTCACCCAGAAGAACTTGAATCTTCGGCAAAGAAGGTGGATTGAGTATTTAGAAGACAATGATTTCACACTCAATTACCACCCGGGAAGGCGAATGTAGTAGCGGATGCACTGAGTAGAAAATCTCAGGGTGAAATCAATTCCCTTGTGGTGAATAGGTGGAAGATGATGGATGCTTTGGAGAATTTGATCTATGGGTTGATAGATAAGAGGATCGACCATGCCTATTCAATCTTGTAGCTCAACCAATGCTTCGACAAAGGATTGTGGCATTGCAACGATTAGACAGTGAGTTGGAGGCTATCTGGAGTAAGTTGGAGAGGAGTGAGATTGTTGAGAATTGGGCGATAAGTGATGATGAGTTACGATTTCGGGGAAGGCTATATGTATCAGATCATGACCAAGTAAGGGAAGAAGTGTTGAACAAGTGTCATCATTTCAAGTTCTTTATACATCCGGGTAGTACCAAAATGTATAGGGACATGAAGCGGCAGTATTGGTGGAAGGGAATGAAGAAGGATGTGGCTAGATACGTTTCAAAATGTGTGGTGTGTCAGCAAGTGAAGATTGAGCATCAGAAGCCTGGAGGATTATTGCAGTCCTTGCCTATTCCCGAGTGGAAGTGGGATCACATCACCATGGACTTCGTATCTGGCTTTCCACGGACTTCACGAGGGCATAATGTCGTATGGGTTATTGTTGATAGACTCACCAAGTCTGCTCACTTCTTGAGTATGAAGACCACCGACACGTTAGAGACCCTAAGCAAGCTCTATATTCACGAGATAGTGAGATTGCATGGAGTTTTGCTATCCATTGTGTCGGGTCGTGATTCTCGTTTTGTAGCACAATTTTGGCAAAGTCTTTAAAGAGCTATGGGGACAGAGTTGCACTTCAGCACCGCCTTTCATCCCCAAAAGGATGGCCAATTCGAGAGGGTGATCCAAATTCTAGAAGACATTTTACGTGTTTGTGTGTTGGACTCCAAGGGTGGTTGGAGCGATCATTTGTCATTGGTGGAATTTGCATACAATAATAGCTATCAGACAAGTATTGGAATGGCACTGTATGAGGCGTTGTATGGAAGACCATGTAGGTCCCCAACTTGTTGGTTGGAAGCTGGCGAGGGTAGCTTGTTTGGGCCGAAAATTATTCGAGAAACTACAGAAAAAATTCAATTCATTCGGGAGAGACTATAAACGGCACAAAGTCGACAAAATTTATGCGGATCAAAGACAAAGACCCTTAGAATTCAAGGTGGGAGATTACGTGTTTCTTAAAGTATCACCCAAGAAGGGGTGCTGCGATTTGGCAAGAAGGGAAAGTTAGCTCCAAGGTACATAGGACCATTTGAAGTGATCAAAGCAATGGGCAAAGCGGCGTACCAACTTCGATTACCAGTTTAGTTATCCGGAGTACATGACGTGTTTCATGTGTCGATGTTGAGGAAGTGTCAGTCGGAGACCACGTATGTTATAGATTTGGAAGATATTGAAGTTCAAGACAGAGCCACCTATGAAGAACAACCGATGAAGATTCTTGATACCAAAGAGAAGGTGCTCCGCAACAAATTCATCAGACTAATGAAGGTTTTATGGCAATACCATGGAGTGGAGGAAGCTACTTGGGAAACAGAGCTGAAGATACGAGAGAAGTACCCTCATCTGTTCTCTACTTAAGATAAATTTCGAGGACGAAACTTTCTTTAAAGGGGTTGGATTGTAAAACCCCACACTCTTATCTTTATATAGCAAGCAATTATTTTTGAAATCCTAATATAGGTGATGAGGTATGCATGAACCCTATAGATTTCAATAGTATGAATAAATACTAGGTAGACAAATTGATTGTGAAATTCAATTTTTGGAGGTGTTTAAGGTTGATAAGGGTAACTAAGTAAAAATATTAATTTTTTTAAGTCAAAATAATATTATCATTGAACATGGGAGATCCGAAAAACTTGGAATAGTCGTTCGCACATATAGCGGTTTAGAGGAATAAAATAATAATTTTAGTGTTTTGGGTGTAAATTTATTTTAGTTTTGAGATAAATCATAAAAATAAATAATTTTAGGTTAAAATAACATTAAAAATGAATCCGAAATATCAAAAAACCTTAGGCTAGTCATATGGATTAAATTGGAGATTTTTAGTGGCAAACCTATAATTTTGAAGAAAACTCAAACAGCATGTGAATAGTAACTTCGGGACTGCTGTGTTTTAAAACACAGATTTCAGCCCATTTGCTCCCATTTTTTTTCACATCTCTCACCCCAAACCTTTTAGCACCCTAGGAAAAGATAGAGAAAAGGAGGAAAGGGAGAAAGGATGTCTCTAGAGCTTGGGTTTTGGTTTGCAACTTTGATTCAAGGTAGAGATTTCTTCTCATTCTCCTACATTGAGGCTATGGCTTACGTATATATGTACTCTTTTGACTCTAAATTCAATATGTATGTTATAAAATCTTTAATTCTTGCTATTCTTGCAATAAATGTCATGTTTTAAACAATGTGATGGTTGTGTAACCATTAAAGCTCTCTTTTTCATCTTCAAACCTTAGATTTTAAGAAAAATGGATTTTTCTCTCCATATTTCCTTTGTTCTTGATGTCCAAACTTTAGGCTTTCCATTAAACAATAAAATGGTATTGATGTTGATCTCTTATCTTATTTTCTTACCTGGTTCTATTGGATGACATTCGAGAAATTTTGGGGATTTTGGAAATTATGAACTTTTGTTGAGAAATTGTTAGTGATTGTATCTCATGGAGGTGTTTGGATGATCATGGGTGGCTGTTGACTAGGTATCGTAGAGTGGATAGATGTGTGTGGTTTTTACTCCGTGCAGGTTTGAACTTTTCCTACCACTAGTAGTGGGGTTGGTGTCTTGCGAGGATCAAACCACTATTAGCTCACGGGTGCCGTGTCAGAGGATTAGTATATTATGTCTGGGTCGGATTCATTATTGCTGGTGCACGGGTATGGGACAATGCAACGATAGCCGCCCTTCCCAAAGTTTGATATCCTTGCGACGATTTGTGTGTGTATGGGCCAGGATATTCTCTATGTGTTTATTCATGCGATTATCTTACATCAGACTTGAGAAACATTGTGGTTATTGTTTATTGCGTTATCTTTTGGATATGGTTATCTTGAAAATGGTTGTGGGAATGATTATTCTTTGGAATGGTTATTTATGGGGGGATAGACTTTACTCTTGTACTTTATTGTGGTTAATGTATAAACTTGAGATCTTTTCAAAAATATCATGTTTTCTTTCAAAATTTACGTATGCTATTTGTGAAATGAGAACGACTATTTTCTACGTTTTTCCAAACCTTGTTAGAGTTTGGGAGGATTTTCCTATAGAGCTTAGTGCTCACGCCCTAGCAGTAATATTTTTTTTCAGACTTCGTGCTAGAGGAAGATCCTGGAGTTGACGAGCCAGGAAATTGGGAGGCTCCACCAGAGGGAAACCTAGATCCCGAGGTGGACGTCTAGAGCTATAGTTTAGTTTTGTGCTAGACTAGGGAATTTATTTACGATCATGTATAGTCTAGTATTTTGTTTATTCTTCTGCTAAGTTTAAATGTAATTCTTTTAGAATGTAATTGTCATAGCTTGATCTATTCTTTTGGGATTATATTATGGATATTACATATGGTGAATGAAATTTTATTATTTGATGGATTTATTTAGTGCTCTCATGATGTGAATGGTTTTAGATAGTAGTATTCGTCCAAGGGGGATTTTGGGCCATTACAAATCGAACTCTTATGGATTGTTTTAATATTCACTTATAAATGGACTTGGTGTGGTCAATATTTATTCATAAATGGATCCGGTGTGGTCAATGTAGTATAATTGCACAGGTTTTGTTTTGGGTAGAACTCCACGTACAAAGGAGACTTTGCCCAAATTTTGTTGACCACCCCCGATTTTTGGGGCGTTACAGACTCACTCATGCATTTTTACCCAAGCCTATTTCGGCTTCCACAACACTACGCAATGCGTGTGTGTAAAACATTCGTCCTTGATGAAATACATCCAAAGATCATTTTGAAACAAAACTCATGTGTTCATAAAAATCAATTCATGTATGGATGTTTCCCATCAAATGAATCATTTATATAATCAAAACCCCTGTGTCTTTATTTGGATAGCGGACTTTTGCTGTTGCACCACCGGCTCTACAAACCGATACACTTTTTGGACTTGCACCGTCAGAGTGTATGAACCAATAACTGGGTTTTTCACCTGAGGGAGTATCTAGCCCTTCTTGCTATACCCGACACAAGTTTTTCATGCCATGTAACCGTGCAACTCTGTTGAACCTTGGTCCAACAGTACCGAGCCCACTTATCATCCACCTATGTGGTGTTTGATATCAACCGTGCACTCACACCCATGAAATGCGATGTGTTCTCCATGCATAAGCAATGTAATGAACCATTGCACTACTAACATCATGCTCAAATGTAATAAATGCCAATGGGCCAAATTAAATCACACATCTCAACATGTGTCATGACAATTTATATCACATGTATATAATCACCAAAATTCATTACCGTGTCAATACATCAACTAGCATATATCAACATTTATATACCTAACACAAATCTCAAGTATGGCATTACACAATCTCATGCAAATCACACTTAATCAAAAGGCATAATATAAACATGTAACATGCCCACATAAACCAATTTTCAAGAGATTACACAAGTAACTCCCACATATCAAATTCAGGCTAGAAGTTGGCCTAAGCCATTTCTACACCCTTTTTCCTCATTTCCATAAATATAAAAAAGTGGTATGCATATTCTACATACCCACCCCTTTTCATATGCACCCTAGGTAAGAAATGAACCAAGGTAGGAGAACCCCTTACCTCTTGGCGCATAAAAGAAAGGGAGAAAGCTTCAAGAACACCTCCCAAGCCCCAAAACTCTTAATTTCACAAAATCCTTCCCTTGGATTTTTGGTGAAATCCCTCATTTTTGGTATGTAGGCATAGCCCTCGTCGCATAGACGAATTTTAATTCTTGGTTGAAACGATTCCAACCAACGAAGCTCTTTGGATCGCAAGAAGAAAGGTAGAAAATCTAGGTTTTCTCTCTTTTCTCTCTTCTCCTCTTCAACGTTGGAACTCAGCAGATATTAGGGGTGAAATATCTGAAAAATATGATATTTCACTCCTATTTATACTTTTAATTATGCGGTCCACATTGCCCGGCACATTTATTACTTCCGGGTCCATTTTTCGCCCTGAAATGATTCATTTCATTCCGGTTTAAGTTCAAATTACCTTTATTTAAACTTTTATCCAATTATAAGGAAATTTTTTAATTTCTATTTTTGGGGACCTTTGCAAGTTCATTCGTCACCAAATTGTCTCGAAAAATGTGTAAAATTCAACTATCTCAGAATTCAACAAAAATTCACTGAACAGCTCAATTTCGCAATACAAATCAAATGGTGAGGTCCATTGTATCATCAGAGCTCTAGAAAAATATGGATTTCAAACCCGCATTATAGTGGTAAATTACTATTTTGCCCTTTTTCGAAAAAAGTTTAAATTTTTTCGGATTTTACGAATATTACCCTTATTCTGAGTCTATAAATATGGAATGTCTTTCTTACTTCTAGGATAAGCCTTTAGAAAGTCTTTCAAGAGGCAAATCTATCATAAACACTAGAGCGCTTTCACCACAACCCTAAATTCCTACATCCAAAGGCTATCAGCTAGAGATTGTATCCAACTTCACTAATTAGTGTTGAAGATCTTGATTTGTGAAAACCAAACCCATTGGTGTGTGCATTCTAAAGATAGTTTGTGTTCCCAAGATTGTATGAGGCGTTTTTGTTTTTGGGAAGGAGAGTGGGGAAGAGGGTTTGAACCCTTGACCTCAAGAAGAAAAATCCTTCACATGGCAATGAGTACCATTGGGCCAAAGGTCTGTTGGTAATTGTATAAGGCCTAAAGGATCCTTTGCAAAGGTGAATCAAAGTGAAGCTACACTTAACGTCAGAGAGGTTTATTGAAGGAAGGAAGTATCTAACCATAGTATTGATTGAGGTATAAGACTCAAATACTTGTAAGCTAATTTAGGGGTAGTAAATTAGATTTTAGCGAGCGAAGAAGGTTCCCTAATGAGGGTTTTTGCATCAAAAAATCACTTGTGTCATTTATCATATTTTACATATACACTTGTGATTTTTCTTGAGGTTGATTTTGATGAGAACACTAGATTTCAAACACCAAAATTCAAAGGACGATACAGAAGATGGTATGCTCTCAAGCCAGTTATGATTGAGCAGAGAGTAGATCACACGCAGATAAATTCTTCTATCTTTGAGAACTTTGCCAATCGTGGGTGGACACAACTATCAAGTACCTTGAGGCTTCGAATGACAACATCATGAGAGAGTTTTACACTCACATCCATGATTGCTAAGATGATCACTTTGTCACGTATAATCAAGAGGTTGAGTTTATGTTTGTTGTCGATCTCATAGCTACCACTCTTGGCCTGCCTAGAGTAGAGAATGATGCCCTTAGTGGAAGAGCATTTGAGGATTTGCCTCTTCTCTATGTTTTGGCTAGAAAATTATATAGTGTAGAACATCCTAAATATTGGGTTGCATTGAATTTCTTTCAAAAATATTTAACCCCAAAATATAGGATGTTGAATATCATAACCAACTCCAACAAACAACTGAAAACCTACATATCAGACTTCCTAGTTCAGAGAGGACACATACTATATGCTATAGGAATAGGGATAAATTTTGATTTGCGTTTAATTATATTTGGGTATATTCGATGAGCTTGGTTAGAGGGGAAAGTATCAGATGGTATGCCTTTTGGATCATTAATAACTCACATCTGTAAAGGCAGAATAGTTGTTATTTTGTTAAGGGATCAATTGCAAGACCTCCATGGGCCCTTTGAACAAGAATTCTATGTAGCAGAGCAAGGCCCAAGCTAATTAAGTTGTAGTAGTTATGGAGAAAGGAGAAGTTATAGAACATCCACTAGTTCATCGTAAGACTCATACGTCCAGGGCACCACCACCACTAAGTGATCCCAGTTCAGAAATCCGTGCTTCACAGTTAGCATCATTGGTTGATATGTTTATGAGGATGCAACAGTGCATGGAGGAGTATTATCGTCTTACTTTTTAGAGGCTAGATACATTGGATGGTAGGATTCTGAGCATGAAGTCAACTCAACAAGTTGTTACTGGTTCGCTTACTCGAAGAGTTGGATGACTGAGGAGTTTGATCAAGGGTAGGTAGATCGAAGGAGAGCCAGTGTCAGACGAGACAGATTCAGACATAGAGCTGCCCAGAGATGATGGTGGATCGACTGATGGTGGAGATGATGTAACCACTGAAGCTGCTTAGAGACTTTAGATGATGTAACCACTGTGCTTAAGTACTTTATTTTTTCTATTGAGTTTTCTACTTTATTGTCTTTTATTTGTTTGCTTTATTTTCATTTTTTGTGGCAATATACTTAGTCCTATTACTTGATACTTTATCACTTGGACTTTGAGTTATATGCTTTTGTTGTCCTTTGCTTACTTTACATGCATGATTTAGCTAGTTGGCTTGTATTTATACCTTCTTGTTATACCATTATTCTATGCCTCACTTGTTATCAGTTGTTATTGGATTGACATTTGTAGCAAATAAGGAAAGAATGTATTGGATAACTTGATTTTTTAACCTTGATTGTCATGGGTTGTCATTGATTGGTATTTGTGACAAAAAAGGGAGAGAATATTTTAGGTACTTATTACAGGGATTGGGGAGATTCACTCTTGACTAGCCTAGGTATGTTGCATATGAACATAGTAAGGGGGAGTTTTTTCTAATACCGAGGGAGAGTACATTTACAAACTTGGTATGAATTCACTTATTATACACTTGGTTTATTTTTCTCTTGTTATTATACTTGTGAACACCAACTAAGGGGGAAGAATTTGATATGTTTGACATTGCTATATCAATAGGTTCTCAAGCATATGGGGCAAACTAGTTCTTAATATGTTACATATTTGGACTTGCATGATGTATATATAAATATGTCCTATTCTTAACTTGGTCCTTCCCATACTTGTGTTTGTCCTATTTAATTCTTTAACATATGATGCTTTTCACAAGATTTTGGTTTGAGTGGTGATGTGCAGGCCTGTGATCTTCAAGCAACATGTAATGAAGGAGATCTTGTAGTAAGATAAAGATTTAGGATGTGTACATGAGCGTTGAGATGAGATTTATAATTTGTTTTGTTAAATGATTTGTGGGTTGTAATCTTAATTTCTTACTTATGTATTTTGTCATGAAATTGCCAAAAGGGGAGATTGTTAGATATATATTATTAATTGATT
The DNA here is from genome assembly GCA_963454935.2 of Ilex paraguariensis. Taxonomy (NCBI): domain Eukaryota; kingdom Viridiplantae; phylum Streptophyta; class Magnoliopsida; order Aquifoliales; family Aquifoliaceae; genus Ilex; species Ilex paraguariensis. Next base: position 16,814 of record CAUOFW020004912.1, on the reverse strand, counting down.
AATTTTGTGGATTCCATTATAAATCTAAACCTATTTCATGGTTATGATGCTATAAAGATTGAAGATCCAAAAGCATCATTGATGGGAGGAGATCAATCAACGATGCTACATCATTCACACTCTGAATGCACCTTCAAGCTACCTAAGATGATCCCTTGATAACTAACTTAAGAGGATTAGGGTTAAATGGAATCGAAAGCAATCCATCTATGGATCCTAGGTGTTTTTCAATAAAAATCTTTTCTAAGATTATTTTGTGTTTTTGAAATCATACCCCTCTTGAGAAATGCCCTTTAGTGCTCAAGAGGACAAGTTTTTTGCTTAGTTTTAAGCTTAAAAAAATCAATGTAGACCACTCTATGCTCACTAGCCTTTGCTGGAGCAGTCTCTTGATAACATAGTCAAAAATAAAGGATTTGACCAAATGGATGAGAACAGGGTTCGCCCTCTAGGTTAGCGCAGTGGTCCCCATGGTCGCTTGAGCGATCTGTTGTCCTAAGTCATTTTGAAATGTGATTTTCATTCTAGTGACCACTGCCCTCTGACTGCCTTCCCACCGATCTAGTGGTCATTCACGAATCTAAATTTTCTTGTTAACTAAGATTACCCTTATTTTGAGCCTATAAATAGGGAGTATTTTTCCTACTTTTAGGGCAAGCATGTAGACTGATTTTTGAGAGATAAATCTATCATATACTTTTGGACAGCTTCCATCGTAGTCCTAGATGACTAGGAGCCAAGGCTACCTCATAAAGATTCTGTAACACCCCGCATTTTATTTTATATATGTATATAGATATATAGTAAATAATTGTTGTAAAAATGGGGATATGTGTAGTGATGTGTGTTTGAATTGGTAGAATGAAAAAGGGATGAACAGTGCACTGGCTGTAACATCAAGCTCGATTTCGACCTTGATGCAGTCCATATCTCTCAAAACTTAAAACATGAAATTTGTAGAGATCTCTCTTAGGATTCCATATCACCTTGAATCATCTCAATCGGAACTAGGAGGAAGGAGTTATGTCCATATTACGAAGTAGTGTCTACACTGTCCAAAATCTGTCCGGCAGACTACCTTTCGCTAATTTCATCATAACTCTTTATTGGAAAGTCCGAATTGTGTACCGTTATTTTTGTTAGAACCCTAACTCGTATATCTTTCCAACCATATAGGTTACACCTCCTAGAAATACCTGAGTCAAATCAGTTTATTCTATGAAGTTGACCAAAAATCTGCACAATGGTGCTCCTTGGATAGTAAAGGGTTGTGCTTTCTTATTAGACCTTGAAGGTGTAAAACCCCATATGTTTACATTAATATATTAATGTACTTGTTTAGTGATTCTTCTATATGTAATGACTTAAGAATAAACCATATATATATTAAAATCGTAAGGATATCACCTATAGTAGTTCGAAGGAATAAAATAGAAATTTTAATGTTCCAAGTGTGAATTTATTTTAGTTTTGAAATAAATCATAAAAAGCAATGTTTTAGGTTAAAATAACATTAAAAATGAATCCGGAACGTCGAAAAACCTTAGGGTAGTCGTATGGATCAAATTGGAGATTTCTAGTGGCAAAACTGTAATTTTGGAAAAAAACTCAAAATTCAGCCATGAACAGTGAATTGCGCGGACTGCTGTGTTTAAAACACAGAATCCAGCCCATTTCTTCCATTTTTTCTCACATCTCTCACCCCCAAACCCCTTAGCACCCTTGGGGAAGATAGAGGAAAGGAGGAAAGGGAGAAAGGAGGTCATTAGAGCTTGGTTTTTGGTTTGAAACTTTGATTCAAGGTAGGGGTTTTTCTTCCATGCTTGTCCATTGAGGCTAAGGCTAAAATATATATATGTTTTGACTCATACTTGTATGTATTTGCTAGGAATTCCTTGTTTCTTGGTTTTCTTGCAATTATGGCATGTCTTAAACAAAGTTAGGATTGATTACCCATGAAACTTCTTTTATAGCTTTAAAACCCTAGTTTTTGGGGAAATATGGAATTCTCTTTCTACATTTGCTCAAGCTTGGTTTTGAGAACTTTAGTGCTTTGTGTGAGTAATGAAAATGATGTGGTGGTGATCTCTTGTATTTTTCTTAATTGGTTATTTGGATTGTCGCATGATAAAATTTGGGGATTTTGATAATGGTTGCTTGTTGAGGGCAATTTGTGGATTTTATCTTGTATGTGATTGTTGGTATGAAAAGAGGATAATTATGAACCGAGGTTACTCGTAAGTATGCGGTTAAGTGTGGAATACTTGAAGGGGGGTAGAGGTTACTTGTAAGTATGCTACCTACCAAAGAGGATATTTATGAACCGAGGTTACTTGTAAGTATGCGGTTATGTGTGGGAGACTTCAAGGGGGGTAGAGGTTATTTGTAAGTATGCTACCTACCTAAAAGGACATCTAACGACCGTGGTTACTTGTAAGTATGCGGTTATGGGAAACAAAGACTTGAAGGGGGTGGAGTTTACTTTTAAGTATGCCACCTGCCAAAGGAAATATAATAATCGATGGTGGAATAAGCGTTCCTTTTTGTATTATAGTGTTACTATTGCATTTCCCACAAGAGCTTGTGGAGGTATGGGACTCTACAAGAACTTGTTGGAAATGGTTATGGTTGCTCATTGTGACTTGGGTTTACTGTTCATTTAAATTATTGCGAATGTTTAAACTTGAGATCTGTTTCAAATGTCACGGTTTTACTTCAAATGTTATATGATATTTTGGAAAATAAGACCGAACTGTTTTACTTGTTTTCTAAACCTTGTATGAGTATGGAAGGAATGTTGCTACAGAGCTTAGTGCTCATCCCCTACAAATAATATCTTTTCAGATTTCGTCTATGAGGAGGAGTTACAAGTAGATGAACCAGTGCATGGGGAAGCTCCCCTAGAGGGGAACGGGGGTCCTGAACTGGATGCCTAGAGTTATATTTCTTTTGTACTAGACTAGAGAGTTTATTTTGAAATCATGTAAAGTCTAGTATTTTGTTATTTCACTGCAAGTGTAATTTAATTCTTTTGGGAATATAGTTTGTCATACTTGGCCTATTCTTTGGGATGGCATTGTAGATATGACATATGATGAATGAAAGTTTATTTTATGGTAGATAAATAGACCCAGTGTGGTCAATAGTTATGCTTATGTGGACCCGGTGTGGTCAATTGTAATATAATTGTACAGGTTGTGTTTTGGGTAAAGCTCCCCGTACAAAGGAGACTCTGCCCAAATTTTGTTAAAATATGAATGGTTGATGAATGAACTTTCGTCGTGATGAATTTACGTAATGCTCTCATGGGGTGAATGGTTTTTAGAATGTAATGTCACCCAAAGGGGTTTTTGGGGCGTTATAGATTCTGCCCAAACTCATAACATGGCATTGAAGATCTTGAATGGTTTTAACCAAATCCATTAGTGTGTGCATTTCGAGGGTAGTTGGTCTGTCCAAATTCACTTGAGACCTAGAGGATCCTTTGGGGAGGTGAATCTAAGTTAAGCTACACATAACATTGAAGTGAGCATTTAACCATGGTATTAGTTGAGGTATAAGACTCGAGTCGTTGTGTATTGACTTTGGGTAGTATATTAGATTTTGGTGAACCAGTAGAGGTTTCCCATAGTTTTTCCCAATGAAGTTTTTCACATTAACAAATCACTTGTGTTCTTTATTTTTTTCACATATACAATTGTGCTTGTCTAAACATATATGCACTATGTGTTTGATGGATTAAATGTTTGACATATAAATAATCCATGGTTTGATAAAATTAACAACATCAATTCTCATGGGTAAAAGAGGTAGTGGTGAATGAAAAGGGGTTCTCACCGTTAATTTCTATATTCAAATAAGAATATATAATTGTGATAGTAATAAATATATAATTGGTATTTGATTGAGCTAAAATTGAAAAACATATTTACTACTATCCCCTCTAGGTAGTGTCGTGTCCTCGACGTGTATAATCATAAGGGAACATCCACATATATATCCCCTATCAGAACCACAACTATGAATGTCATAGGTTTGGATATGTAGATGTGAAATATCTAAGTGCTAAGAGGAAAGACATGCCCAAAGAAAGGAGGAGAGCCTTGAAGTCTAAGGTGAGTGAAGTGAAAGTGAGTCCACATCAAGTGATGACTTCTCTTCTCAAAGTGATGAAGAGAACTTCACAGCCTTCATAGGGTCACATGCCTCCCCTACCCCCACCCCAAAGAGAAACTTCCAAAGATGGGCAAGTTGAGTCGAGTACTACCATGGACTTAGATGACTTAGAAGTTGTCTATGAGTGAAGATGAGATGGAAAGTATTAAGGACCTCCAAAATGCATACAATCAATTATATGATGAGTGTCTAAAACAAAGAAAGAAGTTGCGTTGATTGAGCACGAGACTTAATATGAGTGAAGATAAGAATAAAGCACTTTATGTGGACTTGGTGAAGTCCAAGGCTCATATTTGTGGGCTTAAGGAGGAGAAGAAGTCCCTCCATGACAAGGTGAGCTTCCTTGAAAGTGAGGACAAAGGGATTTTTGGATCTAGGAAGAGTCTTGAGTATGAATTGATTAAACTTTATGGAGTCCTTCATGAATCGCAAGAACTCCCAAAAAGACTTTCCCAAAACACATAAAATATTGCCTATCAGGAAGAGTGTGGGTACAAAAGAGGCAAAGGCTACACTAATGAGAAAATCTACCCCCACACCTCTAAGACAGTGTTTGTGAAGGGTAACCCCAACCCATCTGATGAAAGCCAAGGTGGGCCTATTCTTAAAGATCCTTTGCAAGTCTAGATGGGCCAATTACAAGATCAAGAAAGCTATGCAAGGATTGTGAATCCGCTTGGGATGAAGCTAGCAAGAGCCCAACACTCAAGATGGGCTTGAAAGAAGGAGAACCAATTTTGATCCACTTGATTCAAGTTCTAGAAGAATCCAGCTAGGGGCTAAGCTAACATTCAATTGGTTTTTTGTTGTTAAGCCTTTCAATTTTTAAAATAATTTTTATTATTAGTTTAGATTAAGTGGGTTTGAGGATGCTTAGCCCACATATGTATTATTATTTTATTTGAACTAGGATTTAGAATAAGTATTATAGCATGGTACTGTTCATGCTATAGTACTCGTGACACTATTCACTCAAGGGCATTTTTGAGAGAAAGGGTTACAAATTTTATTCTTTATTTATTCCTATTTAGATTTGGATTTGTTTCCTGAGTAGATTAGGATTTGTTTCCTTGTAATGGCTAGCCTATAAATAGGTGTTCTATCAATTAAATAGGGGAGACAATATACAATGAATTTTGATTGTGAGTTGAGTTGAGTTTACTACTCCTGTTCTTGATTGAACTTTTGAACTTATCAAAGGTAAATCACAACCTTTGTGGCGTTTCTCCTTGTAATTTGGGTTCTTGAGACGGGTTCTTCAATGGGTCTAGATTTTAATATAATCTAGGTTCTTGAAACAAGATCTCAACGGGTCTAGATTCTCCATCCATAGACCTGAGTTTGGCTTTCTTGGGTTGTATTTCCAATATTGTTGTTGGGTCTCAAAGCATGACTATTGGGGTTCACATCATTTGGTATCAGAGCAAGGTTTCCAATCAGGTCATATCCTATCATTTTATTTCTTGCATAATTGATTCTAGGGCTTCATTGTTCTAGGGTTACAAAAAAAAAAAAAAAAAGCTGCTGAAATTCTTAGAGTTTTGTGTGGCTGCCAATTTTTTTTTCGTTATTCTAGGGTTTGAGTTATTGTTAGGGTTTTGTCAATTGTTTACTATCTAGTTTGTGATCAAATCAATAGGTAAAAAAAAAGAGAGAGAGAAAATTCAAATTTTTTTTTCTTTCTGCTACCATCAATGTTTCTGATCTTTCTCCTGAAGATGTGGGCAAAGATTCGAGGACGAATTTTTTTGAGGAAAGGGGGAATGATGAAAGCCAAGGTGGGCCTATTCTTAAAGATCCTTTGCAAGTCTAGATGAGCCAATTACAAGATCAAGAAAGCAATGCAAGGATTGGTGAATCCGCTTGGGATGAAGCTAGCAAGAGCCCAACACTTAAGATGGGCTTGAAAGAAGGAGAACCAATTTTGATCTACTTGATTCAAGTTCTAGAAGAATCCAGCTAGGGCTAAGGCTAAGATTCAATTGGTTTTTTGTTGTTAAGCCTTTCAATTTGTTTAAATAATTTTTATTATTAGTTTAGATTAAGTGGGTTTGAGGATGCTTAGCCCACATATGTATTATTATTTTATTTGAACTAGGATTTAGAATAAGTATTATAGCATGGTACTGTTCATGCTATAGTACTCGTGACACTATTCACTCAAGGGCATTTTTGAGAGAAAGGGTTACAAATTTTAGTCTTTATTTATTCCTATTTAGATTAGGATTTGTTTCCTTAGTAGATTGGGATTTGTTTCCTTGTAATGGCTAGCCTATAAATAGGTGTTCTATCAATGAAATAGGGGAGACAATATACAATGAATTTTGATTGTGAGTTGAGTTGAGTTTACTCCTCTTGTTCTTGATTGAACTTTTGAACTTATCAAAGGTAAATCACAACCTTTGTGGCGTTCCTCCTTGTAATTTGGGTTCTTGAGACGGGTTCTTCAATGGGTCTAGATTTTAATATAATCTAGGTTCTTGAAACAAGATCTCAACCGGTCTAGATTCTCCATCCATAGACCTGAGTTTGGCTTTCTTGGGTTGTATTTCCAATATTGTTGTTGGGTCTCAAAGCAGGACTATTGGGGTTCACATCACCATCACCCCCACCCCCCAACACCCACTGGAAACACAAGTCCTCCTAAAGGTAAAAATGGTAAGGGTATGCATTTAAAGATGCCGATTAAATAGAAAATCCATACCAAAAATCTTGTGTGTTTTACATATAGAGAGCATGGCCACTATAGTGCACACTGCATTCATAATAAGGAAATCTTGAATAAGAAGCTCATGCATCTAGCCAACCAATCTAAGTCTTTAAACAACCAAGTCTTAAATTTTTCTAAGCTTTTGGAAAGCTATACTGAGTCCAATCATATGCTTGCATCATCATACAAAGGTCCACATGCTAGAGTGCCCAAAACTTTTCCCAAGTTCAAGATTGATCTATATACATCCGGAGAGAAGAGAGTTAGTTCTCCACCCATTTCCTTACCTAACCTAAGTTTTAGGAAGGGAAAATAAGTATGGTTGACTTGGGAGGACTTTCAGAGGCTCACTATCACTACCAAGTTGGAAGCCCCAAGTGCTTCTAACAAGGTCACGACACCTAAATAATAGGTGACGTTAGAAAGTATGGACCCAGGTGATCAATCATGCATTGCATCAAACACACTAGGGTTGTTTATTTTTTATTTGTTTTCTTATTTGAAAAATAAAAAACAATATAAATGTGAAAAACCCAAAAATAAAAGAAAATTGAAAATTTCAAATAGAGTTTTCATGTTAAATTTGACATTTATTTACCCCAAAAAAAACAACAAAGATATTCATTTTTAGGATGTATGTTAAATGCTTTATTTGTTCTTTTCCTTCTTTATTGCATGCATATGCATATTTTTCTTGTTTATGTTTATTTGATAAATTCAAAAACATTGGAAAAGAAAAGTCTAAAAATAATTTCTTTTGTTTAGCTTTCTTTATTATTGATCATAATAATTCTCACTTTGGTTTGCTTTATAATGATTTCATCCTTAAATCAAAGTTGAGGTGTGCATTGCTACAAGTCATATTAGGTGATTGAGAACTTAGTGACATAAATCTTCTTGCATGATTAATGAGTTAAAGTCTCTTTCATCCTAGCGTACTTGGATAGTGTTTACCTTTGAAAAATTTATAAGCCAAATACACGCCAACCCTTCACCTTCATACTTAGGAGTCTTATTTTCCTAATTGATTAATGACCTTATGTGACTCAAAGTATTGGTGATAGGTGAACACTTGACTAAAGGTTAGTTAAACCACAATCCCTTAAAAGATGTCAAAGACTAATTGTGAGAAAAGAGCCCAATGTGGCCAACCATTAAAAGGTGAGACATAAATAAATGGCTAAAAAGAATTACACTTGAATTATTGAGAGTACGAAATTCACAATCGTGCAAATTGAAGCCATTAGAAAAGAAGGGATAAATAAAGGATACTCACTAATTGGTCATGCATTCACTTAGATGATGATGCATTAGGATTTCAAGTAGAGGTCATTAATGATTTGAACTAAACAAAATTCTAATTGTGTTGTAATTTAATTTTACACATGTTGCATCTAAAATATGTATAAATGAAATCGAACTAAGTGAGGGAACATTGTTGTAGGATGCATAAAATTGAGTTCAATATTTTTGAATATGCCTTAGAATATAAGATGATGAAATTTGTATGGAACAATTATAATGTGAGCATGTGTAATTTTCATGATTAATGACTTTGTCCATTTATTGCTTAAATTGAAAATTGCATTACAAACACCTCCATTCTCATTCCAAGCATCCCAAAATGAATGTAGTCTCAAAAGGAAGGAGGTGAAATTGCACGTCCACCACTCTTTGATGGTTCTAATTATGCTTATTGGAAGGCTCTAATAAGGGCTTTTTTAAAATCGATTGATGAGCATTTGTGGGTTTGTGAGCAAAAGGGTTAGAGCCCTCCCACTGCCACCACTACTCCTATTGAAGGTTGTAACGCCCCAAAAACCCCCTTGGGTGACATTACATTCTAAAAACCATTCACCCCATGAGAGCATTACGTAAATTCATCACGACGAAAGTTCATTCATCAACCATTCATATTTTAACAAAATTTGGGCAGAGTCTCCTTTGTACGGGGAGCTTTACCCAAAACACAACCTGTACAATTATATTACAATTGACCACACCGGGTCCACATATGCATAACTATTGACCACACCGGGTCTATTTATCCATCATAAAATAAACTTTCATTCATCATATGCCATATCCACAATGCCATCCCAAAAGAATAGGCCAAGTATGACAAATATATTCCCAAAAGAATTAAATTACACTTGCAGTGAAATAACAAAATACTAGACTTTACATGATTTCAAAATAAACTCTCTAGTCTAGTACAAAAGAAATATAACTCTAGGCATCCAGTTCAGGACCCCCGTTCCCCTCTAGGGGAGCTTCCCCATGCACTGGTTCATCTACTTGTAACTCCTCCTCATAGACGAAATCTGAAAAGATATTATTTGTAGGGGATGAGCACTAAGCTCTGTAGCAACATTCCTTCCATACTCATACAAGGTTTAGAAAACAAGTAAAACAGTTCGGTCTTATTTTCCAAAATATCATATAACATTTGAAGTAAAACCGTGACATTTGAAACAGATCTCAAGTTTAAACATTCGCAATAATTTAAATGAACAGTAAACCCAAGTCACAATGAGCAACCATAACAATTTCCAACAAGTTCTTGTAGAGTCTCATACCTCCACAAGCTCTTGTGGGAAATGCAATAGTAACACCATAATACAAAAAGGAACGCTTATTCCACCATCGATTATTATATTTCCTTTGGCACGAATCTCAAGTTTAAGTAACAATAGTAATAGAAAGGAGCAATTTCAACTAAGTGCTAATAAACATCCATTACCAAAATATAAATCATTTCCCACACATGATATCATATTGTCCTCTCTAATGGGAGCATCCTTACAAGGAACCTCTCACCCTCAAGATTTGGTTTCTCAAGCATCCTTACAAGGAACCTCTTGAGAAAATCACATACTGTCCTCTTTTGGTGTGAGCATCCTTACAAGGAACCTCTCACCCTCAAGATTTGGTTTCTCAAGCATCCTTACAAGGAACCTCTTGAGATGGAATGAGCATCCTTACAAGGAACCTCTCATCCATGTTCATTCCAACAACCATACAAGATCACATCATCCCAACAATCATCACACATAACCAAGGATTCCATAAATCTCCAATTTACAAGCAAATTTCCAAAGATCCACAAATCCATTATGAGGCAATTTCAATAAACAATTAGGAAAATACAAGAGATCACCACCACATCATTTTCATTACTCACACAAAGCACTAAAGTTCTCAAAACCAAGCTTGAGCAAATGTAGAAAGAGAATTCCATATTTCCCCAAAAACTAGGGTTTTAAAGCTATAAAAGAAGTTTCATGGGTAATCAATCCTAACTTTGTTTAAGACATGCCATAATTGCAAGAAAACCAAGAAACAAGGAATTCCTAGCAAATACATACAAGTATGAATCAAAACATATATATATTTTAGCCTTAGCCTCAATGGACAAGCATGGAAGAAATAACCCCTACCTTGAATCAAAGTTTCAAACCACAAACCCAAGCTCTAATGACCTCCTTTCTCCCTTTCCTCCTTTCCTCTATCTTCCCCAAGGGTGCTAAGGGGTTTGGGGGTGAGAGATGTGAGAAAAAATGGAAGGAAATGGGCTGGTTTCTGTGTTTTAAACACAGCAGTCCACGACATCACTGTTCATGGGCTGAATTTTGAGTTTTTTTTTCAAAATTACAGTTTTGCCACTAGAAATCTCCAATTTGATCCATACGACTACCCTAAGGTTTTTCGACGTTCCGGATTCATTTTTAATGTTATTTTAACCTAAAAACATTGTTTTTGATGATTTATTTCAAAACTAAAATAAATTCACACTTGGAACATTAAAATTTCTATTTTATTCCTTCGAACTACTATAGGTGATATCCTTACGATTTTAATATATATATATGGTTTATTCTTAAGTCATTACATATAGAAGAATCACTAAACAAGTACATTAATATATTAATGTAAAAATATGGGGTTTTACACCTTAAGGTCTAATAAGAAAGCACAACCCTTTACTATCCAAGGAGCACCATAGTGCAGATTTTTGGTCAACTTCATAGAATAAACTGATTTGACTCAAGTATTTCTAGGAGGTGTAACCTATATGGTTGGAAAGATATACGAGTTAGGGTTCTAACAAAAATAACGGTGCACAATTCGGACTTTCCAATAAAGAGTTATGATGAAATTAGCGAAAGGTAGTCTGTCGGACAGATTTTTGGACAGTGTAGACACTACTTCGTAATATGGACATAACTCATTCCTCCTAGTTCCGATTGAGATGATTCAAGGTGATATGGAATCCTAAGAGAGAGATCTACAAATTTCATGTTTTAGGTTTTGAGAGATATGGACTGCATCAAGGTCGAAATCGAGCTTGATGTTACAGCCAGTGCACTGTTCATCCCTTTTTCATTCTACCAAATTCAAACACACATCACTACACATATCCCCATTTTTACAACAATTATTTACTATATATCTATATACATATATAAAAGAAAATGCGGGGTGTTACAATCCACCCCCCTTAAAGAAAGTTTCGTCCTCGAAACTTACCTCAAGTAGCGAACAAATATGGGTACTTCTCTCGCATTTCTAGCTCCGGTTCCCATGTAGCTTCTTCCACTCCATGGTGTTGCCACAAGACTTTCACCAATTTGATGACTTTGTTGCGAAGCACTTTCTCCTTGGCGTCGAGAATCTTCACTGGTTGTTCTTCATAGGTTGCTCCATCTTGAATTTCAATATCTTCTAAGTCTACAACCGGCGTTGCATCCGATTTACACTTCCTCAACATGGACACATGGAATACGTCGTGTACTCCCGATAACTGAGCTGGTAACCGCAACTGATATGCCGCCTTGCCCACCACTTTGATCACTTCAAATGGCCCGGTATACCTTGGCGCTAACTTTCCCTTCTTGCCGAATCTAAATACTCCTTTCTGGGGCGACACTTTGAGAAACACATAGTCCCCCTCTTTGAATTCTAATGGTCTTCGTCTTTGATCCGCGTAACTTTTCTGTCTACTCTGTGCTGTGCGTAGTCTCTCCCGGATGAGTTGAATTTTCTCTGTAGTCTCTCGAACAATTTCTGGCCCAAACAAACTACTCTCGCCCGCTTCTAACCAACACGTCGGGGATCTACATGGTCTTCCATACAAGGCCTCATAGGGTGCCATTCCAATACTGGTCTGATAGCTGTTGTTGTATGCAAATTCCACCAACGGTAAATGGTCACTCCAACTTCCCTTGAAGTCCAACGCGCAAGCTCGTAACATGTCTTCCACGATTTGTATCACCCTCTCGGATTGGCCATCCGTTTGGGGATGAAAGGCTGTGCTGAAATGTAACTCTGTCCCCATAGCTTGTTGTAGACTTTGCCAAAATCGCGCCACAAACCGAGAATCACGATCCGACACAATGGAGAGCGGAACTCCGTGCAACCTAACAATCTCACAGATATAGAGCTTGCTCAACGTCTCTAATGAGTCTGTGGTCTTCATACCCAAGAAATGAGCGGACTTGGTGAGTCTATCCACAATGACCCACACTGCATTATGCCTGCGCGACGTCCGTGGTAAACCCGACACGAAGTCCATGGTGATGTGATCCCACTTCCACTCTGGAATAGGCAAAGACTGTAGGACTCCTCCTGGCCTTTGATGCTCAATCTTCACCTGCTGGCACACCGCACATTTTGCCACATACTTGGCTACATCTCGCTTCATTCCCCTCCACCAGTATTGACGCTTCATGTCCCTATACATCTTTGTGCTACCGGGGTGGATAGCAAACTTGGAGCGATGACACTCCCCAAGTATCTCCTCCTTTAGGGACGAATCATCGGGAACACATAGCTTCTCCCCATATCTCAACTCTCCATTCTTCCAAGACCATCCTCCCATCGCTTCCCCATTCTCCAATCGGGCTCTAATCAAATCGAGTTCCGAATCCAGGCATTGCAACTCCATAACCCGTTGTCGAAGCGTCGGTTGAGCTACAAGGTTGAATAGATATGATTGATACTCCGGTCCATCCACCCATAGATCGTACTCCTCCAATGCATCAATCATTTTCCACCTATTTACCGCAAGAGAATTGATTTCACCCCGAGACTTCCTGCTAAGAGCGTCGGCAACTACATTGGCCTTCCCTGGATGGTAGTTGAGTGTGAACTCATAATCTTCCAAGTACTCAATCCACCTTCTCTGCCGGAGATTCAAGTCTTTCTGTGTGAAGATATACTTGAGGCTTTTATGGTCCGAAAACACTTGAAATTTCTCCCCGTATAAATAACATCTCCACAACTTAAGAGCAAACACCACTGCAGCCAGCTCCAAGTCGTGTGTGGGATAATTCTGCTCGTGCACCTTGAGTTGCCTCGAGCCATAAGCCACTACCTTCCCTCCTTGCATTAGAACGCATCCCAATCCTCGTAGTGAAGCATCGGTGTAGACATCGTAGCCTTCCCCACTACTCGGAATAATGAGGATAGGGGCAGTCGTCAACTTCTCCTTCAAGGTGCGAAAAGCTAGTTCACACGCTTGAGTCCACAAAAATTTCTCCCCCTTCTTTGTAAGGCGAGTCATCGGCATCGCAATCTTGGAGAACCCTTCCACAAACCTACGATAATAGCCGGCTAACCCCAAGAAACTCCGTACTTCTGTCACGTTCCTCGGTGGTTCCCATTTCATCACGGCCTCAATCTTTGCTGGATCAACCGCTACTCCTTGCTCGGACACAACATGGCCAAGGAACTTCACTTCCTTCATCCAAAACTCACACTTGCTCATCTTTGCATATAACTTATGTTCTCTCAATGTTTGTAGCACAATAGAGAGATGACGAGAATGTTCCTCCTGAGTCTGTGAGTAAATCAATATGTCATCAATAAACACAATGACAAATTGATCGAGGTATGGCCGGAAGACTCTGTGCATCAAATCCATGAAGGCTGCGGGGGCATTAGTCAATCCGAATGGCATCACCGTATACTCGAAATGACCATATCGGGTACGAAAAGCAGTCTTAGGAATATCCTCCTCCTTAATTCGCAGCTGATGATACCCCGTGCGAAGATCAATCTTGGAGTAATACTTTGAACCCTCCAACTGATCAAATAAGTCATCAATTCTCGGCAACGGATACTTATTCTTCACGGTAACCTGATTCAACCTCCGGTAATCCGTGCACAACCGTAGAGTCTCATCCGTTTTCTTCACAAAGAGGACTGGGGCTCCCCAAGGTGAAGTGCTTAGACGGATAAACCCAATCGCCAACAATTGATCCAACTGCTTCCTTAGCTCCTTTAACTCCAAAGGTGCCATCCGGTAGGGAGCAATGGATATGGGTTCGGTTCCCGGATAGAGATCGATCTTGAACTCAATTTCCCTATGTGGCGGTAATCCAGGTAATTCCTCAGGAAAAACATCCAAAAACTCCGATACAATTAACACCACATCCGTATGGAGTTTATCCATGTTATCTCCCATCAAGCTAGCTAAGAAAATCAAATGACTTCCCGCTTTCGCTTTTAAGAATCTACTACCCATAGTAGGAAATGGATGGAAAGAATCTCGGTTATTCACAAAACTGAAAATTACTCCTCCCGGCAATTGAAATGTAATCCGCTTGCGGAAACAATCCAGTACCGCACGAAAAGTGGATAACAAGTTCATCCCAAAAATCACGTCATACCCCTTCATCTCTAAAGCAATTAAATCCACAATCAATTCGTGCTCCCCAATACGAAGCACACAACCCTTGCAGACTCGGCTAGTACCCAATTGTTCTCCCGTAGGCAAGTCAACAGTCAAAGCATGTTCTAACTTCTCGAAACCCAATCCCAAATTCATAGCATATGCAGTACGTATAAAAGAATGAGTAGCACCGGGATCAAATAAGATTCGGGCCCAGGAATTGTAGAGAAGAATGATACCTTCCACAACGACATTGGCAATGTCCTCCTCCGGCTGAGTCAAAGCAAATACTCGCCCTTGGTTGGTGCCGCCAGGGGCTTGAGTTTGTATCGGTCGATGCGGTGCAGGCCTCGGTGGTGGTTGGGCTGCTGGTACTTGTCTTGCGGTCTGGATAGGCCCTTGAGGTGGAAAAACTGGGCAATGCATCCGAATATGTCCCACACCTCCGCATGCAAAGCAAGATCGTGGGATAATACCAGCTCTAGTCTGAGTGTCTCCCTCTCCTCGGGCTGTCAAAAGTCGCTGTCCACCTGTTGGGTCTGGGCGACGGTATGGTGTCGGTCTCTGTGCCCCACTAGTGGTAGCACCCGTCCGGATTGGACCTCCTCTCAAGAAGCCCTGTCGTCGCTGGCTATCCTCTATGTCTCTCTCTACCAGTGCAGCTCTGTCCACCAAGTCCCCATACTCCCTAATCTTGAGAGCCACCAACTTCTCCCGGATGACCGGCCTCAGTCCCTGCTCAAATCGCTTAGCCCTGTCGGCCTCCGTAGATATAAATCCTGTAGCATAACGGGAGAGCTCGTCAAACCTCCTTTCGTACTCGGCCACCGTCGTGCTACCCTGTCGTAGAGCAAGAAAGTCAGCCTTCATTCGATCTCTGACTGATTCAGGAAAGTACTTGTCCTGAAATATTTGGTCGAACTCCTCCCAAGTGAGTGCATCAGTGTTCCTCCGTCTCTTGACCGAATCCCACCAATGGTCGGCCTCCCCCTCTAACAAATAGGTCGCCAAGCCAACCCTCAAATCTTCGGCAACTCCCATGCCGTCACATACCTTCTTCACTCTGCGTATCCACTTGTCCGCATCCAAAGGGTTAGAGCTCCCTTGGAAGGTGGGTGGATGTTGTCTCAGAAATTCTCGAAGAACCACCATCCTTCGATCTCCATTTCCAATTCCGGGTACTTCCGCTAGTGGTTGAGCTCCACCATTATGGTTGTTGTTCCCATTCTGGTTTTGTACCAAAGTGGTGAGCTCCTTCAAGCATTGATAGATGCCATTCATGGCATCGGGAGGTGGTGGTGGTGGTGGATTTGCTTGACCTCCACGACCACGCCCACGTCCACGTCCTCGTCCTCGTCCTCCATCCATCCTGCACATCAATTCACAATTTAATTTCATTGAGGTACAAGACATCCTAATTATTGCTTTAATTTAAAGCCTAAGATTTATATAAAACATAGATCATCAATTTTGTTCAACCTAATCCTGCCTTTCTAGTGGTAATCCATAACCTACAGCTCCCATGTAAGACCTAAAGCCTAAGCTCTGATACCAAATTTGTAACGCCCCAAAAACCCCCTTGGGTGACATTACATTCTAAAAACCATTCACCCCATGAGAGCATTACGTAAATTCATCACGACGAAAGTTCATTCATCAACCATTCATATTTTAACAAAATTTGGGCAGAGTCTCCTTTGTACGGGGAGCTTTACCCAAAACACAACCTGTACAATTATATTACAATTGACCACACCGGGTCCACATTGCATAACTATTGACCACACCGGGTCTATTTATCCATCATAAAATAAACTTTCATTCATCATATGCCATATCCACAATGCCATCCCAAAAAAATAGGCCAAGTATGACAAATATATTCCCAAAAGAATTAAATTACACTTGCAGTGAAATAACAAAATACTAGACTTTACATGATTTCAAAATAAACTCTCTAGTCTAGTACAAAAGAAATATAACTCTAGGCATCCAGTTCAGGACCCCCGTTCCCCTCTAGGGGAGCTTCCCCATGCACTGGTTCATCTACTTGTAACTCCTCTCTCCTCCTCATAGACGAAATCTGAAAAGATATTATTTGTAGGGGATGAGCACTAAGCTCTGTAGCAACATTCCTTCCATACTCATACAAGGTTTAGAAAACAAGTAAAAAGTTCGGTCCTTATTTTCCAAAATATCATATAACATTTGAAGTAAAACCACCGTGACATTTGAAACAGATCTCAGTTTAAA
>CAUOFW020004911.1:0-29291 GCA_963454935.2 Ilex paraguariensis | reverse complement strand
CTTTATAATTGAAAGGGAGTTCCTAGGTCACTTTAATAATATGATGTAATTACCAATATTTATTTTTTCAATTTTAGCAAAATTTCTTTTTCCCTTTGTAAACTTACTTCAAAAATACATTTTTAAACCATATATTATCTATTCGAATTGAAGTAAAATCTATACTACTTTAAAAAGTACATATGTTGGAAAAACATTTGTTTACCTCTTTTACCCTCTAATATTTATTAATTTTCTAAATTACCATGATTAAATATATATTATAATGTTGTTCACCATAAAAATTCATCTATTTATTGTATAGGTGCAATGACTTTTCATCTCCTTTGTTTTTCACTCAGCAGTGACTACCCATTACATTTTTCAATGAATTCAGATTAATATACTAATTAGCTGGAGAACAATAAAAGAGTGAATTGTTAGTCATGATTTCTTACTCTTTTGTATTCCAATAACCAAAACGTCATCTTTACAGTCGTTCATCTATGTCCTCCTCACCCATTCAACACGTTGCACACACACATATTTATATCTATAATAATAATAAAAGACGGCTTAAATATTTTTTTTCCAAGTTTTCCTCAATTAATATATGACGGTCAATTTTATCCTTTTAAGTCTAGGTCATGGTTTAATGTTATACATTAACCCGTAACTATTAATATTTTTGCTCTATGTATATTCATCAATTAAATTAGCCAAATTTTATCATTAAGGAATTAATTGCATATTGATTATACTATATCAATATCTACTAATAAAAGTATGCTAATTGAAAAAAAATATATTTTCCTATTTTGTCATTGGATAGCACAATAAAGACAATTTTGTCCTCCTTCAAATACAAACAATTTAATGGTTAAACTTCATGAATTATAAAGACAATTTAATGTTCAGACTCCTTGAGTTCCGAAAATATTCATCTGAATTCAGTATTCAATTACACTTTAAAACTTCAATTCTTCATATTCTTCCTAGACCTTGTGAAACGAGAGTTTACCATCAATAATTCCCTCATTTGCAACTGCCTCCTACACTCCCATATTTACCACCACTAACTAAGAAGTCCTTATGTAAGGACTCTCTAATAGCATGATCTGGTTACTGGAATATCAAAAGGTTTTCCAACAAGATTTTTTCAGTCCACCACCACCGATGCCATTCTTGCCAACATCAGCAACAACTTTTGGCCTGGGATTCCATTGCCACCAAACCCATTTCGGTCACCGCCTTTAATACCCCCCCCCCCCAAACTTATTTCATTCACTACCTTCAATTCTTCCCTCAAAAAATCATTTGAGCATTACTAGCATATTCTTGCTAATGTTGTCAAAAAAGGAAGAAATACTATGTTGATGTGAAGCCGCAATTTGGTTAGGCATTCATCTTTCACAATTTCGGGAATTCAAAAAATGAATCTGGAATTGGTCATGACAAATGATATGTTATTATTTATCCTCATTTTATAGGCAAGAATGTTCTTATGGGCATGGACCATGAGGATTTGATGACTTTAGGGTCGCCACTTTTCTCACCAAATGATGTGTCCGAGAAAGTATTGTAAGATGCTTCATCTTGTTTTATTTAATCATGATACTTGGATTTCCTAAGACTGCATTCAAATGCATTTCTTTGAGAACCTGGATAGAAAGGAGGACTTGTGTTTATTAACTTTCTTTTTGCTTAGTATTTTAACTTTTACTAATGGATTTGTGTTTATTCATTGTTTTTTAAGTGCTGGAAATTTGATCATCTTTTCGTATGAAAGCCTAATGAGCTTCCTTGCACTATGTGAAATATACTATTATTAGATTGTATATGTCTATAGCTAAAGGAACATACATCAAGCCATTAAGGGAGGGAGGCCAATGACCTTCACCTCTAGCATGTCGAACGAGGCATTTTACTAGACCCTTTCTAGATGGAGACATGGAGTTGATGGGGGGCTTTGGTTAACGTAGTAAAAAATAAACTAAAATTCCTGAAGTCACCTCTTAAGCTTCCTTTTTTCAAGATTGCAAGACTTGGCTAATGAAAACAAGTATATTAAAGTGGTTACTTGATTATTGTAGTGAATCAAGATCAAATTCCTTGTATAGGCAGCCCTTTTCTCCCCCACTCACCAAATACTTGAACAAGAAGGATCAATATGGGAGATGTTTAAGTATTAAAAGAGATTTTCCTATGTTTACTCTTTTTGTACCAACCTTATAATCATGCCATTTGAGGGTATATCAGAAAAAAAAAATCGAACATCCATTAGTTCAAGGCATGCATAGATATTATCCCCCACACCTAGATACCTGATAAGCTTTTTGAAAAGTCTATCACTGCAATCTGAATGATTGGACAATAATATGTAAATCAACGACTAAATGTGATAATTAGTATGTAGGTTTTGTGAAAGACAAGTCATTTATGTTCGTGGATAGAAGTTTTTATAGTTCATTTGCTTTAGAAACAATGGCTTGCACTCCTATTGGAAAATGATTTATGGTTTGCTGACCATAACCATATTTGATATGAATACAAAATTTGTATTTAGAAGGAATTCAAACAATTTGATCAAAGGGGACTAATATTATTGTCCAAATTAGTCAAATAGAATTTTTTACTAAAATTCAAATTGTACTTCGAAAAAGATAGTGTGGCTCATTTATTGGTGTACTATTGGAGGGATCTAATATGAAGCGGGTTTGGAGGGTATTTTACTGAATTTAGATTAATTATGGGCTGAATTTTAATACAATTATTATATTTTCACTATTCACTTTCTGACTTTTCCTATGGAGCATGGATCAATGAAAACAAAAATCATATAACAAAATAATGCACGTGCAACGCACGTGTGCACCTACTAGTTTTAGAGAAATCAATAAATTGGATTGGAAACACTCAAAACCAGTGTTTTAAAATCCGTGACAGCCAAGCCCGGCGGTTTGACCCGATGAACCTGAGCATAAACCAGGCTGGTCCCTTTACTGGATCATTTGAGCACCAACGTCAGAAGAAACCCGTTGAACCGGGCGGTTTATGAGTAAACCGTTCAAACCAGACGGTTTTGAATAAATGAGACGGTTTAATTAAAAGGGTATAAAAAGGGGAGTTTTGGCCTTTTGGGCTTTTTGGCCTAAATGTTTCCATCCCCCGATCCAACTACGTTGCCTTTGGTGATGGGCGACAACTTGCTTAACCCTTCTCTTTCTCTCTTCCTTTCCGTTGCGACTCGATCAAAGTGGAACTCGAAGTCTCGAACATTCAAAGTCGATTTGTTTCATTCAGAGTTCAATCAAAAGGACTCTTCACCTAGACTTTGATCGATGATTTGCTTCAACCCTATTCTCTGTGTTTCCTTATCTCAAGTCAAGTGAAACACAACATCACACAACAAGAAGTCAATAACCAGTAGATACACACACACACACACACTCTTTCTTTCTCTCTCTCTCTCTCTCTCTCTCTTTCTTTATGTATGTGTGTGTGCTTTTTAGAGTAGACTTGGTTGGTAACTTACAATGGGGCATCCACCAACGACTATCCAAAGTTTCAATTTTCTACAAAACTCATAGACCAATTATAATTTACACAGACAAAATAATGATAATTACTTGTATTTTTCTGTTTAATTTCGTTCTTAGTTTTTTATTGTGTTTGCCAATATATAAAGATTATCACAAAGATGATTACTGAAAATGAATGATGTTGTGCCTAATTTTTGGTGTATTGTTATGAATCTAAAAATGAGAAGAAAATTAGAACTCACATTATACATAATGCATCTGTGTTTTTCCTTTTGACTTACTGTTACGAATGTCAAGACAAGAAATTGTTTGTTGGGAAAAAATGAAGAAGATTAAGGATTTAATCATAAATAATTTGTGGAATAATTGCTCTACATTCAGCATATTAGGAAAATTGAATGCATTGGATACATGCTTGATGATTTTGGGGTTTTTTTAATTTGATCCAATGTACATTAAGCATGCTATTTTTCACAATTATTTTGATTTTTTAGTCTATGTATTATCATGTATAATAATTTTTTATTTTATTATTATATAACCGGTTCGATCAGTAACCCAACGATTGAACCAATGATCTATTAACCTGGTCCTTCTCCCGCGTTGATGTTCGAGTCGAGTTTTAAAACTATGCTCTAAACAAATTATGTAGTATATTTAATGACGTGGAACATGATAATTGTTAGCTTCTTAGGAGAATTTGGTTCATTTTCTCATTATCATATTTTCATCACCTGCAATGGCCTCATCTGTGAAAAACTGAGAAAGGTTTAGAGGGACTCCAAATAAACATGAATATTTCTTGTTTCTTCAGGTGTTTAAGTGGCAACCAAACTTGTTCCCAAGTAATTTTAGCTTTTAGCCATCAAAAAATTCCACTAAATAGTAAAATAATTAACATAAATTATATCCCTAACATTTCGTAACATGCATTTTCTTATAATTAGACAAAAGAACCACATTCTCAAAATAAAGTTCAACTTCAAATTATGCATTTCTAGTATTGCTGACTGATATATCTGTTTACAGGTTTAATGATTCATCTTACCTCTACAAATCCATCCCCAAAACTCTCACCATTCCAAAGTTGTATGTGCAAGCAAGGTGACGGTTGAGGGAGAAAAAGTTGAATTGGATAAGGAAACAAATCTTTTGTTATGCCACTATTGATGCAGTTACTCATACGTACATCAATTTGCCTGTAACATCCTCCATTTGGAACCTGCAACCCAAACCAAATCAGCGTGTTGTTGGAACAAAGAACATTAGAAATTTATCATCATGTTTATTGTAGAATTTTAAAGAATTTCAACATAAAATCTTCCTATGTTGTATAATTTCAAGCATGGGGGGTGATATTCAACCAGAGTTAACCATTCATTTGGGCTTAATGCTCCTCCATTCTCTTAAACTAAAGTTAACTTCAAATAATCCAACCCCCAGCAATCAATCAAAATGATTGAAAATCAAATTAAACAGTGAAAATTGTAGAAGGGGAGAGTATGTGGGCGTCTTTCTTACGACTGATTTTGAACATTTTCCAATAATAGGAAAGAGGCAAGTCCTAGCACCTCCACCCATAATGATCAAAGCTACAGTTTTTGGGTCTACCTTTGGCTGATCAAGTACTGGTGCTTCAAAAGTTTGAAACCAATAAAAGACATAAATAGCAAAAGTCCCACATGAAAATTACACATTCATACCAGTTTCAACAACATTCAAAACATAGTAATATTTGATTTGAATTGAATCCACACCCTCTTCTTGAAATCTAATGTATGTCATAAAGAATAATATAAAATCTTGATAAATATATGTTATGTACTCACCAGGAGCTTCTGTAAATGTCTTCTATAAAGTTGAAGCTCATGGCCTTTTGGTTGATGGTAGGGTTCTTGTTGGTGGAGTTCTTGCCATTGGCCTTAGTTCTAGTCTCGTCTCGCATGCCAGCAAGTATTCTAGAAAGAATGACTTGATTTCGTGTAGCTACTATAGCCCCTCTCGCCTTTCTAGCCTGCCTTGTGTTGCTAGGAAATGGCTAAGTCTTTTTTGAGACTTTCACCTGCACTAGCACTAGTATATGATGTTGAAAGCCTAAACACAAACAAGCTTGCCAAGGCTGTTCCTAAAGGTCTCAACGAATTCCTAATTGGAATTGGGGGATCTTTTTGAATTTATTCTTTTATCACATTGTGATATTTTACATTGTTGAATGGGCTCATTCGAGAACAATTGGATGATGACAAAATTATCAAGGATTGACATTCCTTATTTTTATTCAATATTATATGAATAGTTCCTTGATTTTAGTTAACGGATTCTTGAATCCTTGCCAGAACAAAGAAGGTAACCCCTGATTTAACTTTTCTAGGCCTTTTTTCACTTCTCAAGTTCCTCCACAACTGAAAGCTAAATGCCCTGTTCTTTGGACTCACCTTTTTCTTCGGACTCACCTTGTTCTTCATCCCCCCAAAACCATGGTCTCCATGACTAAAACCTTTGTTGACTTGCAGTGGGTGCACTGCAGCCTTCATTTTTGGCACAAGAAGAATCCATTGTTTATACTCACTCCTACTGTCCTACCACCAATCTAGACATTAAAATTCCTATTCATTAACCAGAAATTCCAAAATCTATAATGTAAAGGACAGATAATATAGAATCTGAGGAACTAAACAATAAAAAGATACCCAATTAAAAACAGCACTACTTTTCAAAAAAGAGCAATCACTCCGCCCTCAACAAAGTTTTGCAAGGAGAAATTCATTAGTAACCGAAACGTATGATGCCTATAGTACGATATAGGCATGGACTTGTGAGTAGGGAAGAAGAATTAAATTTGTCCGTAAGTGATTTGTTTTATAATGCAATAGATAATACAACCTTGTACATGAAAGTTGTGGAGCTTGAAGTAATATTAGACAAAGCACCCATTGTTTTATCGGCAAGTGAGCAAACCATTGTTTGATGGTTATGTTTGCTACTCAATTGAAAAATTCAACTTCATCAAATCCACCAAATTCATTAATTTACTTGACTTTTATCCAAACAAGCTCAACACTAAACAACTAATTTAATAAGATGCCAATTTTTACATACCTCACATCAAATTCCTCATCGTCAATTTTTCGTTGTTGTCAAGCTTTGATGTTGGGTTCTTCTCTATCAAAATGCAAAAACACCAATTAGAAGATGAAGGAAATGATAATCAGGCTTACACATGGGAACCACATGCCTAGACACACAATATATCACACTCAGAAGATAAAAAACAAATCAAAGAGAAAGATTGGTGAAGTGGAGAAAGAAAAGAGATTTCACATAATTGGGGAGTATATAGGAGTCCTTTGGCCTTTTGTGCTTAGTTATATGGGAAAGAAGAGAGAATACGAAACACAAAGAAACCAACCACTTGTGTTTATCACCCATTGATTGGAAACCTTTCAGTTCCATTGATTGATTTTCTCAAACCTTTCAGTTTGAGAGAGAATGTGAAAATTTTAATTTAATGTTGTTATTATTCATATCTTCAAATTTAATCTATTGCCATCTAAAAAGTGTACTAAGTGTATAAAAAATTAATTAGGAAAACATAAGTTTTTTATAAGTAATAATATAGATATAGATTTTTATAAGTAATAATATAGATATAAATTTATAAGAAGTATAGATATAGATATAAATATAAATATAGATATAGATATAGATGGGTAGTGAGAATAGAACGAGAGATATTAAAGGTCAAACAATAAATAAATATATTTTATAATGATAGTCATTCGAGTGCATGGTATTTTGGATATTTAAAAGTTGTTTGAGGGTAAAAGAGTGAAACAGAAGTTTTTTCAATATGTGTACATTTAGAAGTAGTATAGATATATGTAATCAGAGTAAAGAATTAATTATTTTAGTAAATTCTAAATCTACTAAGGATACCGTTATTTACAATGTAATAAAAAAAATAGAACATAAAGACAAAGACACACTCACAATGACACAGAAGAACAATAATATAAATAGAATCTAGAAAATCAAAAATAATTCGAGCCTTGTGAAATAATAGTTTTTTTAAGACAAATTTGCGCATTATCGATACTTAAGGTTGATAAGTAATTGTCTCTCAATATAGAACGGATTTTAGTTTCTAAAGAAGCAACGCTTTAATTTCAGAACTCCAATGAACACAATTTTTTTTTATACTTGAACCAAACAAAATATCATGAAGAAAGGGAGAGAGAGAAGCAATAGTATACAGATGATTATTGTCCGATTTTAGTGTATTGAAAATGGTTGTAAGGCAGCCTAGTTATAGACTCTTTGTAAGATCTCGTACTATAATAAAATAAGAAAAATATCATATTAATATTTTTCTTAGGATGAATAAAAGGATTGTAGAAATATCGAATCATTGTTAAAAGATTGATCATAAAATTTGAGTTTTAGACAAATTGACTTTCGGGTCAAATTTAGTTTTGAAAGTGTTTAAGTTTGAGAATAGTGATTTGGTAGATTTCTAAATATTTTATGTAAAAATAAAGTTTCCACTGGATCTGAAAGGTTGAGAAAACTTGGGAGAGGTAATATGGAGTGTATTAGAAGTTAGAAAGTATTCCAGAGTAAAAATGCATTTTAGAAGGAATTTGTGTAGGAAGGAATTTTACACTATCTTATTATTTTAGCCATAACTTTTTACTCATAACTCCGATCGTGCTAAGTTTTGGATAGTATAAACTAGACTTCATATTATGCAAAAGTGTATTTCATGAAAATTTTCTGAATTGACTTCTAAGTAGGTGAAAACTACTCCTAAAGTTAGGACATAAATTTGGCACCATCCGAGCGCCCCAAGTATCATGCGGATGCCCCTTCCTTCCCTAAAATATTATTTATCATCCAAAACAGTGAATTTATACCGTTGGGATGCCTAAGTACCATCCGGACGTTATGCTAAAAATGGCCCCGCTCAGTTTTAGGGTATTTCTACGTTTTCACCTTATAAATACCATAAGAATGTTCCTTTAGCCCTATTTCATTAGTTCTTAACCCTAGAGAACCTTAGAAAGCTAGAGAGAATAAGAGAAATACAAGATTGAAGAGAGATTCTCTCGTTGGAACGAATCAAATTTGCTAAGTTTATACACAAAATACGAATTCTAGGTAGGGGATTCTACTCAAGTTTTTTTATTAAGACTTCGGGTATAATTATGTATCTTTTAAATCTTCTAGATTATTATATATTAAATAATCTTTTGTTCTTGGTTTATTTTGATTGATTGATTGTTCATTTTTTTTTGGCATAACATATGGTTTTCAACGGGATAAATGTCCTGTATCCAAGAAATATTGTCCTTGAATTTTCAAAACTCTAGTTTTTCCAAGATACATGTCCTATTATGAAATTCATATGGATTCTTCATTTCTAAATTCTATTCTTGATTAGATTGTATTTTCATATAATACTTGTTCTTGTTCCAAGAAATTGTGATTTTTGAAAAAACCCTAGAATTTTGATATCGAAATTGAGAAGGTTTTATTGATATGATCTTTTGCATATTTTAATTCCTTTATTACTATAGTATATTGAGAATTATACAATTGTGATACTTGAATTGTTAATGAAAATTGTGATTGGTTAAGATTGCGGTTGTTGAAAATATTGTGGTTTCATCTCTTGTATGGTTTGAATGTGATGGATTTGAATTGCCTTCGAGAACTGTCGTTGAGTGTTAGAAGTTAGTCTATCGCAGTGGGGTTGAAATGATTGCATAACAATTGTAATGGATTATTGTTTATGAGAGCAACCCCTATTGTTTATGTAAGTTCGAGGCTGATGGATGATATACCTTTTCTTAGAAGGATTCGTCAATGCCATGGGAGACGGTATACACCCTTCCTAAAGTGATTTGTTATTTGTTCATGCGGGAAATGATTGAGATTATGTGGTTGTGATGAGTGAACAAGGTAGAGTTGTTGTGTAGATTCTTGAGAAGCAACCAATATACATGAGAATGGGGATGAATCAACATACATGAGAATATGAGATGATGCTACTGAGTTAATTATTGATTGCTTTACTTTCTTGCATTTTTATTCCTATCATTCATTTGCTGCAATTCGTACACTTGAGATCATTACAGCTGTCATGATTTTACTCTCAAAAATTAATATATGCTATTTTTCAAAAGAGACTTGTCTTATTTTCATTGTTTTAAAACTTTGTTTGGATATGAGAGGGATTTTTTACAGGCTTTTGCTCAGCCCCTATAACACACTTATTGATTTGGACATAGAAAATGATGTCGTCGTGGATGAGAAGTTTAATTACAAGCCGTTGGATGATCAAGACATAGACCTTGTTTTAGAGGAATAGAGTTTTTTTTACTTTTGGTTTAGTGTTTGAAGGATTTTTGTGAAATAGTGTTTTAGCTAGTTTAATTTTTCTGGTGCTAGATACAATTTGATTTTGAATTGTAAGTTAGAGAAATTACAATATTTTATTGACTTTAGTATTTATTCTTTATCAGATAGATGAGTGGTTTATTATTTAATGGTTATTATTAATTGCTCTCATAATGGGATGGTTTCTAGATAGTAATGTCTTCTAGGATGAATTTTGGGGTGTTATACTCTTGGTGACTGTTCGGATTGATTGAAGAGGCACGACACGCCACTGTTCATTGAACTTTTTCGGATTGAAGAGACGCACCCTTAATCTGAACAGTAATGAATTAGGGAAACACTTTTAGATTGAGCAGACACAGACACAATTTCGGCATCAAATTCAAATAATTAACGGATAAAAAATTTATAAATTCATTTGGATATTTAAATTTAAATTTAAAGAAAAAAATTGCGATCCGTTTGGTTTTAACCCACAACCAATACCACACCAAATACATTTTCTCCAAAAAGTTATCCAAGCTCAAGCTCGCCCAGGTTGTGTTTGTGGCGAGACGGGTAGTGCATGTATGATAACCAAGGTTGTTTAGGTACTCATTTCACTCACAAAAATGTGGTACCCCTTGGGGTCCAATTTACGAAGTCAACTAGGAATATATTAATTCACCAAAGTTTGGGTCTTCTTCCAATGTGGAACATGCTTTATACAGTACACTTCACTAAACTTTGTTCCTTCTATCCATTGAAGGGGATCACTTTAAGACATAATTTCTCTTACAACATTTAATAGTTTTGAACAAATAACTATACCAGGTTAATTTTCTCCCAAAGGAGAATACATTTAAACTTGAACTCACTAATTTCAAAGTGTGGGTTCTACTTTTATTTAAACCCAAAGTTGCACAAAATAATTGTTCTAAAACCATTATCTCCAACAATCTCCGCATGGATGAGAATTCAATTTATGTAAATACAGACGCTAGTTCAAGTAAAGTTGAAAGGCTACTACATCGGAATAAGTAGCCTAGTTTGCCTACACGAATGATTAATTTTTTCACATTGTCCCCTCAAAAAAATAAAAACGTTACAATATAGTCTATCATCTTATTTTTGTTTGGTTGTCTATCTATTTTGTGTCAAATCAACCAATCAAAAATCACAAAATAAACAAACGATCAAACGAAAATAAGACGATGGATCACATTACCACTTTTTTATTTTTTTGAAAGAACAATGTGAAAAAAATAATCATTTGGGGACAAATTGAGAATTTGTATGACAAAATAGGATTTACCCAGGGTTGGTTCAATAAGAATTTGGGTCCTAAGCGAAAGTTTTGAATAGTGCCCTTTTAATTTTTTTTTGTAAATAAATATAATATAATATAAAATTATTTTCCTTTATTTTTTAGTGATAAATTTATAAAGAGTCTCTAAAATAGATCGAATTAATTTATCCACCTTTTATATTTATTATTATCATATACTTTCTTATTTTCAAGTTGATATATTGAAGATTAAATATTCTTGTGAACAAAATAAATTCTAAGCATTAAAAGTTTAAACTGAGACAAAAAATTGCTATAATACAAAGCTTAGAAAATAAAACCTTATAAATATTAGAGTGTACATGAGTTTATTCGTCTCCGAAATGGCACAATAACTCTAGGATTTACAATAAAAACTTCAGTTATTCTAAATCAAATTATGAAACATAAAAAAACAAATAAAAGATAAATTCAGAAAAATTATTACTTTTACAATCTAGGATTTGGTATAAGTAACAAAAATTACTTATCGATACTATAACAAATAATTATTTTTGACCATGGATCTTTATTTGATTTAATTGTAATTTTTGATCGTAAAATTAATAACATAAAATAAAACTAAAAAATAAAAATTGATGTGTTATCATTTTATCGGATAAAAAATACTATACCTAAAAATAATTTTTCAGTGGTGTAGTATATCAACTTACTGCAAGAAAAATCTGTGCACATATCGGTGTTTTTGTGTGTGTGTGTGTGTGTGAGAGAGAGAGAGAGAGAGTATTGGTTATTAATGTGTAGATAATTTATTTATTTATTTGATTGATGATGTAGCGGATAGATTAGTGATGAGATTACAATTTTATGAGAGATTGAGAGTGTGTTATATTGTGGGCCTTTTAAGAATTTGTAGTTATTTGGGCTTTGAATTGAATCCTAAACATATTTGAGCCATATTCAATCAACGACCATTACAACATTTTGGGACCCCTCTTATTTGGATGCCCTAAGCAATTGTTTGACATTGGATTTACCCTATAATGGAGATGACATAAAAACCTCATTACGTTTCGATAATTCGCATCGAGAATTATGGTCTCATTTATATGACTTGTTTGAGCAACGATACTTCACAGTCATACAAGGACGTCAGTGAAAGTAAACGGAGATCCAAGCCTGTATGCCTCAATACTCCAACTGAGACTAGATATGAAGGATAAAGTTAAAGGGCTATCAACTTTCAATCCACAGTTTAAACAATTATACAGACAGGAATTAAAAATGATATTCAACAATTAGTACACAGACTATGTGACAATCCAAAAGATAATTATAAATATCTATGAAGTTCGAAACAGACTAATTAATGTCTATGAAGTTCACTAGCAGTGCATCCAATAGATATTGCTCACTCACGGCAGCTACCCATCTAATTTTTTTTTTTACGTTTACGTCATGCAGATCGTTGCTTTTGTTTGTTGGAAATAGGGTGGTAATGGGAGGTGGGTTTGTGAGGGGGGAGAGAAGAGTTTGGTATTGGCATATCCCAGATTTCCCTTCTATTCTTTGTGTCATGTGTTTCATTTGTCACGCAAAGAAGTTTTGATGTCTAACTTCATATCTTATTCTAAGCAGATTTTAATATATTAATTGGTTTATTTACCCAAAAATTGGGTTTTCTCAATTTTATTTACAACAACTACCAAATTATTAGTGGTTTCATACATTGGATAAAACTGTTATTGTTATGGATTTTTGGTTTTAGTGGCTTGGTTCAATGAACCACTAGCTTGGGCGGTGTTTGTTGATGGATAATTTGGATTATTTCTCAGTTCTATTATTTTTTACCAAATTTCCCATATTCAGTCCCTTATTTGGGTCCTCTCATTTTCAAATTTCATCAATTTATATATGAATATATATCAAACAATTTAAAGGAGAGGGTTTGAGAATCTTCTGTCCTCATTTTCTAAATACTTAAAATTTTAATTTTTTTTTAATTTAATTTTTTTAATAACTAGCCACTATTTTTTCAATTTTATTCAAAAAAAAAAAATACTTTCTGCCACTCCAAAAATTTATAAGATTTCAGTAACAAGATTTCATTTGGGCTTTTCTAATATTGCATTTTGAGTTTGATACATAATTTCAGTTTCTCTCATGCATCGATGCAAGCCTAGATTTCATTGTTTGCTTTTCTCACGTACACTTTACATTCGAGGGTGGCTCAACAATATTTGAGGCCTAAAGAAATGACGGCCAGTGATACATTTATATTTTTTTAATAATAATTTAATTTTTTAATTTAAAATCTATTATTTTTACCTTTTGTTGAGATTCGAAATTGCTATTTTTTTTATTTAAATTTTGCCAACGTATTTTTTTAATTAATAATATGACTTTTGATCATAAATATTTATAAGAATAAAATTAATTTATTCATTAATATTTTTATATTCTTTTTATTTGTTTTATATGTTCTTTATTAAAACTGTGGAATTAAATAATTGACTTTATTATAAATAAATTCATTGTTATCATTCTTTTAAATTATTTTACTATCTTTGAATTTTATTTATTTATCCGTGCAACTTTCACCTAAATTTTTGTTATATTTTATTAGTTAGGAATAAGAAATTTATCAAAACATTTTTTTTTAATGAGAATAAATGGTTTAATTGGTGTTTATGTTCAAATGAGAAAAAAAAAAGTTTAATAGAAGTAAAGAATGTGTTTGGTTTTATTTTATTTTATTTTATTTTTTACTAAAGAGTGATGTTTATTACACTTCTTTCAACTGAAAAAGGTGATAGATTTTGTTAGCATTTTTTTTATTAATCTTTTTTATCTTTTAATAAATGTGATTGTGTGAGGAAATTTGAACTTTTGGGCCCAATGTTTTAATTTTTTTTGTTAGTTTACTCTTTCAAAAATTAAATATTTTAGGCAATATTGTAGTAAATTTTATTTTTTAAATTATATTATATTATTAATCTTTAAATTTAGAGCCTTTTTCGTATGTGGGGCCTAAAGCCCCCGCTTTTATTTTTATACTATAGGGCCGGCCCTGGGTACATCTATTGGTGTGTTGTGAGCAGCTATGAATCCGAGCAAGATACGTGACGTCTCAAGGGGGTCCCGCTTAACCCATTTATTATTCATTAATTCGTAGAATATTTATGAATACCGTCTAACTTGATACCACACTATTATTTTTTATTTATCGGAATCTATAACTTAAGAAAATAGGGGCAGAATCTCCTTTGTACGAGGAGCTCTACCTAAAACACAAGTTATACAATAATTCAAAAATTGACCACACTGGGCCTATTCGTTCATATTCAATCACATAGTATTAGATATTACCATAATCATCATCTCTACATATATTTATATAATAAAGTACAACACAATTAAAATCTCAAAAGATAAACAAAATGATTTTTATTTTCGCAGCTAAGATCTCTTTAAATTTTATTTTAAAATTAATCTGATAGCTCATATTAATACCTCAAATTTAATAAGAAAAACAAGGCCCTAAAGGTGTGTTTGAGGTGACTTTTTAAATGTGCTTCTAGAACTTATAATTTCTAGTAAGTACTTTAAAAAAAAATTATATTTAGAATCACCCCACCACCACCACCACCACCGCCACCGTCGTCCCCACTCTACCACCACCTCTACCACAACAACCACAAACACCAACACCACCACCACTTCCACTACCACCCCACTACCACCACCATCGCTTCCCTCACCACCTGCCATCAATTGCTACCACTGCCGTCCACCGCCACGACCCACCACCATTGTCATCTCATTCTTATATTTATTACAACTACAATCATCATCTAACTACCACTGTCGTCCACCGTTGGCACGCACCACCACCACCTGTCATCGCCCACTATAGGCGCCACCCACTGTCTGTAACGCCCCAAATACCCCCTCGGACGGCATTACATTCTAAAACCTTTCACAATCATGAGAGCACTAAATAAATCCATAAATAAGAAATTTTTATCCATCAACCATTGATATTTTAACAAAATTCGGGCAGAGTCTCCTTTGTACGGAGAGCTCTACCACAAAATCCAACCTGTGCAATTCTACTATAATGACCACACCGGGTCCAATTAACTACTATATAATCAATCCATCAGATTTACATGTTACCCAAAAAAAATATGCCCACAATGACATGTACATTCCCAAAGAATTAAACTATGATAAGCAGCGGAATTTCAAAAGATAACTAGACTTTACAATCTTTCCAAAAAAAATAGCCTAGTCTAGAACAAAATAGAAGGGCCGCTCTAGGCGTCCACCTCGGGATCTACGCTCCCGTCGATCGGAGTCTCCCAAAGAACGGGCTCCTCGACTCCTGGCTCCTCCTCAAGGATATAGTCTGAAAAATGTTAACAGTAGGGGATGAACACTAGGCTCTGTAGCAAAATCTTCCCAACTCCAACAAGGTTTATAAAATACAAAACTGGTCGGTCACATTTCATAAATAACATATATGAATTTGAAGTAAAACAGGACATTTTAAATAGATCTCAAGTTTAAGTCATACAGTAGTTAAGGAGAGAAATAAATTAAGTTTAACCATAGCAAACCATTTCCAACATTAAGTCAATTAGGAGGGGCTCCCTCCGATGCATCGTCCCATACCAATGCACCGGCCAAGCCATTCCAGCCAATCATCACATTTATGTTGGTTCATCCCCTTACCATGTATGTTGATTGTTTCTCATGAATCTACCCAACGATTATACCTAGTCCACCCTTTTATAATCACAATCACAAGTACTTAGGGAAGGGGCGTCTACCATCCCAATGGCAGTGACGAGTCCCTCCCCAGGAATGGTATACCAACCCTAGTTCGAACTCCAGGCGTACGATAGTGGTCGCATTACCAAATGACAACTCACTACAAGTGCAAGAAACCATCTCCCCCCCCACTGGGTTCAACTGACATTTACACTCTACGGCATATCTCGTAGGTAATTCAAGTCCCTCACAACCACCATACAATGAGTAAACCAACATATTCTCAATCAATTCACATTTTACCAATTAATCGCAAAATACCCAAATTTCACAAGTAAAGCGTCATAGCAAGATGGAATTAAAATGAGCAAAAGATCAATATAAAGATCATTTTCGTTGAACAATATCGAACACTAAATTTATAAAGTGAGAACCAAGGCAATATATGGAGAAAACTCAATTTTTCTTAAAACCAAGTTTGGAAGATGAAAAAGAGAAATTTAGTGGTTACCAAACCATCCCATTATTCAAACATAGCATTTATTACAAGGAGAATTAAGAATCATACAAATCATATCAAATAAATATGGATGGGAGTGGAAAACATATGTATATACATAAACCCTAGCCTCAATGTAAGAAATTAGGAAGAAATCCCCTACCTCTTGGTTGTAGCTTCAATCTAAGACCCAAGATTCAAAATCTTCCTATTCTCCTTCCTTTTCCTCTTAATTTCGTCCTCCTAGGATTTCTAGAGATTCGGGTGTGAGTGGTTGAGGAATAGAAGCAAAAGAAATGGGTGGAGAAGAGAAAACTTGAGAAATTCGGTTTTGATCTTTATGAGGTGGGAATCTCTCTTGACCTTGGTGTTTTTCTCTCCCTTTTCTCTTCTCTTAGGGCTCTAAGGTATTTAGAGTGGGAGGGAAATGAATAATGGGAGAAATAGGGCTTGGAATGGATGTTTTAAAACCCAAAAATCCCGACTTTTACTGTTCATCGTCTGTTTTGGGGGTTTTCCAGACTTACTGTTTTCCTTATTTTTGATCATGATAAACTTTGCATCTGAAAAAGTGCAAAACATGAAAGTTGTAGATCTAGATGTCTTCTGCATTGTGTCAAAATTTCAGCTCAATCGGACCATTGTAGCAAGAGTTATGACGATTCTACGACAACTGGTCCGGAGTAGGCAATGTACCCGGAGCAGCGCCCCAGCGCCCATTTGGGCGCCCCTTTTCACTTCCAATCCTTCCAACTTTAATCCTAACTTATCCTACATACTTTTCTACATCGACCTAATTAGTTCAAGTTCTTTTATGATTTATTTTGTACATTTTCATACCGAAACTAATCTTTTAACTACTCTTTCCTTGAGTTATACTATTTTAACATTTCAAATGAAATAATTACTGAACACCTATGTCTTTTATTTTTTTTTTTATTTTTTTTTTAACGCATGTGGGGTATTACACTGTCACCCGCCCCCACCACACCTACCATCATCATCACTGCATTCGCCACAATCCATCACACTGTTGCTCAAAAAACACCCATCGTTGCTCACCACCAACGTTGTCACTGTCCACCACCACACCCCACCACCACTATCATCGTCGCCTACCATAACCCACACCTATCACCATCACCACAGTCACCAATGACTGCCACTACCACCATCGTCACCCAAAAACCACCACCACCATCACCGTTGCCACAATCATCACAGTTGTCGCCACCCATCATAACTACCATCGTCTCCCACCACCACTACCACTACAATCGGTGTTTATTGAGATTTAATTTTGGCTGTAAATACAAATATGTTTATTGTTGACCATTTTTTTTATTATTATTATGTGTCTTCAGGCACGAGAAATAACTAATTCATTCATAAAAAATAAAAATGTCCCAAAAGAATCTCATACACATGTCTTAATTCAAATACAAGTCTTGTTTAAGAAATTTATATAAGGCCAATGTAAATGGAACAAAAACCATAACATCAAAAATAAGAGCCACATTTCAGCTTTGTCGTCAAGGCTAGCCCGTAGGAGGGCCTTCGGCGGAAGTCCGTGCGATACCTAAAAAATATTCCCATAAGTCATAAGTCAATAAGTCAAGGGGCAACTTCTATAGAGAATAACACTCAAACCCAAATGCATATGAAATATCACATGAAACAATCATTTTATGCATTCATTCAAATATATCTATCATGAACAAATGTTATAAATTATGACATGCTATGAGATGAAACTCACGCATGCAATACCAATCCCTAAGCTCCGTCCCGGGCTCTCACAACAAATGCAACGTCATGCGTATGAATCTGAGTATTCTGTGTCTTTGTGGGGCGATAATTTGTGGGCTTTCACTAAAAGGACACCATATTTCAGATAGATTTTCAAGACATTTCACTTGTGATTCTATCTTCACCCTTGCACAATTTTTCGGGTTCGTTATACCATAGGAATGTGCGTATCCAAAATATTTGTGGGTCTTGCACCCGAGGGAGAATTTAACCCTTCTTACTATACCCCGACACATTTATATATGCAAAATTCATTGCGACTTAGTCAGACCTAAGTCCAACCTTTTCGAGCCCACCAATTAACTCGCTTAAGTGGTGATTGACCCAAACGCATGCACACAAACTCACACTCATGTCAAAAGCCACGAATATAGTGCAACCTCTGTATATGCAATTCAATGTGTAATTTCCTTTAATACCATTTACAATGTCAATTATAAGATGAGTGCAACATAATGACATTTCTAACATCATCCAAAACATCTTATATAAGATAATTAACTCAACTAACACACTTACATTTACTTAGGCATTTAAACAAACACCTAGAGGGGACATCAAATTACACAAGATGAAAATGGAGCCATATATAATAGAGTACTGATTAGAAGACACAACCTGTCAAGGAAAAGCAACAACATGACAATTCTCAGTCCAATGTCATGAGACACGAAAACAATAAGATGATAAGCTCTGTGGCATCTTTTGAAGTTTGTTTTTACTTTGCTCGAATCTTATTATTCTTGCTCAAGTGGTTTTGCCCTTAGTATATAAGGACCTCAAACTCTCGAACAACGATCACCAAATTTGCTGTCGTCCAAATGTATAACCCTGGTTTTGGTTCGCAGTAATGTTTTTAGGTGAGAATGCAATAGACTTAAGCATATAATGAGCTTGGAAATGGAATTGAACAAGCATTATGGACACTTTACATCATAGTTTTAAAACCCGGTCTGACCATTAACTTGACAAAATGGCAGGGCTAATGGGTCACTGGTTCAACCGGTCATATAATTAATAATAAATAATAATTAATAATAATAGTAAATACACTAAAAGGTTATGCAATAGTTACAAAAATAACATACTTTATGTTATAGTAAACGAAAACAAAAGACAAAAAAAAATATCCATAAGTCGTTAATTTGTTTATTCATATGTTTGACATAATTTTAAAAAATCACTAATAAGCATTAAATAATTCGTATAAATAGCATTTATGAGATGACCCTAAAAAACAAAATAAAAATTAGAAGAACAGGAAAGTAGTTCAAGGTATACTAAAAGATATTAAAAAAGTAGAATAAGAACCATAGAATTTACACTACATCTCATCCCACATCAAACAAACAAGAAAAGAGGAGGACTAAATGCCTTTGTAAAGAGGAGCAGGCCTTTCAACAGTCATTGGTGGCTTTGTCTTAAAAGTGTGGTATGAATTCCCGTAAATGAGGAATAAGAGGACTTGATAGATAGTCATAATATTTATTTACTAGAAATTACTTGTGCCTAAAGGCAGTATACAACACTAAAAAAAATTGCAAAACCCCAAATTGCATTAAACTAAAAGGTGACATAATAATTAGCAAGAATTGCAATAGGAGAATTATAAAACTTTAAACTAATCAGTTAGTATATCAGAACCTAACAAAACAGCTCTCACTAATTTTCCAATTTCACTAACATAACATAAAATTGTAGTGATGTTACCACTAATTTTGGAAAGCCCATTTGTTTGCATGATTTAAGGAACACTGGACCATGCCACTTTTTTATAACCTATTTCCTATTGTCCAGTTAATTCGTTGAAGCACACTGACTTTCAATAAGTTGAATGATTTGAGCAAGTACAACAAATGTGTTGTATGTAGAGGAAATTCTAATAGGCAACTCTACCCCTTAGAATTTTGCCAAGAGAATCGCTGGCTAATTGAACCCATTGTAGAGTCCTAATCCTAATCCCTTACTGGAACTTTTAGTGTGATGAATGATGCCCACTACCAAAACGTAAGCACATAAAGCAAATTTTATTCCATGTGATATATAGACTAACATCCCAAAAGTTGTATAATTTCATAATATTTCCAATACATTGTTTTTAGGATAGCCTCAATTCTATGATTAGAAATAATTCAACCTATCTTATGTTGTTAATAGCGAAGAACTAATTAATGCAAATTAATGACAAATGAATAAATTTATCCCCATAATCATGATTCAACAAACGACAAAAAAAAAATTAATTAGGTACCAAAACATATATACAGGATATGAACTATGATTGATGAATAAGCAACCAAAACTACTATATCAAAGCTATTCTATAATGGCAAAGACGTAAATAAGTGCAAACACAGAAAATTTCAATAAAGAGAAAATACAAAAAAAACTATCAATTAATAAACAATTAATATGTGCACTCATGAAAACAAAGGGAAAAAATATTTACCAATTCTTTTTCCCATTCTTTACCTAAATTTTCTTAGAAACCAGACAAAAAGTTTGGTGAATTCACACTTTAGGCACCTGCAAGATGAACAACCAATTAATTACGATTTCACTTATATATTGTTATAAACTGAACACCAAATTAAATAAAAGAATAACATTTTCCACCAACATCAAAAAAAATCAAATCAAATTTTCGTTAAATAAAAATCTCAGTTTGGTTGGTGAGAAAACGTAGAATGAAAATTGAAATCCTATATCAATAGTACAACCACATCTAACTCACAGTAGAAAGATTAGAGAACAAATTTTTCTTTCCCTTCATTCATTTTTTTCAGCAACCAAACAGAGGATAAAAATACATCAATTCTAAGAAAATTACCATAGTATGCAAAAAAGCTCACCACAACCAATCTGATAACCATTTGAAAAAGTAAAACCATGATTAGTTCTAAATAATTAAAAACTTTGAATTTGCAGAAAAATAGAGAAAAAAACTAATCCAGAGCTCACTAATAACCAATCTGATGACCAACTCCAAATGACTAAAACTTGAATGTGAGTTAGACTCTCAACTGCAAGCTTCAATGCTATAATGCGAATAGAATCAGCAAAATAGAGAAGAAAACAAAAACACAAAGTCAAAAATATCAAATCAACTATAAAAAAAATATTAGAACTCGATGTTAAATATGTATGATATAATATGACATCAACAAAATAGTTCATAAAAATGTTTCCTAGACTGTGGAAAAATTAATAGGGAAAGTCAGTTAATTATGTAACATTAAAACATATGGAAGAATTCTCAAATTGCACAATGATTAAGGAAGAGAGAGAGAGAGAGAGAGAGAATTAGATGAGAGATAAGGAAGAAAGAAAGGGGGCGCTATTGTTGGGTGAGGTAAGGAGAGAGAGTGTATCGAGTGCAGGGAGAGGAGCTTTTACCCTAACCCAAGTGTTTTTTAAACCTTATACCCAAAATATTGTAGTTTTCAAACTATTTCTCAAACCTATACAGTTTTAAAAACGTCATTCCAACTGAAGTTTTTAGAGTAACAGACGTCAGTTAAAACAACGTTTTTGTGTAAAAACGTTGTTTGAACAAACATCTTTAAAAACATTTTATTTTTTTTAAAAGTCAGATAAAATGTTGGTTGAACCAACGTTTTTGTAAAAATCCTTAAAACATTGGTTGAACCAATGTTTTTATGGTTGCTATTTGGCCTCTTTCTCTTTCCCTTATGCCTTCCTTCTGTCATTTTTTCCAAATTACCTCATTCGAAATTCGAAATCACAGACCCCCATTCCACCACGAGCAACACCACCACCACCACCAACCGAAATCACCATCATCACTATTCCACAGGCCTAGCATCATCATCATCGGAAACCAAAGCCCCACCACCACCACCATTGGAAACCCTCATCCCCAACACCACCACCATCTGAAACCCCCATACCTAGCACCACCACCATCCCAGCCCAGTCCCAGTCCCAACAAAACCACCATTACTATTTATGGCCACTGATTTTCTGGGTTGAAGTCCATTGGAGTTGGTGATTTCTTCAACTAGGTATGAGTTTTTTTTTCTTCTTGAAGTCCATCGAACAAAATGTGCTACATCTAATGTATTGTTATTCAATACTTTATTATTCAGATAGTTTTTGCTACAAGTGCATTGTGTTTAATGTAATTAACATCTTAGAAAAATGCTAAATCTTGGAGCAAGGATTTGATCTGTTTGACGGGGCTATCTCCTTTATTATATCGAATACATTAGAAGTTTGGTGATTGTAACTTTGTTGGGTTCAGATCTAGAGTAGGTAACATGGGTACCAATCCTCATTATGTAGACAATGAAGATTGTTTGGAAGGGTTTGTCTTGATCAGGTCATGGTTTGGAAGGGTTTTTCTTGGTTGAACTGTTCAAAATCTATTTTATGTGCATGTCTCTCTATCTTTTGCTTTTGTGTATAACAATGAGCTCAAAACCAACGGGGATGATGGATCATGTCACGTCGTGTTGCTAAGTGTTTTAGTTATGGTATGTTAAAATTTTTCACTCTATAGGTAACACATAAAATGATAATAATGAATTTCATATCATGTCAAGTTTAAATACTTTGAGAATAAATCTATCTCACAGTGAGTGTGAGAAAGTCAGTGTATTCATTATTTATAGTTAAAAGTAAAAAACGTATGCAAACTCATTTGATGGGTATGTGCACAATAACTATAAGTCTAGGAATTAATTATCCTGATAAGAGAAGAAGATCATGAGGAGATAACAACATCTTTTGATCTATTTGTTGAGCCTTGATATTTGAAATTCAAAATGGTGCTATTAGAGTTTATCATCTATAAGTCTTATTTAGTGAGATTTTTGTCGTATTTAACTAGATTAGTATCAATCAATTTACATCATTGATTCGGTGGGTTAATTTGCTTACCATTTGAACCCTTTAACATTCAACTTAAATTCATCTAATTCTGTATTGATTTTGTGCTAGGTTTTTGGATTTTATTTAGAATTAATAGGGTAAGTTTGTCTAGGTAGCCAATATGGATCCTCTGCATTACAACGTGAATTGAAATAGCAAAAAAAAAAAAAAAGGATTCAGGAAAACAAGAGACAATTGAGTTTAACATCTTACTAAAAACATCTTGCATTTTTTAAGTTAAAAATATATCTTTCATTTTTTATAGTCTGCAGCTTTGGATGCTTAATTTCTCACTGATAGATAACAAAAAGATGTATTTTTAAGCATTAGGATGAGTGGATGTGCATTACACCTGAATGGATCAAGCAAAATTATGAATAGTATCTGATGTTTATTGTTGTGTGTGTTAGTCATTGAACTTAAATTTTTTGTTTACTTTAATGTGTTTTGTGAATAAGATAAATCTATCTTTTTTCTTATATTTATAATGTTTTGGATTGGCCACATCTGTTGAATATATTGAACTTAGATTTTTTGGATATAATAGAAAGGTTCTCATATGTCGAAAAAATGAAAAGAACATATAAGCCTATCAAAAAAAGGAAAACCACTCCTTTAGTAAGGTCTAAGCTTTCCTTCTATTCTGTGATAGTAGTTTTAAGACGACCTAAACCTCTGCTCACGATGTAAAACGTCAATTGAACCAACATTCTATAAATTGTTTAAGATTGCATATATGATTAAAGTTCCATAAAATTTCCATAAATGTTCAAGCAACACAATTTTTCAACACCATCTCACTCTCTCAATCTCAGTAATAGCATTGTTGTTATGTATATTAGTCAGCAAGCACCACAAATGTCACTGTTTGTATCAAAGTTCATGGTATTGGTTTGATCTCCCAGTTTGTTTGCTTGCTTGCTTGACACTTTCAACCCTAAGGTTTACATATTTTATCAATTCTTGTATGTCGCATGTGTTGAATTCCATGGGACGTTGATTAACTATGGATCTATTCTTCCTCAAGTATTAACCTTTTCTAACTATTCTCCGGTTCTTGTGAATTCAAAACTTATTCCACAACAAAAACTAATTGAAATGGAGGGAAAATAAGTAACCGTTTTGTTATATTGGGGTGGAGGAATGGAATATAGATCGGAGGGTTTATCATATAATTGTCATCCCAAAGGTGGAATTGTTACTAATAGTGGCACACCACTTCCAAAGTTGTCAAGTAAAATTTACACTGTAATAGAGTTGGACAGGGCGCATAACAAGTTGAAGTTAACATGTAGATATCCATTTACACTTGGAACAGGACCAAACATGAATACATATGTCGGTCTGGAATTGTGAAAGATGAACTTGTGACTTTTGTGGTTAATGTGGTACTTGACAACCTCAGTATTGCTAGTGTTGCTTTGTACGTGGAGACGGAGGACATCAATACTGGCATAGGCAGTAGTCAGATCGGAGGATGAATAACAACCACTATCATGTCTTACACTAAGTTGCTTAGGCGAAAGATGGGTACCTTGACATTTATATTCAACTCCTATGGGGGATGCATGTAATGGATGAGTCTGGGCAGTACTTGTACACCCAACAAAAAATTGGTTTTGCAACATACGGTGGGTACTCAACCAATAATTCAGTGAGTCAGAATTTTCAAATCGGTGAGGCAGGAATTGACTTGGGTGAACAAAATGATGTCTATCAACCAAAAATGCAACAAAACCCAATTCGAGAATATGAAGAAATGTGTACAAATGATCATACAGATGTCTTTGATTATAAAGATGAAAAAGAAGAGTTTGAGAAAGTAATAATTACTGAGTCGGATGACGAAGATGAGAATGGTGAAGAAATTGAGGTTGGCCTATCGACTGTTTGGATGCATAAGCCTTACTCCACCTCCTTCACAACCACAAAATTTGGTCAACATTCTGAAGCAGATAGCTTTGTACCTTTTTATGAAATGAATTTGTGGGATTCGATAAAGATGGAGTTGGCGAAGGGCATGATTTTTCAGGATAAAGCTTCATTGATTAGGGCCCTTAAATGACATTCAATCAAGCTGAATTAGAATTATATCATGGTCAAGACGAACAAAATGGTGTGGGCTACACAGTACACCATGTACATGCAGCCTAACTACACGTGGAGACTACGTGCTTGTTTTAGGAACAAACTCAAAATATTTCATATCACAAAATATAATGGATCTCATATTTGCTTCTACCCTCGAATGAGTTATGATCATCGGCAGTTAGACTCTGACTTTACATGTCATAACATATTGGGACTGGTTGGTGATACACCACAAACAAAAATGTCAATAATTTAGAAGAATATAACGGAGAAGTTTAAGTATGATATTTCCTACAAGAAAGCATAGATTGCAAGGAACAAGGCTATTGCTAAGATTTTTGGTGATTGGGACTCATCGTATGACATGTTGCCTAAGTTTTTGGGTGCCTTCAAGAAGTACAACCTTGACTCGATTGTGAAGTGGCGGTACAACTATGAATTTCCTGAATATAATATTTTTTTACGAGTATTTTGGGCATTCAAGGCTAGCATTAAAGGGATTAAATACTGTCGACCTATTGTCAGTATTGATGAGACATTTCTATATGAGAAGTACAAGGGAAAGCTGTTAGTAGCGACTAGTTTTGGTGCTAATAAGCATTTGTTTCCTATTGCATTTGCTATTGTGGAAGAGGAGAATCAAATAAGTTGGGATTTTTTCTTAAATTAACTTCGACTGATTGTTCTTAGACGTTGGCAAGGGATATGTTTAATTTCTAGTAGGCACACGGGGATCCTTTCTGCTGTGAATATGAAAGATTCTAGGTGGCATCCACCACATGCTTATCTTGTTTTTGTCTTCGACATGTGTGTAGTAATTTTAATACACAGTTTAAGGATGGGCATTCGTACGATCTTATGTGGAGGGTTGGTATGGCCAAACAGGTTCAAAAGTTAGATAAGTTGATGACTCAGATAAGCAACGTTAAAGAGGAAGTGGCTAAGTAATTGAATGATATACTATTAGAGAAGTGGACATTAGCGCATGATGGTGGACGAAAATATGGCATAATGACAACCAACATTTCTGAAGTTTTTTATAGTGTTCTCCAAGGTGCCAGGTATTTGCCCATAACTGCTTGTGTACAATCGATATTCTATTAGGTCACTAAGTATTATTTTGAGCATCGAAATAATGTGGCCAAATAGAAAGAAAATGGGTTGGAGTTCCCTAAGCGTGTTGTGGAATGAGTACAACATGCACAACAAATGAGTCATATCCACGAAGTGACGCCATTTCATAGGGAACATGGTCTTGTTGAAGTGGCGACTAGCAGTGGTCAGAAGCAAGTTGTGTATCTTGAATATCGTTCATGCACATGCGAAAAATGAGCAATTTACAAAATTCCTTACTCTCATGTATTGGTTGTATGCTCTCATTTTCAATTGCATTTTCAGTTGTACATAGATCTCATATACAACATTGACACTTTGGCAAAAATTTGGGAGCCCGAAATGTATCCTATTGAGTATGAACATTATTGGGATGACCCTCTGCATCCCAAATTACTCCCTAATCTTAACCAACGTCGAGACGTGGTTGGTTGGCCACGGACGAGGCCCAGATGGAATGAGATGGACTTCCCGCCAAAGGGTCGTAATTAGATACATTGTGGGCTATGCAGCAAATTGGGTCACAATTGTTGAAAGTATTCATCCATAAATACGCGGGCTCCAGCATCCCTTCACTAGATAGTCTCAAGTTATTTTGTATGCTTGTTAAGTTGTCCTATGTTTTAATCAAGTGTGTATTGGACCTTGCGATGTGCTTATATTGAAATATTTTGTTGGTACACGGACTTATAAGTACATGTTTGTTCAAATGATATCAATATGATATGTTGGATGTTGGAAATATTACCTTTATCAATATATGATTGTAGATGTTTTCATTATAATTCATAATTGTATTTTGTTTTTGTATATTAATTTAGTTCTTCGTCATGGACAATGATGGAAGGCAATTAGGATATCCTGGTCCACATGACCACAATGTTCTTTCGTTACAGTCAGAGCATCGATCAAACTACATATGGCAGGGCATAGATCCCCCTCCTTGGCACTACAAACATAGTGAGTGCACCGCACGACAGTTAAATGTCACAGATGAGTTCATCATTTGGTTACTACTGGTTTTTACGGGGTGCACAAGATTGCGTCCAAGCGGTTGGACTGGGGCCTCATCACAGCACTAGTTGAGAGATGGCGTGTTGAGACGCACACATTTTATCTTCCTATGGGTAAGACCACTATCACCCTTCAGGATATCACTATGCATACAAGCCTACCGATCGATGATATGATAGTGTCTGAGAGGGAAAGTTGTCCTGATGGCACGACTTAGCTAGCGTTGT
This sequence comes from Ilex paraguariensis, assembly GCA_963454935.2. Lineage (NCBI taxonomy): Eukaryota > Viridiplantae > Streptophyta > Magnoliopsida > Aquifoliales > Aquifoliaceae > Ilex > Ilex paraguariensis. Next base: position 1,682 of record CAUOFW020004911.1, on the reverse strand, counting down.
GCCAATAGTTACTTGGGTTTACACCTGCCACGGGGACTATAGACTGGTCTTTCCTCAGGCTTTCTCCATTGCGCGGGCATTTGGATGGAGGTGTCCTTGTAGATGTTGATGATGTTTTCATTGCGTGTTATGCCATAACATACATCATTCTACTGATCGGTTCATATCTATTTATAGACAAGTCATCTAGTTAGGTGAAGTTGATGTACCTTCCATTGCTTGCCGATCTTACCACTGCCGGTCAGTAAAGCTGGGGTAGTGCGACATTAGCATGGCTATACCACGAGATATGTGTTGCTACTAGACATGATGCTAAGGACATCGGTGGATTGCTTGTTCTACGACAGGTATATGGACACTTTTGTTTCATGTTCGTATAATTATTTTTTTTTAAGTTTTAAGGTAATGTCAAATATGTGTTACATTACAACTGTTTCCCGTTTTTATACAGTTGTGAGCATGGGAGCGTTTCGCACATATTCGTCCACAGATATTACTCCCACGTAGCCTATTACCTCATGTTGTAGTGGATGGAGTAGATGTACATGCGGAGGAAGGCCCAACATATGGTGGAGCACCTGCATCGGTACATGAACCTGCACCACATATTGACCTACCTGCAGGCCCTCGTGGGTGTAGGTTAGACAATATTTGTGTCTTACGTTTCATTCTTCATTACTAGTACATAGTACTACCAACTAATGTCATTTATAACTCTATTTTTGTTTGCTATGTAGTTGGGATGTTGCATTTTTTGAGCAACACATGCCTACCCATGTTTTAGGACATTACAGATATTAGCTTGATCAAAGACGAGATGAGCAGGTATACAAACGATCGTTGTACATAATATTGTTAGTTATTTGATTTGTTTGTCGATGTTGTTGTTGGTGGGTTGTTGGATGTTTGTATGATTGGTGTTGTTGTTGGTGGGTTGTTGCATGTTTGTATGATTCACAGTTGTTTGTATGATTGCTGGATAGTTGTGACATTTATTTGGATTGTTGTTAGTGTATGTATGCAACATAATATGCAACATGTGTTTGTGAAAATTTTTTGGGGTCGTATATATAGGTGAAACTCTACCCAAATTTTTGATGTTTCTCAAAATCTAACAAAAATTACCATTCTTATATTGCAGATGATATGGCAGTCTTTCACTACTGATGTGCTGGTCAGCCTACTAAATCATTGCTTATGGGGTCGACAATTATGGACTACACGGCACTGTTCATTTGTTTTGATGTGGTGGAATGACATTTTTTCGACCGTGTTCTCTGACAGTTTGGATGCAGGCAACCGATACCAGCGACTTGTGATTCTAGTAGGGAGATGCATGCTACAAATAAGTGTGGTAGACATGACTATGATTGGACGACTGTACATCAGCTCTACATCAGCATGTGAGAGCAGCGGCGGGATACTATTGTTCATGGCGAGCATACCCTCGACATGATGATGGATGCCACTTATCCATACATGGAGTGGTATCGATGCATTACTCGTCTACTTATCGGACCACCTATGCCACGACCTGACGTTGGTTTTCAACCCGTCGATAGTATCAATTGAGCTATTTGTATCTATTGTTTACTATGTAGATAACTTAAATGTGTTACAGAATTATGTAATCTTGTTTTAATATTATTTTATGGTGCTGTAAGAATAGTCACTGACACATG
>CAUOFW020004910.1:0-29317 GCA_963454935.2 Ilex paraguariensis | reverse complement strand
ATGCTTTTAAGGGACATAATGTCCTTAAAGTTTGAATTTGAAGTGATTTATGTCTTCCATATCTAGATACGTCAGTGGAAGAACTGGGAGGATGCCATCAGGAGTAAAATATCACAAGATGGGCAACTTCAGCGTTAGTATTGTGGCAAAATATTGCTTTAATAAAAATAGTATGATTTAAGTGAAGTACTTTGGTTTCTTTGAGCTAATTTTATGAAATTAATCTTGTGTAGTTCCCGACGTTCATCATCACCATCACCATCGCCATCACCAATCTTCAAGCTACGTGCTGGTAGACATTGGAGAAAGGCAGCTGTTGTAGGTTGGTTGGTAAGCTTCTATTCCTATGAAATTCTGGCAAAACCCTTGGGTTATAAGCAAGATTCCTGTGTCAATCCAGCCTTTTTCTTTAAACAATTGACAAGAGATCTAAAATTGAGGAATAAGAAACTGAAGATATGTTACTATTACAGTTACTCTGTTTCGTCTCACTTCCCTGGTTACAAATGGAAGCACAAGACTTCAATGTATCTACTAGTTCTAGACCCGTACTTGGAATTTATTCAAGTAACTCTTGAGTCTTGGCAACCTAGTACACGAATAGGCAATGATAAGAACTCAAGAGTAATCTAATAGATACATGCACTGAAGTAGGAAGTGCATTAACTTCAACAAATTATCCAAGTTAATATTTTTATCCTTGTTTCCTCGCATAACTGTATTCCGTAAAGTTCTAAAGATATGCCTAAGGCTTGTTGGTGCGTCTAAATTATTGTCTATATAGTTGTGATTGACTCCCAAATTCCATACTATTAAGTTTGAAAAATTGTAAGTCCGAGAATCAGCTCTAAGCAACAAATCAATGCAAGCTACTTGTTTTTTTGATACTTAATGTAATTCATAAAAGTTTTTAGCTTCCTTGAAGGAAAAAAAATCGTAAGTGTTTCTGGATAATTAGTACATTAGATTAAATAAAATGAGAAATGTTTATTTTTCATCACAGGATTAGCCTGTGCAAGTCCATCTTATATATTGTAAAGAATTTGGCACTAAAAGCGGTTTTCAGAAGTTTTATGTACATATCTTACAAGGACATTCCGAAACAGGTGTATGTACTACAAAAGTTTATGTAGGATTGGAACTTCTTTGTTGCTTGAAAGACTACAAAAGTTAAACGATTTGACTTCCTCTTGGATTGCATCAATCGCTCAAGTGAAGCAAAAAACGGAGGATTTCCCCAAGTTGGATCGCTCTGCTGTTACTCACTCGTGAAAATACTTTTAAGCTAAAAGCACTGTTTTTCTTATATTTACATCTTTCATTGTTTGATGTTTGGATATGAATAATGATGTCACATCATTAGTTCAACAAACTAAGTCATATTTTTTCGTCCCCATTAGCTTAATTCCTTGCAAATTGAATACATGTCTTTTGATTAGGATAAGGCCACAACCCATTGTACCTTATTTTATGCTTTGTTTGTAGATAGCATTCTTCAAACAGTTCTATGGATCAGTGACCGAGTCAGACTATGTGACCCTACGGTATGGTTTTGTACAGGTGAAGTTCCCGGCATATATAATAGCAATTAACAATTTCCTTTGTTATTTTATTCCCAATAGCAATGTTAAAAATGAATGTTTCAATCGTGCGTTTTGCTTTTTATTTAGGCTCATTATCCTCATCTTCATACATTTGATTTTCACAAGTATATGTTGCGGACTCTAGAAATTGATTTTCGAAAGATTATTGGCATAAGGTACAATTTAATGGCTGAACTATGTTTTGAAATAACTTTAATTCTTCATGCTAAACACTGTGAGTTGATTTTGAACTTCAGCGCATACTTATGGGTCTTTTTGGTGGTTTCTTTGCTGCTAAATGTCAACGGTACTTTCTTTTGCTCTCTGTGGAACACTCTTATTTATTTCATTACAGATTCCTAATTGTTCCTGTATATGGATCAATAAAATGCAGGATGGCACACTTATTTTTGGTTGGCCTTTTTACCCTTAGTGGTAAGTTCATTGTTTAGAAGTGTTTAAAAATTAGCATAAGTATCTGATTTGAGTGCAATGACAGCTTCTCCTTCTAGTGGGTGCTAAATTAGAGCACATTATTACCCGCTTGGCGAAAGAGGTTGCAGAGACAACGACAGGGGCAGTGAAACCTTCTGATGAACATTTCTGGTTTGGCCGACCGCGCATTGTTCTTTACCTGATTCACTTCATCATGTTTGAAAATTCGTTTGAGATTGCCTTCTTCTTTTGGATCTGGGTAAGATCACAGGTTATTTTACCGAGTACATTTTCACAACTTCTGTACCATACAGGCAATGGCACTGATGTTAACTTGCTAATTTCAATTCAGACCACATATGGATTTCATTCATGCATCATGGACAAAGTGGACTACATCATCCCAAGGCTTATTGCAGGGTAAAGGCCAACCAAAATGCCCAATATGTTGCTTCTCATGCGAGTGTTTCTTACTTTCATCTAATCATTCTCACAACACAATTATGCAGGGTGATTGTTCAAGTGCTTTGCAGCTACAGCACCTTACCTTTATATGCTCTTGTGACACAGGTAAGATAGTCCAGATTGGTCGGTATGTCAAGTCCATGTGTTCTTTTATCACGTGTATTTAGAGAAACACTAAATCATAGTTACACTCACGGGGAACATCTTACTAGGGTGTGACTCGACCCCGCTTACCTGAACCCATAGGTTCCTTTGTAACAAGTTTGACATGCTTGTTTACTAATTGCTTCCTTCTTAAATGTAGATGGGTAGCATGTATGGAGAAGGCATCCTTAGTGAGTCTATGAGAAACGCAGTCAAGGATTGGGCCGTTGAAGTAAAGAAAAGAAAAAGGCAAAAGTGGTCATGGAAAAAGGCTTTCCGTATACCACAAAAATTATCGTTGACAAGAACGAAAAAGAATACATCTTTCATCACGAATTCAAGTGAGACCCATAATATGGCGAAAGAACGGTTTGAAAATGTTCATATCAAAGAGTACAGTACAACTGTTGATGAAGCAAATATGACGTCGGTAATTGAGATTTCTTGTGTCGACCAAAGTCAAGTCATCCCTTTGGATTGTCCATAAAAAGGCACTAGTTTGACCATTTGGTTTCATCCATGACATCTCTATAAATTCCCTAGTGCAAAAGTAATTTTTGTGGAATAACGATCTAAGATTGTGGATCTAAATTTGACTGCAGTCATTTTTCTGTTAACATCATAAAATGTTATGTTTGTATCATGTTCATCTTGTGTTAGAGGGAAGAATACGAAGCCTAAACAGGGCACTGTTTGTTATTTTTAAGGAATCATGATGGTATCTTTGTCATCACAATTACAATATTTTATGCCAATTTTATTTTCGAATCAAATCAACAGACTATACCTTGTATCTTTAACTGAAACTACCGAGCAAAGGTGAATCTTTTCAGTAGGCACCAAAAAAATACACACACACAGAGAATATGCAATCCAGGGAATCTATAAAGTATTATCTTCTTCATTTACCTAATTACCCCAAGAAAGGTAATTTCATATTTACAGATCATATTTCTTGTGTTTTTTCATTCAGTAATGCTCTTCTTACCAGCTCTTTTCAACAGTTGCTGGGACACCACCACAACCATCAACTGATTAGTGGCAACGGTTCACATGGAATTCATGTAGAAAAGTTTGTAAGTGAAGTAGCATATTATTTTTTCATTTTTCAAGTTACAAAATATCAGGGAATACAATCCCCAACAAAACCTCAAATTATATACAACCACCTACCTAAACCACATACAGGCTATGACAAGGATGACGAAACACCCCGATGCTTGGGTCTTTCAAGCGGAAGCTTCTCCATCTCGCAGTTGCTATTGTCATGGGCAGAGCCTTCATCACCAGTCTTTGTTCTTTCAAGTTCTTTCAGTGTTCTCTTTGCATAAACAGTAAAAGCAATTGTGGTGATGATTGCAACAATAAAGGAGATAACATTGTAAATGATTTCCACTGTAGTCAGGTGATGGTTCCCATACTGGACATCTGCTAATGTCCTTATTAATCGACCACTGCAGACAAGAATGGAAAGAAAACGTAATGAGCACAAATATAAATTAGCGGCAATCAAAACAGAAAGATAACAAATCCTACATTCTACAGGAACTTGCGCAAATGATCTAATTTATGAGCATGAGGATTTTGGTGGAGACATGTTTGTGATCAACTACATAAATGGACAGACACACATCTTCAAAGAGGTGTTCCTTGTGGTTATTAAACTGACTGGAAAAGGCTTTTTATAGCTTTTTAATAAGAGAAAACTACCATAGCTTTAAAAATAATGTCTTAAAACTAGAGAAGGTTTAAAGAGTTAAATCATTTTTGGGGGGAGGGGTGGAGAATAATTCGGAAAACTAACCTATAAATGTAGATGAAGGCTTCTGGAACCATTCCTGCAACTGATCCACATAAATAGGGCCAAAATGTCATACTTGTCACCACAATTGCATAATTGAAAATTGTGTACGGAAATGGGGAAACCCTAAATAGTGCAACCACTCGAAACTGATGGAACCAGCTCCCTTCCCCAGCCAATCTAATCATAGCAGCTTTCTGAGGCCATCTCTTTAACCATTGCTGCCCATGGAAAAAGGGACACACATCAAAAGAATGAAAAATAAAAATCATCAAAAACAACTTCATACAGGCATTGCAAAACATTTCTTGGTGCCTTACATGAATTCGATCACGGAAGAGCAAACCGATCAAATATGGCAGGATCATCCCAATAGTTGTCCCGACCATGATTATAACAAACCCAATACCATATCCAAAAATCATTCCCGCCAGCCACATCGATGGACCAGAAGGAATCAAAAACACTGGGAATAAGGCCAGAGAAGCAACAAGTACAAGCGCAAGAACTGGACGACCAAAGGCAGTGGCTTCCCATTGCATGATTGGAAGGAGAACCTGCGGCAGACTTAATGAACATAGGTTTAATGTGCCAAGTTGATATATGTACAGATAGTTGCTACATGGCAACAATTCTCCGTTTAAATAGTATTTTAATAATGAAGATATGGTTAAGTTTATACTATTGTCAAAACATCTAAATTTCTTAAAACTTAGAGATTATATATATTTCAAGTCAAAATTTTTTACACTACATTGATGTCTATGCTGTGTCATCTGATCAAACACATAATAACCAAAGATCAGCATTTCAGTCTTGCTATGACGAATATATACATGTGAAGGTGTTGAAATGAATTCTCTAATTTTACTTACAAAAATAAAACGAGAAATTATGGACGAACCAAAGTGTCTATGCAATATAGTAACAAGAATACTTACCAAAAAATATAGAAACAAATACTAGAATCAGTGACAATGTCTAAAAATCATTTGTAGGGCTTATAAATTGAAACTTCACCACCACCTTTATAATCATAATCATCACTATCTGAAGATCTCTTCTTCTAAATAGTACCCGCCAAGATACAATAGTCAGAAAAATAAACAATGTTAGTAATTTGTACTTCTTTACATCTACAACAAAGTTGGAAATTTGAAACCAGGTACGCTAACAAAGAGTGAAAGAAAATACAACAAAAGATTAAGAACTACTACTTTCGAAAGGTCCACACTTGAAGGGGGCAACTAAATAACATCTTGAAACTTCACAACAAATTAAAGGACCAAAAGGCAATTTCTAAGACCTAAGGTGGGGGTGTTACAATTTGGGATCTCCTATTCATCCCACCTCATCTAGTCTCTTAGGTTCGGAAAGCTTGACCAATCCTTGCTTGACCCGCAGACTTTTTGCATTTTTTATTTTAATTTTATAATATTTTTATAGAGTTTATATAACTAGTATATTAATATTATTTTTTTTAAATGACAAATCTAATCTAATGAATCTTTGCTTAGAAGCTTTATGTTACAATTCTTGTTGCTTTAAACAAAGTTGTTCAATTGTGTATTGCAACTTGTATTGTTTTCCGAAAATAATGTATCATATATTACAAAGTAGGGGACTTGCACTTTACACCTTGAAAGATTTAAAATTTTTCACTTTGAACTCTCAAAAATTAGATTTTTCACATTACACCATCAATGTAAGTGTTACAATGTGGCATTTTTGTTAGCTTCCGTTGCTTATTCCGTAAAAAATCACCCCACTAACATTGATAGAATGAGTAACGAAAGCTAAGAAAAAGACCATATTGCAACCCTTTTAATACATTCAGAGTGCAATGCGAAAAATCTAATCTTTCAAGATGTAAAGTGAAAATTCTTAAATCTTTCATGGTGCAAAGTGAAATTTACCCTATAACGTATAATATACACTTAGTTTTTTAAAAAATAGATAAATAAATATCTATACCTAAAATTAAGGATAAAAATATCGTTTCGGCGCATTGTTTAAGACACCTAAGAAATAAAAAAGTTTTGAAAATATTTCGAAAACATAATAAAAATGGATAAAAATTTTGAGATTTATTTTCAAAACATTTCAAAGTATTAGTCTAAATATAGTTAAAGATCTTGCAACATCCGAAACATTCCAAAACATTGGTAAAAATATATTGAATCATCTCGAAAAAAACTCAATATTCCAAAATATCTTGAAGTATTGAAATTTCGATTCAATCAATGATTCGTTTCGGTCTTCTTAGAAACGGAAATGTTTCGACACGATATTTTGATCCTTGCCTACAATAAATAAGTATGAGGTCCAAATAATATAAATGTTATTTCGAGTCGCTCCTACGTGTTTGTGATAAAGATCAAACGAGAAACGAACCTTCATCTTCATGACAGAGATTCAAGTCTAACTAGAATTTTGTCTGTTTGGAGGAGGAGGAGGATGAGTAGGGTCGTGTGAGGAGAAGACAACAAACGTGAGCATTATCTGTTTGACAACATTTCACTGTTTAGGGTAAAAAACAGTTTTGCAAAACAACATGATTTCACTATTTAGGGTAAAAACAAATGTCTTGCGAAACTTCCTCGTTTCACCATTTAGTGTTCGTATCATTTTTTCATTGTATCAGTCATTGTATTAGAACATAACATACGATCATATCGTGTATCTTACGCTATAAACAACATTAGTTTTAAAGGCTTTTGTCATTCTTGCTGTGTTTTTCACGATCCATCTTTTATGTAGCCAATTAAAGCTCTATGAAACTTAGCCTTTTGTATGGATGGAAATAATGGCTTATCTTTATTAATGAATTAATGAATTGAAACTTAGCCTTTTGTATTGATGGAATTAATTGCTTGTCTCTATTGCATGTTTCTCATATTGACATCAACAAAATTAACCTACAGTTGGGAAAAAAAGAATGTTACACAAACGAAATGTATTACCTTCTCAAAAACAAATGGCACTCCCCATTTCAAAGAAATGAGGACGATTATGACAGTGATAAAACACCATATTATGGCCTTGATCCACCAGATGAAAGATCTTTTTCTTGTTTCTGCTTGCGGTTGCACAACATCAACTTCTCCTATACTTGCTCCATTTGATATTACCAGCCTTACATATTCACTGTCTTCCCTTGCTTGACTCTCGGTGTTTACATGGTGTTTTCCCAATTCCTGAGCTGAATCTGGCATCTTTGCTGAGATACCAGAATCTGTCACGCAAAAGAAAAAACTATTAGCATTAAGGTAGGCAAGCATAGGGCAGATGATAAAAGTAGAAGCCTTAAAGTTAATACTAGAAATACAGCAAGCTACTATAAAAAGAACTCCCATGAGTCCAATAGTTAACACACGCAGCCATTATTTTTTCTCCCTAGCTGAACCACATCACATGACAAATCATTGCCCTGCTCACTTTGGCACCACTATTTGATGTAATTTTCACAACTAGGAAAACATCATCTCAATAGACTTGCCAACAAATAAATGCTGAGGGTTCAAATTAGTTTCCATAATAAAAGAAATTTGACTTGTCTAAGGCTGAATTTTGCTAATTATCTAACTAAATAGGTTCTTGTAATCACCAGAGCACCATATGAGAGCAGACCTCAATATGGAAAACTGGAATCCCTGAATTGCAGCCAGAGGAAAGGAGTGAGCAGGGCACTTGGCCCCCCCCCAAAAAAAAAAAAAAAAACAACAACAACAAAATTTCAACTAAGAACATCCCCACCCCAACCAGAACATCCAAAAGAAAACAAAAAACATTGTTCATGCAATATATTATATACGGTTGTTTGTACTTGGGTCAATTTGTACACTTTAAAGTTTAAACTTAAAAGACTTTGCCTTATAAAGTAGAAGATTTATAATGTAAGGAATACATGATTATTTTCTAACTATTCACCACCATTTTTTTTTTTATTCTAACATGATTGAGCCTAGCCTACTCCTAAGGGAAAAAGGAATGAGAGTCTAACCAAATTGTGAGGGGTCGAATTTAGGCCTTAGACCTGATAAGGACTAATATTTTTCCACCACCACACCCTTAGCGAGGTTCAGACCTCAGACCTCCCCGATGGGAGGTGATGCAAGAGCATCCTAGGTGTGTAGCATCCTACTAAAAGTTTTGGTTCATCCGACCCGCTTTCAAAAGGTCACTAATTTGTTCCAGAAAGTGTAAAGTCTAAACAACATGCTACTTCGGTAATAGATCTCTGCAATTCTTCTTATCGAAAAGAGATTCTCTGAAATTCTTGAGCTAAAAAAGTCGTAACACTTAACAACCCCAAAAAAAAAAGGACAGATGAGAGAAACCATGACTGAAGAATGAGGCATGATCAATCTATTTGGTGCCAGTAAGGTGATACAGGATTGTATGAGAGAAGGTTATAGGTCCAGAATGCCTCATGTAGAGAAATTGGACTCGTGAAACAAAAACAAAACAATAATAACTGTTCTGTCAAGTTTCCCAAGCACTCTACTGATTCTAAAAGACACACTAAACCATGTTACTTCATCTTGCATATTATCCATGCCTTTTAAAGCAGCATAGGGCTAAAACCCATTATGTCCTAGCTTCTTGTTACCATGTAAAGAAGGGGAATGTGTCATTGATGTCCTGAACTCATATATCTCACTTCTCAAGAGACATAATCCCCCAACTAATTGATAAATTTTCATCTTTACCACCGTAAGAGATGAATTAAGAATTTTTAGCCATATAAAACTGGCTCTCTCGAGAAATCTAAAAGGAAAGATATGATTGTCATACAAATAAATTGTAATTAACACACCAAAAAATCTATACTCTTTTCTTTGCTACTCCCCATTATACAATATCAGCTTTTAGTAGTTTCTTTTATTGAGAATTGCTCTAAAAAATATCATTGAGCACTTGAGATGCAAAATTCCACTGAAGTTTTCTTTTGGTCAGCACTGAATTTCTAAAATTAACTATGCCAATAAATACAAAAGAACAAATCATTCAACAAATCACATAAAACTAAAGAAACCCTAACTCCACTCCCCAATCCCCCTCCAAAGGAAAAAGTATTTACAAACCAACTTTACATGCATCCACTCCATCTATTGTACGTTTGCAGAGTCCTCGAATCAAAAGCATAGTGAAAACCATAATTTCAAACAAAAAACCATGTTCACAATTTTTAGCTGCCATCTACATATTCCGTTCAAACCAATAACCAGGCATTCGTTTCACTATGGAATCATTTGTTAAGCTCTACTATACGAATTACTAAAACTCCCAGAATTACTGAAACTCCCGAAGATTACCAAAAAAAATGTACGAAAATTGAATCATATGCCACCAGTAAGACTGGAACTATTTCCAGTTCCAAAAAAAAAAAGCTGAAATTATTCAAAATTCACTCACAACATCCTATGTTATAAACCCCAGAAGATAATATTCAAATTAGTCATATTTCAGCTACAAACAAAAACGCAACAAAAAGGAAAAACTTCTTGCACATATATTCCCAAAAAGGGAAAAAAAAACACAGCCGGAGTCTGTTAAATTGAAATTTTGTTGGCGTCTGGGCATGAAAAGCTTAAGTAAATCTCAATTATATTACATATATATATATATATATATATATATATATATATATATATATATATATATATAGATATATATTTTCCATTTCAGAGACCACAATAGTTCAAATATCTTAGATTCTTTACACCCTTAAAACTTTCCATGTATATGTATATAAAGAAAACTGAAAATCAAACCATCAAAGAAAATATCTTTCTCTCCCCCACACACAGACAGAGAAACATAGAGTTAGGGTTTCGGTGAAGAAGATACTTACACGATCGCCTGAGCCCCGGCGGAGTTCCCCTTTCTCTCTCTCTCTCCCCCTCTCTATCTCTAAATGTATAAAGCGGTTAGAGGAATCGGTAGTAATGTCAAATGTGAATTCAAAACTAACGATGTGTGAGAGAGTCCGGCCAGCCCATCTGACTTGACTTTTACTTTTCCCCAACACCAAACGCAGTAACCGTTGCTACCATTAGTTTAATAGCTTTCTTGTGTATTACTACTGCATCATCTCCATGCCTGTATTTCAAACCTTCTAGTTCTAGATCTGAGTTTTATACTTTTGACCCCTTAACTATACACTCAATTTCATTTTACCCTTTAAACTATTAATTTTTTTATAACGTCACAATACCCTAAATCACAAAGTTGATTATATACAATTAAATCAATCGAGTATGTGGTGTAAAATAACTAATAAAAATTGATAAAGATTAGATAGTTGGATCTTTAGTGCGGTAACGGTGGCCCCGGGATAGTAAGAGAAAAAGTGTGTAAAAGTATGTTCAAAGTGAACTCTGTGTATCTCCTGTGTAAGGGGTTGACAATTTATAGGCACAAAACCCTAATTGTGGCAGTATTGTGAAAGTAAAACTACTAATCTATCCGGGAGAATAGTTACAATTGAGGATAGACATTATCTCAGAGTAATAGATATTATGATAATTACTCTCTCACACGCGTTGACTCTTCCTGAACTGCTGAGCTTTGGATTAAACTGAGACTACAAGATAAGTCTTATATGCCTTTTAATGATTTGGGCTTAACCCGTTAATTGAGTCTAGCCCTGGTCTAAATCTGGGCTCGTTATTTTTTTATACAAAAATTATCAATGAGTCGAGACAAAGTGAAAACCATCACATTGTTCGAAGGAAAAAATGAAAAAAAATTTGTTAAATTTATGACGGACATTAAATAATTAAGAATATATGAAATTAATTTTAAAATTGAGAGTAAAATGTAAAAAACATGACAATTGAAAAAAAAAAAGTGTAAATTAAGAGGGTCAAAATATAATTTATTCTTCTTTTATCCCTCCCCACCTCAGTTTCCTAGTAGTTTTTAGGTGGATTTTGTCTTAATAAACCATAAAACCATTTTTTTATCTTTTGCGCGTTTAAGACGATGAGGTTTAGATATTGGCATATGCTTATAGCTGTCAACCCTTTATTATTCTCTATTAATTCATTGACTTTTCAACTAACGAAAATATAATAACTATAAACTTGTATTATATTATTATTTTCTTAACATAATGCTACAGTGAATCAACTGAAAAATCTATGGCTACCGGAGATCGTATTCAAATATCTCAATATCTAATCTGATTGTGATTTAATCTAAATAACATAAAAATACATAATAAATTGAGTATTTATTTAATAAAAATTAAGTTGAATTTTAAAATAATTCGATAAAATGTAAAGCAATGTTATATGGACAAAAATATTAATAATATTTTCTGACTCTTAATATTATTGTCATTAATTTAACAGTGGGTCCCAACATTTATTTAGATCTACTAAATGTTGTCAATATTTTTTATCAAAATAACATTTCTCTATCTCAAAACTATTAATCTTAATAAAAAAATACCTTTTTTTCATAGTGATTTTAGGAATAGTACTTCAATTATATCTGAGCTCAAAGGTCCACAAGAAAAGAAAAGAAAAGAAAAACCTTCTTACCCTTTTCCCTCTTGCTCTCTTGGGCTCCTATGCACTTATCCTTGTTCCTTTTCTCTCAAGTAAAATGAAATATTTTCTTATTAATTCATAGCCAATCATCTTTTCCCTGTAAATTTATATTTTGATAAAATTTAACAATTAATGTCGTCCACGCATCTAATGTGCCACAATTCCCACTAACAATAGCAAAAAGGAAAGATTTTTTTCCCCTCACGGATTTTCCCACTTAGACATGGGGGGGGGGGGGGGGGGGGGATCATCAACTATAAAAATAGGCATTCAATAGAAGAAAGTGCACCCTGCTTAATAGGTCAGCAAAGATTGAATGTATATTTGGACTCTCGGACAAATCTTTCTAATATATTTTTTTGATGGGACGATATTCAGTATAAATGAAGCAGTTGGGATGGGGGTGTTATCTATTATTAAAGACTGGAATGACAATTTGACTGGTTGGGTCAATCAATTCACGAAAGTGGAGTGTTGGGCTGCTTTCATTCCTATTAAATGAGCGGTGGAGATGGGTTACCAATGAGGGTGATTCGAAGGTTGTCTATGGGAAAATGGCAGCAACATCTATCATCTATGGCCCATTTGATAGATCAGATCATTGACTTGACTATGCTGATCGTCATTCCCACTCTTCTACCCCATGGGTTGGTAGATCAGGTAATGGTGCAGCACACTTGTTAGCTAGATGCCCAATCGTGTAATAAGGAGAGATGTCCCACCAGAATTGTTGATGTCAACTTTTAAATTTGATGTTATAATTTTTAATGAACGAAAGTGTTATCATTTTCTCTTAAAAAGCATATATATATATATATATATATATATATATATATATATATATATATATATATATTCAAATGAAACTTATTGTATACAAATGAATTTTTTACTCATTAATAATAGATGATCTATTAAGAAGAGTATTGAAAAAGCCAAAAAAAAAAAATAGCAGAAGATATGAATCCTAGAACAAGCATATTCCCGTGGCATGTTCTATTGAGCCATCAACATTGGGCCAAAGTTTCCTCGTTCAGCCCACAAGAAGGATGTGTTGCAATCTGTCCAAGGCTTTTTATATTGGGTTAATTATAATCTGTCCCTCTATCTATGTCCCTTGTTGCAATCAACTCCTTGTAGTTTCAAATGTCATAATTTATCCCCTCCAAATTTTAAATGAATTAACTTGATTGACAACAGTGGCTGAACACTTAAAAGAACCATTACACCATCCATCTTGTACATTATTTTTCATATATTTTTTCTTGAAATATCAATTTTGTACCTAAAACATAAGAAAACAAAAAAGACAAGACTAAAATATACGGAAACCTTCATCTTTGCCTCATCATAAGGAAGGGAGGGTTTTCTATCGAAAGGGGTAAGGGGAAAAATATAGATATTTGGTACAAGGGAAAAAATAGGTGTAAGAATAATTATCTCTTTATCAAAAATTAGGGATCGCATGAATTTGACATGTTTAACTTTTGTCAAATTTTATTGTTTAAAAATAACTATTAGAGTTAATTGTAAAATATTCAAACTTAAAGTAGGTTATTTGTTGAAATTAAAACCTTAAGGAGTGAGTTATAAACTATCCAAAGTTGAAAGGGGTATTTTATAATTAACCCTTTTATTTTTCTGTATTAACTGTTTGACGTATTTTCAATTGCAGGCGTGCCAAAGTCCAGGTGGACTTAAAATCCTAACACGTATGAATTATCGAATCGACGTGGGGGTTCGAAAAGTCATGACTATTCAAGCGATTATAGTGAGGCGTAAGATTACCTATAGGTTATTTTCTATGTGTTGGAGTTTTAAGGACTTTATATAATTTCACCGGTCAGAGATGTGTGAACACTACTGAAAGTAAATAGTGAAACTGCAAAGTAACAAGTAAATTAAATTTGAATCTGGAAGACAAATCAAACACTGAACTTAGAATTAAATGAAAGCAATAAAAGATCATCAGAGTGATGTATTGCATGAAAAGTAAAGATTGCTCAAAATTAAAGATTGAGTAAAAAGATAGATTGGCTCTGTGAAGAGTAATTGTGATTTGACCATGGGATCCTTTTCCGATAGCTAGCCTATGCTATTTATAGGAATGACTCTCAACCGTAGATTCATCTTTTTCAGCTGTGACCTATGATCATGGCTCTGTTCCTTGAGCTACGTGAACATGTGTTGAATCGTTTTCAACTGGTGGCTCATGATGTCACATTTTTTTATTTCGCAGGATTCCAGTAGTCTATTCCTCTAATTATCTTGTCGATTGTGAACTCTCACAAACTCCCTTATAACTGTTGTATTCCTTTCATGTATCACCCTCAGATTTTGCTATTTTGTGGTGTAAACATTCCCCATCCCCCTCCCCCCAAAAAAATATTGCCGAATACTCCACATTCGGGGCATTGTTTTGGCTCCTTTGAATTATACCTTTACTACTACACAGGCCCTACTCAGCTATCGTACCACCAATAGCCACGATGCTCGAGGATTGCTGCTAATACTTCGCGTGTAATCCTTTGGTCTATCCTTAGTCTTTTCAAATTTGCAATAAGCGACTGACACGCGATCCATCCATATCTTTTTAATCATCATTTTGGCACGCTTTCTGCTCCTATATAATCCGTTTCCAGACCTAATAATTTTCATCATTCTAACTTTCTTCCTTTTCAACAATGGAGACTCCTCGTGTTGCTGCTCTTGAAGAGGCTCTTTCTCGAGTGCAAGCTATTCAATACACACTTTGTACCTTCAATCCGTTTTTTGATTCCTCTTCAACAACAAAGACAACCCTTGGCCTGCCTTCAAAGAGATGCCTCCAGATGAAGTGCGGTGTATCGACCTCAACTCTCACATGTCCCTACCTTTGAATTTCAAAAAGCCTCTCCAATGGACAAACTAACTTAGTAGCAATCCTGTTCGTGCATGGAAAGCCCATTCCCCTAATTGGATTTCATGGGTGGCACGTGTTAAAGCAGTCAAGGGTCCTCTATGGCGTCATTTTGGAATTTATGATGCCATAGAACTGAATGCCTATTGACAAGCTGCTACTCAGTGCCGCTCTCTTATTTTTGTTCATGGTGAATAATGCCTTCCATTTTTGTTTTGGCATGATCGGCCCCACGGTACATGATATTTATGTCCTCCTCGATCTTCTTCCCATTGGGACCGAAACTAATACTCTTTTACGCATACAGAAGTGAACTACATGTTTCCACTTGACATGCACAACAAGCCAATTATTACCTATTCTTTTTTTCTTGCGGCCTATCGTGACTGCGATGACTCCCCTGTGAAATATCTAGAACACATCTCATTCTTATTTTATTGGCTTAACCAATTCTTTTTCTACACTTTTTCTTACAAGGTGACCAAGGAGTTTATTCTAATGGCCGTAAGATCTTCACACGCTCTTACCCTTATCATGCTCACCCACCTCTATTGTGAATTGTGGAAAACGGTGGCGTTAAAAATTCAAAAGGGTTCAGGTCCTTTCTGGGTGTTTCAGTTGTGGCTTCGCACTTATTTCCCAAAGCACTCTATCACTCTTATTGATAACACCTCATTTTCTCATAGTCGACTATGTGCCATGGCCTTTTCTAAGGAACAATCATTTGCTGATTCTTTCTCGTATTTGTATAATTTGAATGTCTCAAGGCCCGTTTGGATGCCATTTGTCTAGAATTGAGGTTCGAAAAGGTTCCTTTACAATCCCGGGGAGGCCCCTATTGATGGAATTATTTCCCATGAGGATGCTTGGTTCTCTTATCTCCACCCTTGAGACTTGTATTGTGGCCTGGGGCCGACTCATGGAGCCAATGCTCACTACGGCATTGAAGTCTACATGCCTCAGCAGTTCGCTCATCAATTCGGTTTAGTGTAGAAAATTCCTTATCCTTTTGCTCGCACTTTTAAGGCTGGCTTGGTCAGAACTTCTCCTTCTGTTGTTATTCCTCCTTGAGAAGTTGACCCTAGTCCTGTTATTTTTGTGGATCTGGCTTCTTCAACCATTCCCATTTCTCTAACATGGCTTCACCTCAAGGACAAAATGGTGACGTTCTTTTGTAACTCCTTTTACATTTATTTCTTATACTCAAGTTGACAAATATACAGATGTTAAAGATGATGCACCGCTTACACACCATTTTTAAGAATCTTAAGTCCCTTGCACCAGCCACTTCCAATTTCTACTACCTCTTTTATAGTCGTAGCTAACTTGGCTCCACTAGAGCCTTCTTTTGATAACATGGTCATTGATGCAATCGACAACGTTGAAGTTGTAGATCTTGAACTTGAAGAAAGTCTGACACGAGGCAAGAACTTCTCGGTTCTATAATAGACCAAGCTACTCTAGAGGCCACTGAAACTGTTCAAGTTGCAATCCTAACTCCGGCCGTTGCTACTTCCTTAGTTGCTCTTCCTTCTTGCAATGCTAACTTATCTTCTATCATGGCTTCCTGGAAAACTCATCTTTCTTCTGGTCTTGTCTCTTTTTAGCAATCTCGGTTAATTGTGAGTTTGAAAACCATTGCGGGACTG
The DNA here is from genome assembly GCA_963454935.2 of Ilex paraguariensis. Taxonomy (NCBI): domain Eukaryota; kingdom Viridiplantae; phylum Streptophyta; class Magnoliopsida; order Aquifoliales; family Aquifoliaceae; genus Ilex; species Ilex paraguariensis. The sequence goes on along the minus strand of CAUOFW020004910.1, from coordinate 12,779 downwards.
TAATAATAGTCTCAAATGGTCATCTTGCTGTTTTGGAAGATGAGATAGACCTCCTCGAGGAGCAGCTTGATCCAATTAAAGCCCTTTTTGATTCTTCTTTTTTTCTTGACGAAGACTGCTAGACACTTGCTTACTTAGCCAATGGACTTTTGACCATTCTTCAGAAAGAGGGGCTATTGTACCAGAAGCACTACGATTGCCTTGCTATTATTTATGACCAATGAGAATGGTTAGTCAATTTGAATTAGCACATCCAATCCTGCTCCAGTCGCTCAAGCCACTTTAACTCTCTTCGAAGGTTGGCTAAGATAGACCGCAAGATTGTTGAGCTTTAGATCTAGTGTGCGACATTCCTGGAAGAATCTACACCCTACCAAGGGCATTTGGATGAAATTAAGGTCGCTGCAGCACATGCGACGACCATTGTACATGTGACCTCGACCCCTGCGAGTCAGCTTCAGCCAAATTACAGGCCGTGAACAAGTAAATGTACCGTACTAGAAGTTCACTTTCTAATCTTGTACAATTTCTATTAAGATAATAAATGAAAAAATAGAAATGGACTCTTTTGCCCTTTACTATCTTCACTAATATCTGTCTTTTTGTTTCTTTAGTGACGGTTGACATGACTGCGAATTGAACGACATTAATTCCCACTTATATCACGCATTTTCATCATGTGATTCGTATGGTGCATTTTGGTGCTTTTACTGCCGTTCAAGGTGACATTTTATTCTCCTCATTAAACTATCATAAATGCTTGACTATTTTCAATGCAAGACCATTAAAGTTTTTAATCTCTTCATGGCCTATAAATATTGAAAGACTTAGGTTTTTTTTGAAACAAACCAGACTAACATATGATCTTTTCCTTGTGTAATATGGCTACTATTTTTTCTGAACCTCCTAACGCAGAAGGGATAAAGCTGGACAATAACCTTATTAACTTCCAAACTTTTCTATCTTCGGTTTTAACCATGACCTTTGCTATATATATTTTTTCCTCACTTTCATAGTTGGTTTTACCAACCTACTTCATGTTTTCCTTTTTAACGGATACTTCATTTCGCATCCATCCTTGGGTCATTTTTTATATCATTTTCTTGGGGGTAAGACAACTTGGGTTGACAGCATGCACTGTCTCTTTTGTTTTCCTCTAGTTAGCAAAGTTCCCTTGTTGAAGTTAGAAAAAGATAATATATATCACACCCCGAATTGGCTAGGCATGTGACAAGTGTTACTTTAATCCACGAAACATTATAATACTAAGTCGTCACGTAGCATAGTATAATAACCCACAATTTACAAACCACAGATAATGGTATAAATATATGCAAAACTTTTAACCTAACACATTTCAAACTATTACAACCTACTATTCAATTAAGTATACATTACACATTAGGTTTTCTTTTATTCTATTACAAACTTTGGATACATTTTCCTAAGATATACAGAAACCTTGGTAGGTTATTATGTACACAACTCCCAACTTTTTCACATCTGAAAAAGGGAAAGTAAAGTAGGGTGAGCATCGATAGCTCAGTAGAGTAACTCAATTTTCAAGCAAACAAATTTGAAAATAACATAATTTCACATGATTGGGCAAAATTCAAACGAGCATTTGATGCATCTATATGAGAAACAATAAATGTTGAGCGAAAACAGTTAGGTTTGAAAATAATAATACGGTCACAACATCAATACAGTGCCACACCGGTGAGCAAATAATCCTAATAGACCACTCAGGGTTAATATGATCCATAATTTAGGGGACTTTCACCCCAAAGAAGATATGCTCCCAAGTCAATATGATCCAATTCAGTACTCAAGTCCGAAGACCAACAGGATCACCCAGGCATTTACGAACTCAATGAGAAACCCTCTACAACCTCAACCTGGAACGTAAATCTTCTACCACTCAAACCTGTTTGCACTTACATTTCATTTAAAATGATCCCAGAGTTTCATTCAATATGAACAATATGAGTAATACGATCATTTTCAAAACATTAATGCAAATAGCAATCAGAACCCTACATCTGGATCCGGATCCAAGTCAATATTCAAAACACCCAATCAAATATTTCAATACATGCTAAAGCATCATAAATAAATTATGGAATAATTTGGAAACAAGTTGAAAAAGCATCGCTTGTTCCGGAATTGAGAAACCTTACCTGCTCAGCATTTTGATTTGAAATAACCAAAAATTAAAAAAGGTTACTTTTTGGTAAAATTTAATACACATACTCAATTAACCTACCTAAGAATGAATATAGAATTTATTTTCTCAAAATCACATAAAATTAGGTCAATTTGACCCCTGGAGGGCAAACAGTTTTTTACTCCTCATTTTGATTCGGCCGTCGAATCGACTTGAAATTTTACTGGGACTTCCACATGGACGTTATGAAAATTTTTGCACAAATCAGAGGTCAGATGAGGCCAAAATTGCCGTCAGAGTCCACTGGTATCCACCGCCTCCTTTATCTTCAACCTTTGGTTTTTTTTTGACTTTTAATCTAAGTGCAGAAGTTTCTGCTCAACCACCCAACTTTGACTCCCTAGTTCTCCCACTACAGTACACCCTTCCTCTTGATCTCAATATCCACACACTCTTTGAACAACCTGGTTTCAATCCCCCATAGATTTAACCTTCGAATTTAACTCTAACATCATCAAATCATTGGTCAAAGTTGACTAAAAATTATTTTTTAAACACAAGGGCAGACCTGCAACTACCCGTTTCACCCCCAAAACGACCTCTAAATCCAATTTCGAGATAGGAAATGGATTCCTTGACCCCAAATTTGCTAGACCCAAGCCCCCTTTCGAAACTTAAACAAATTTTTAACAAAATCATATTTTCACTTCTTCAAACTCTCATACCACCATTACATCGCCACACACCACGACAAACCACCACACCACCACTAAATAGCTCCTCAAGACCCCCAAACTCATCCATACCAAACAATTAACCCAAATCAAGCTCAAATCTCAAACCCGTTACAAAATCGAAAAATCCACTAAACTTTAAAACACAAATTCATGCATTAATACTAAACCAAATCAAAATCTAATTACATCTAACATCCATATTAGGCTGTGAGTATACCTCTTAGTGCTCGAAGTAGTCTCTGCAAGAATCTAAAAATACAAAGTCTATACTTTCTCTCTCTAACTTCTTTTTCTCCTCTTTCTCTTCCGACCGAATCTTTCTCCATTTTATTCCCCCCCAAGCAGTTGAGAGTCCTCCATGCAGCCTAGTAAGCCTGCATCAACCACCTTGTATGTGTAGACGAGTCTTGAAACTTCAATAGCAGTTTGATAGTTTCCCTATTTTTTTTTAATTTTGAAAATTAATTAAAAATATTTTTTTTTTCACAATCACATATATATTAAATCAAACATTATAAAATTATATGTTAAATTTTTGGATAGTGAATTGACCTCCAATTTGATCTGCTAATGCAACTCCCACATTCCTAATTCAACAATACGTACTAATTCTTCTTCGTCCATTTGTGCTTCCTGACTCATTTTTTTTTCACCAACCACATTTCTACAGCTAGCAGACCTCCTAACCGCACACACCCAATGATTTTTAACTATCAAAACTCGGGTTATTACACTACATCTGGCTTCCGATGTATCTGGCGACAACATTCTGTCTTACTCCTTTGATCTTCATAATGGTCTTAGGATGGGTTTGCTCAGCATCAGTTCTGGAAAAAAGAAGCGGTGTGGCTGAGGAAAATTGGCATGTGTAGGGAGATTTCGGCTAGGAGGTACTCGTGTCAAAGGTCTATGCTTTGACTCCAGCCACTCATTAGTTTTCTTCTACTCCTTAATTTGTTTCCACGACTGCCAACTGTCATCTTCAAACTCAAGACGAACCATTTTTTAGGAATAAGTTATTCTAACATCATGCTTATGCAGCACTGTACATTTGGTGTACCATGCAAATTGTATTCACTAAACTTGTACAGACTTTTATAAATAAAATTTACTTTATTGTTTGTTTTTGTCCATTTTTCTTGTTGCATTTTACGAATGTTTAAATGGTACAATGATTTCCTTACTGGTCATCGGCCCGTTCTAGGTCACCAGCCCCTTACCTAAAATGTTTTGCCTGCACTCCGCGACCTCTCATATCATTGGTTTAGGCCTTCAGGAACTACCCATTAATAGATCAAAGGTGGCGTTCTCCATCCAAATCTCTTAAATGGTAAACAACACATTTCTTGACCTCAAGGACCTCAAATGACCCCTCCTAGTTGGACGACCACTTGCTAGTCCTTAGATCATTTAGTCTCAAAAGCAACTTTACTTTTCAAACTAAGTCACATATCCCAAAATTCTTATTCCTGAATCTCTTGTTGTACACCCTTGCATTCTTGAGGTCTTGAACTTTAATGCAATCCAGCTGGACTTCACCCAAATCTTTAAGCTCAATCATCATGGTCTCATTATATTCGACTGAACTTAGCTTATTCTGAAAGGCTACTCCTAATGACTTCATAGTGATTTCCATGGGCAAGAACACATCATGCCCATAGGTTATCTTGAATGATGTGATCCTGGTGTTTGGACATTTTGTATGCGCGTAGTGCCTCCGATAGTTTGTTGTGTCATCTCTTTGGGTTGTCTTTTACCATTTTTTGTGATAATCCCTTTCATCACCTTTTTAGTAGATTTTGCTTGGCCATTTTCTTGTGCATAGTATGGGGTTGAGTAGATTATGCGGAAACCATGAAACCATGTTCCTATGCAAATCCCTTAACTTCACTACCTGCAAAGATTGTCCCTTGGTCACTCACTATATGTTGGGGACGCCTAAATTGATGTACAATATTTTCTAGTATCATCTGTATGATGTCGATTTATTTGATCATTTTTCACGGAAATAGCCTCTATCCACTTTGTGTAACAGTTGGGGGCCAAAATGATAAAAGAATGCTACTTTGTAAAAGTGGGAAAAATCTTTCCTATCAAATCCATGGCCCAAGCTCTAAACGGACATGGCTTGATTACAAGGTCCATTTGTATTGTTGGTACCGTTTGGATAAGCCCATGGTGCTGACATGCTTGGCAACCTTTTGCATACTCAATGCAATCCTTCAAAATATTTGGCCAATAATAGCCATATTTTCTAATTAACTATCGCATCTTGATGTGCATCACATATGCCTTCATGGCTTTCGACCATTACCAGGATGGCTTCTTCATGCCGATTCACCTTAATAATGGGTCATCGTGCATTCCTTTCTTAAACAGTTCTCCATCCATAAATATGTAGTTAGCGGCCCATCTTCTAACGACTTTCTATACATCCTTACTTGGATACTTTTAGAAATTGCATGATGTTGAACCTCTAGTCTTCCTCTTCCACTTCCACTGTTAGCTCTTCAAAGTCCATTCCTCTACTTCTTATTGATGGTAAGACTCTCCTTTGGACCTTAACTAATTGAGCATCCATGCCTCGAGAAATCCTTAGACTTGATCCTAACTGGGCCAAGTTGTTAACTTGGCTCACAATGTTACGTCGTCAAAATTTGCCAACAATGACATTGCGATGAAGTGGAATGGGAACAAATCCTAACTTTTGCATTAGAAACCGCCTGTGATCTGGTTAATGACTTATTGAGAATCACCGGTTATATCAACCGTTGATGCTCCCATTCCCAACAAAATTTCAAGCCAAATAATTAATGCCTTGTATTCGCCTTGATTATTAGTGCATTCAAACTCTAATTTAAATGACAGTTGGGTTTTGCGGCCTTGGGGTGATTTAACAATTACCTCGGCTCCTACAGATTAGCACATTCTTGACCTGTTGAATCTTAATTTACATGGCATTAATGAAACCATAGGTACTCCTAGCAAACCGAGTGATCCCTAGTATCTTGTTTTACTTCTACACAAGGGTGATCTGCTAAATCATTGGCCAATGCTTGGCATTTCACCGCGCATTGTGGCAAATAATAGAGCAAAATTTCATCAAGGCTAGAACCCATTTACCGATTTGGCCTCTCATAATTGGTCTTGTTAAAATGTACTTAATTAAATCGGTTTTCACGGATAAATACCCCACAACTGAAATTATATAGACTCTTAACTTTTGTGATGCAAAGTACAATGTTAAACAAAGCTTCTTGATCGACTTATAATGTTGCTTCACCAGAGTCAAGATTCTACTTAAATAAACGGCCTACTCTTTGCCCATATTATTATTTTGAGCCAACAAATACCCAATAGACTTGTGTGCGGCTGATAAGTACAATAATAATGGCCTACCCTTAATGGGTGGCATAAGAACGATGGACTTGCCAAGTAAGTACTCTTTGATCTGACGGAAGGTCTCTTGATGTTGTGATTCCCATCTGAATCCTCTACGCCTATTAGTTTTAAGAATTGCGAGAACGCCTACCCTTTTCCTACGCAATTGGCGATGAATTGTCGAAGGAAATTGACTTGACCTGTCAAGCAGTGAAGCTTCTTCTTAGTGTTTAGAGGCGTAATCTCTACAATGGCCTTCACCTTATTCTTGTCTACTTCAATCCCCTTCTTATGTACCAAGAATCCAAGGAAATTCCCCATTGTGACCCCAAAGGTGCACTTTAACGAGTTCATCTTTAGCTGGTGAACATGCATCCTTTCAAATACTAACTTCAGATTGCTAAGATGTTTTTTCATGTCTTGAGTCTTGACTATGATGTTATCAATGTATACCTCTATTATCTTACTGATCATGTCATGGAAGATGGTGTTCATGACTCTCTAGTATGTGGCTCTTGCATTCTTCAACTCGAACAACATTACTCTCCATTTAAACGTCCCAATCGATACAAGATATTGAAAAAAAATTTATACCGATCCTTGTCTACAATGAAGATCTAATGGTAGCCTGCCTTGCTGTCCATAAATGATCTGATTGTGTTCATGGCGGCTGCGTCTACTAGCTGGTCTACCAATGGCATGGTATACTCATCTTTGCAAGTTACAATGTTGGATGCCTACTCTGCATACCTACTATGCTACCTAGATATACTTCGCATTAAAGATGTGCTCAATCTTCTCCTTCACTAGCAAAGTTACCTCTTAGGACATCAACCTTGAGGCCTACTTAATCGGCTTGTATCCTTCTCTTATCAGCAGTCGATGTTCTACCAATGCTAGGTCTAGCCCTGACATTTTTTCATAACTTCAGGTGAAACAATTGCGATATTCTCTCAACAGCTGTATAAGCCATTTTTGAAAATTTGACTCTAGCAGCTTGTTAACAAAGGTTGGTTGATGCTCCCCTGACCCACCAAGGTTAACTTTTAGTAAGGGATCCTGAACCTCCACCAAGTCGTCAAGCTTAGTAGGGGTTGCATCAATTTCATCCAGTTTGATGAACTCTCATGAGGTGATCAGTTCAAATTTCTCATCCTTACACTCCAACATGTTAATAGCGCTTTGTTGTCTGCTGGCCATGTGTAGTGCGGTAGCCCTTTTTTCAGCTAGGTAGGCTATAACCTAGCGACACAGGCCCTTACGACATGTCTCCTTTGCTTACTATTATCGTACTCCCTCATCAGTCGACCTTTTAGGTTCTTCCGTGTCATTTCGCTTTTGCATGTTAGTAGGCCAGCGAACCTCCTCCTCTATCTGATTGATCTCAGTGGATCTTAACTAGGTCTGAAACACGACTTCTCTTAACTTCCCATACTTACCCTGGCCTTGAAACTTTATCAGTCCTATCATTTCTTCATAGAGCCAAGCATCAGCAATGTGAACATTTGCCACAAAGGCATTTGATCTGCTTCTATCACCCCAAAAATCTCCCAAACTCCACAGCACCAACTACTGATGGAGAATTGATGGAATGCACTCACTTAGGTGGATCCAGTCCTGTCCCAAGAAAGCGTTGTAGGACATCGTTATGTCAACCATAAATAAAGGCATAATGTTAGTCTTGCTACCGACAGCTAGCTCAATGGATAGGACTCCCATAGTCTTTTCAATTCCTTCTATGAACCCATTTACTATTAAATCGATATGGACTAGGTCTTCTTCTTTCCTCTCAAGCTTCTTCATAGTCGTTATGGGAAGAATATTGACTGCCGCACCATTATCCACCAAGACCATATTAAAAGGTTTTTCCTCAAGTTGTGATTGGATATATAGTGGCTTCAAATGTTGCATCATGAGTCACATATGCTAGCTAAACGGACAACCCTTCATGCTATTGGAAAACAACACTCTGTCTGGCCCTTCTTCGTAGGTCAGACCTCCCTTAGGAGAACGCTATTCCTGGCTCCTTGACATTTTGTCTTTGTCCAAGAAAGTTGACTTTGGCTTCCCCGTGTCTTCAACATCTACTTCCAGGGACTCAGCCTGGGGTCCCTAACTCCTAAATGACATTGGCAACAAACCAAGAATATTGATAGACACCGCTGGACCTAGAGTGCCAAATTGGATGGAGTCGCCTCCGTCGCTGTCGTCTCCATTTGTGGTGTCTATAGTATCCTACTTTTTTCCTCCCTTACAAGTTTTCAAAGGGATGTGAAGCATGATCCTCATTCATGCCACCACCCTTTTCACCATTCGTTCCTTGAAGCTCTCATCGGGTGAGGGCTCAAACTCTACCTTCTTTTTTCCTTTCTCCTCAGCCATGACCCTCTTTGAGACCACTAAACGTTGTGGAAGTGGGGACACTCCGTATTGGGATCTAATCTCCCCGACCTCAGGCTCTTGTTGCCGGAATGTCTCTCGAACCTACTGAGCCTAAAGTTTCTCTTCTTCTTCCCACCCGTGCAACTCTACATGTATGCTCTTCTTGATCTTCTGTGATCTTGATAGCGACTGGTACTATAGAATTTTGGGTGATAATCTACGTATCAACGTCCCTTCAATGACTCAGTTGGTTTCACCATCCTTGGATGATCTCGATAACCCTAAACTCTGATAGGCTAACCGATCGCCAACCTTGTGGCGTACTCCTCATACTTAGGTCATGCCTGACCCTTTGAAGGTTCTGGTATCTCTTTACCATGCCCATTATAGCTCGGCCTCATAAACTTTTCCGAACGATCCTCCTGGCCTTGCTTAGGCAACAACCACTCACCCGACCATTTCTAGAAGGTTCCCTTGTAGTGTAATTTCTTTCGTGGACTTTTGGATGACTCAGCTCACTCCTCCTTGATAACTTCATGTTCCGAAACGATCTTGTAAAAAGATTTACGTTTGGATATAGAACGTTTTTGACCATATTGAGATGCTCTTAGAGTCTTGCCAATATATGTTGCTCTGCTTTGGAGTCCTCCTTTGATGACTCCTCTAATGGTGTATCATCTTTCTCCTCCATCGATTTTTCATCATCTATTTACCTATTTTTGCCTAAATCAACCTTCTTCCTAGGTTTTTTTTGATTGTCCTACTTCTACCATGTTAATGACGGTTGTCTTCTAAAAAGGGTCCTTATCAACCTCCATCTTTGGTTTTCCCTTGTCTCCGAAGATCAAGTGACCCTTGGTTAAATTTTCCTGAATGATGTTCCTGAACACCACACAGTTGGTTGTAGAATAGCTCCAAAAATGGTGTTATTTACATTTTATCTTGTTCTTCTGTTCTGAGGCCAATGGGATTTTATGACCAAATGACAGCTTGATAATGTTGTCAACAAGCAAATGGTCAAAATTTTCAATAGCCTTTGAAATGTAGAAGTTGAACTTTCAGCTGCTTCCCTTGCTAGTGCCTTTATCAACACTTTTTGCGGCTTGTGCTTGATTCTCTAGAGGCTTGGTGAAGGCTTTACACACATGTGGCCGCCTTGCAACGATTTTAGCCACGTTCACCTCTAACTCCTTATCTAACTCGACCATCAAGATCTTAGTGTTGGTATTTCTATAGTATGTTCCTTTGGACGCGTTTCTCCGGAACAGCTCTTCGTGCAAGATATGCTCATATTGTGTAATCCACGTGGCAACCTCAAAAAGGTCATTGAACTCCAGTCCTTCAAACTTATTTTGGAGCTCAAATCCCAAGTCATTCTGCACAATCTGCACATACTTCATATTAGGCCGCATCAATTTGCACCAGTCCCTAGCCTTTTTGAATCGCACATTGTATTACTCTATTGTTTCCCCAATCATCTAGTACAACCTGGCCAAATCGGTCATGGCAACTTCCAACTTAGTGCAGTAAAACTAAGCGTGACACTTGTCTTCGAGCTATTGCTAGCCCAACACAGAATTGGGTGGCAAGTCAATGTACCACTTGAAGGCCAATCCTATCATTGGCGAACAACCTCAGCTTCAGGAATTCGTTAGCCCCGGCCTCACCACACTGAACGGTGAAGTGGCCAATATGTTCCATGGTCGATTGACTGTCTTCACCCAAAAATGTAGTAAACACTGGAACTTTGTACCCACGAAAATACTCATATTCCCTGTCCTCCTAGTCAGGATAAGGTTTGCGCCCTATCGGCCTGATCACCTTTCTCATTACGGAGTCGATGTGTTCTTGAATGATTTTATCCGGTTGGTCCCTATTCATAACCACCTAGGGTGCCGATAGAATAACGATCGGCGGCTGCTTTCTTTGCCCACCAACCTTGGGATTAGGGACTATCTACTCCTGAAAAAGAGGATTATTGTTGCACTTGTGGCCTGTTGTTCCCTTGGAGGTAGCACATATGGCGAAAACACTGGTTATGGTGCTTCGATTGGAGCCGCCTGCACAGGGAAAAATAATGGTTGTCTCTCGCCCTCTAGATGGTTCAAACTGTTTGCTAGCCACTACAATGCTTGTCAGGTGCTGCCAGATTCTTCTCTGATCAAGTCCCCAAGGCCCTGAATAAAACCGGAGACTTGTTGCGAGACTTCCTGTGAAATAACCTTGGTGGAGGGCTCCAGCTCTGAGTCAGACTCTCTGTTCTCGTGCCTCCTGGGGGGAGGAAATTCTTCTTACAGGTTGGGGATACCATGCCTACTTTCTTCCATAACTTCGTCAGCTAAAGGCACTTCAGATGAGCCAATTTTGGCCTTACCTCAAGTGTTTGCCATGTGTCACTCCGACGGTTCCACCGAACATGTCAAATAATATGTTTTGTTTATTTTCAGATTACGGGCATGCCAAAGTCCAGATGAACTTAAAATCCAAACACATACGACCTTACCTACTCGAACCAACGTGCGGTTCTAAACATCGTGATTGTTTAGATGATTGTAGTGAAGCGTAAGGTTATCTCTAGGTTCTTTTCTATGCCTTGGAGCTTCAAGGACTTTAAATAGTTTTACCGGTCAAAGATGTGTAAGCTCTACTGAAACTAAATAGTGGAATGCAAAGTAACAAGTAAATTAAATTTGAATCTAGAAGACGAATAAAACACTGAACATAACATTAAATGAAAGTAATAAAAGATCACTGAAGTGATGTATTACAGGAAAAGTAAATATTGCTCGAAAGCAAGAATTGAGTAAAAAGATAGGCTGACTCTGTGAAAATTATTTGTGATTTGATCATGGATCCTTTTCTGGTAGCCTAACATCTGCTATATAAAGATGACTCTCAACTGTTGATTCATTTTTTCTGGCCATGACCTATGATCATGACCCTGTCCCTTGAGATATGTGAACATGTGCTAAATCGTTTCTAACTGACAATCATGATATCATATTTCCTTATTTTTCGGGATTCCAAGAGTTGTATTTCTCTAACCTTCTTGTCGATTGCGGCTTATCACAGACTCCCTTGTGACCATCAAATTCCTTTTACATGTTTCACCCTTAGATTTTACTATTTTTTAGTGTAAACAATAACTGTCCAAGACTTTGGGGGCACTCCTTTCCATCTAAATTTGAAGGTTTGGGTTTTGTCAACTTTACATTTGAATTACTTTCCAAACAAACTTTAAATTTGAATTTTGAACCAATTGGATAATAGAGACAGGTGTTCAAAATTTTCATTATTTTTGTGTTACTGACTATCATATTAGTCTAATTCTTGAGTTACAAATGAAATGTGGCCCTCTCCTATTTGTTTCTATTCCTAATTACGAGCTATAATTTTTGAATCCCCTCCCCCTCTTCCTTTCCCATCTCTAAAAGGTCACGTTAACATTTAGTAAACTACGTATTTTGTAATCCCTCATTTTTTTTATAAACACGATTCTTTTAATTTTTTTTAGTGTGGGCTCGAAGAAAAGACAAGGATAAGAAACTTATCGAGTCCTCTCTAAAGCGAGGAGTTGTATAAAAAATGAGTTAGAACCAGCGCGAGATGTGATAAGTTCCTTCTGCAAGATGGGTTAATGAGCAAAAATGTGATAAGTTCCTTCTAAATAGTTTCATCAACTACTTCCATAAACGCAAGAGAGAACCCAAAATTCTGACCCAGATATTAAAAGACATTATAAAAGAAACTAGATATGAAATTAAGTTTTGTTGTCTACCTCTCCTTTCAGGCAAATAGAAGTCACAACGCCTTTATATACTTTCATTCAAAAAGTGGAGAATTGAGAAGACAGTTGTTTATTAGTCTTTTATGGTGCTCAGATGACTACTAATTACAAAAAAGAAGGATTACGGTGTGTCCCAAACGCTTTTACTGATTCACAGCCCATTTGGGTAGATGGGAATTGAACTTTCTAAGCTCGAAAATAAGCAGCATGTGTTAGATATGAGACTATACATTAAAGCCAATTAAAGTAGGTGGTCCTTAGCGGTTAAACTAATGATCATCGTCCCTATTGTTAGACCTTAAAATTATGAGTTAGAACCTCATCG
>CAUOFW020004909.1:0-29320 GCA_963454935.2 Ilex paraguariensis | reverse complement strand
AAATTGTCACCATGATTCGGGTTGTAAATCTGAAAATTTTTTGTAACTCGGATGACAAAAACGGACCTCACCGTTGGATTCGTCTCGCGAAATCGAGTTACCACGTCAATTTTCGTCGAATTCTGAGATAGTCAAATTTTTCACGTTTTACGGAGCGATCGGGCTTCGGGTGACCCTGTACACGAATTTTTTTATAAAATTTTAAATTTTGGGCAATAAAATAAGATAAATTGAAATAAAAATATTTTAGATTTAAACCGGGGCGAGATTTAATTGTTCGGGACAAAAACGGACCCGGAATTAAAAATGGAACCATGTGGCCAATTGTGGGCCATTGGTTCTAAAGAGAGGGAAAGGAGAGGAAAAGCTTCAACTTCTCTCTATGATCTACATAATTCTAGTGCTCAAATCCGCTTGGACCAAGAACAAAGATCGTTCTCCTCGTCAAGGGCTACGTCTACGTACCAAAAGGAAGTGATTTCACCGAATAATCAAAGGAAGAATTTTTGGAGATCAAAGCTTTTGGGTTGGTTTTGGTGTTTTAGGGTTTTCTACACTCCTAAGAGGTAGGGGTTATTCCTACTTTGGATTATTCTTACCTTAGGTGTTGCTAGACTAAGGGTGAAAATTATGTATATGCATATGTATTGTTATACATATATGTCTATGGGTATGAAAGTGAAAAAAAATTAGCATAGGAATAGCTTAGGCTAGCTTCTAGCTTGAATTTGGTATATGGAGGTTCCATGTGATTATTTTGTAACTTGGTGAAAACTTAAGGCATGCTATGTGTTTTATAAACTATGCCTTGGAATGTGTTATGTGAATACATGACTTGAATGACTATAAGATGTTTGATAAAATGCCCTAGTGAAATTGAGTGTGTTACTTGCATGATGCTATGTTATAACATGCTTGGGTGATTGTGAAATCATATGCTTAGGATATGGTTTTTGGATGAAGAGTGTTATTGACATATGCATGAAATGATATATTGAGCATAATGAGATATGGTAGTTATATACTTATGATACAATTGCATTGATGTATGAAAATGTTTATATGTTTGTCATAAGCATATTGAGCATTATTTTGTGTGCAATGGAACATCACATTGCATTTGCACGGAAGTGTCTCATTACATGAGTGAGTGCATGTTTGACGTCAATACCACACTTGGTGATTGACGGAAGGCTTGGGAGAGTTGGGTCGAGGACTTAGCTAAGCCGCTTGGTTGCATGATGAATTGGGTTGGGGTAGCAAGAAGAGGCATGACGACCTCTCGGGTGCAAGACCCGGTGATTGGGCTACGCACTCCCTTGGCTCGGCCCATAAAGTGTGTGGGTGTATTCGGAACCCTCGGTCGAAGTCCGTAAATTTCGTGTGGGTTGGAGGCCCTTGGTGTAAGTCCATGAACATCCACCCCTATACAAGACCCTAGAGTGATTAACGCCATTGTGTGTAACATAAATGGTGGTTTCGACTAAATTGACACTTGCATGTGTTGGGGAGCCGGAGAGAGCTCGGAATAAAGTTGCATGGGTGAGTGTCACTTCATTCCATGGCATAGCATTGTTGCATTCCATCATAGGATGCATAAGTGTGAGAAATGCTTGGTTGTATGTTTGTGTGATGATTACATGAGCATGTGCATCTAGGGGAAGAGTAACCTCTATAGGTTTATCTCTATTGGGCGTTGTGCTCACCCTATACGGGAAACAATTTCAGGTACGGGACACGTTCCGGTGGATGGCTCTCATTCGGGGGCTCTTGGTTGAAGAAAAGCCGGGTTGTGGCTTTTGAATTTAGTTTTTGTAAAACTTTTGGTTAATTTCCATTTTGGCATGTAAAAGTATGGAAATAGTTGTATTAGAACTTGTATTGACTATATTTGGTATCAAATAGATGTTGTATAAGTTTTGGATAACCTTGGATTGGTTTGGATTGGTTTTGGAATGGATTGATTTGGGGTTGAAATCATACACAGTTTACACAGAAATTTCAGACACTGCTTAGTGTTTGAGCCATAACTTTTTATTGTGACGTCCAAATGATCTGAAATTTTTACAGTAGGTAGTAGACACCTAGGGCTACAAAAGTGTTTTTATGAAATTTTCTCAATTCCACTTCTAAACAGGTCAAAACCGCACTGGAAGTTGCAGCAGAACAGAAACTGCATTTTCTGTTCGAACGTAAAGTGACGTTCGAATGGTGCGAGTTTTGAACAGCAAAACCAGCAGAGAACCAAATGTACTGGGAGCTACCTATTTTTCAAAACCAAGGGACGTTCGAATGTGAATAGTGCTGTTCGAACGGTGACTCTAAAACCGAAATTTTTCAAACTATGCACTAAGCTTCCAGGCTTGGATTTCTTTGATTTAAAGAACACCAATGGACTTGGATTTCTCTAGTTCCAAGGATACAAATGGACACTAATTGAGGTATATTGAGGCTTATTAGACCTTGGTGGATTTAAATGATAACTATTACATATATGCACTAATGTTAAAGTAACCTTGCATGTTTTGCTATAAATATGGATAATTGGACCCGGTGTGGTCAATGTTTACTTATAAATGGACCCGGTGCGGTCATTGTTTATATTGGGCCTCAGATGGGTCATGTGAGTTATGTTGCACAGGTTGGGTATTGGGTAGAGTTCCCTGTACAAAGGAGACTCTGCCCAAATTTTGTTAAGTTATGGACCTCGGTAAATGGGACATAACGGTGTGATATCGAGTCACTCGGTATTTACGGGTATTCCGCGGGTTGATGGGTAATCAACGGACCCCCGGATTTTGGGGTGTCACAGCTTGGTATCAGAGCCTAGGTATGCGAATTACCTAGGGCTTGGTTGGGCATGGGTCTAGACCATTACATTCCATATGCATTTCATGTTAAGTTCTCTACTTACTATATGCTATGTGCTACTTGTTATGTGAATTATATGCATGGTAGAATGTATATGGAAAGGAGAAACACTAGGGTTAGAAAACTCAAGATTATGTTTTAATGTGTAAATGTTTACTAGTAGGTGGCACACGCACTACTAGTAAAACAAGGAGAAAAAAAAATCGTCAAGTTTAAATACTTGATGCCTAACTTGGGATATTAAGTAACTGATCTATTGCTATCTTATGTGTGTGTAGATGGAAAATAGAGGAAGAGGAAGAGGACGTGGCCGAGGCCGAGGCGGTGGCCGAAACAACAACCAACCACTTCCGGCCTTTGATCACCAAGCCTTTGTAGAGGCTATTGGTGAGGCAGCGGCGACGATTGCACAGGCTAGTGCTACAGCCGCTACCATTGCACAGACTGGTGCAAATATGGGACACGGAGGCTCGAGTAACCTCCAGAGGTTCAAAGCCCATAATCCTCCGGTCTTTTTGGGAGGGGCGGATCCAATGGTAGCCGATCGTTGGATTCGACAAGTGGAGAAGATCTTGAGTGCTATGGAGATCACTTCCGATGCCACCAAGATAACTTTGGCAACTTTTCAGCTGGAGGGAGAGTCCCAGCTATGGTGGGATTGGGTCAAGACCTCAAAGAACTTGGAGATAATGACTTGGGTAGAGTTCAAGGAACTCTTTATGGGAAAGTATTTCCCGGCGACCGCTCGACACGCTAAGGCCAAGGAGTTCCTAGAATTGAAGCAGGGGACTATGAGTGTGCTAGAATACGTGGCCAAATTCACTGAGTTGGCCCGTTTTGCTGATGATTATGTGGCCTCAGACAGGGCCAAAGTACAGAAGTTTGAGGATGGACTGAAGTTGTCTATTCGAGGCAAGATTGTGGGACTTCTCCTGCAAGACCTTGATTTGATGGTCAAGACTGCAATGACTATCGAGAGAGAGGTGGAGGACGCGCGCAACATCCGGGAAGCGGGTGTTAAGGACAAAAGGAAGGAGGGTCAATCATCTTCTTCAGGTGCAGGAAAGAGGCAAAGGACTTCTATTCCACAAGGGTCTCAGGGGCAGAGCCGCGGCTATCAAGGCCAAGGCCAGGGCCGATTCTCTCAAGGTGGGGGAAACTTCAGGACCACCTTCCAGACGGGTCAGAAGACTTGCTATTTTTGTCACCAGCCGGGTCACATCAGAAAGGAGTGTCCTCAACGGCAGGGATCCCAGAGCTATGGGACATCCCAATCCCAGCCTTCTGTGGGCCAGTCGCAGATACAGAGTGTTCCTCCTTACCCCACTATGGGTCAAAGGAGTCAGTACCAATCTCAGGGTGCTGCACAAGTGCCTACTACTTCACGAGCAGGGACTTCACAAACAGGCCAGATAGGCCAGGGCATGGGTCGAGGTCGAGGCTCACAAGCCGGGACATCGGGAACCCAAGGGCGTGTTTATGCCATGGTGCCACAGACTGAGTCGACAGATCCGTCGGTAATACAGGGTACATTTCTACTCTCTCGCTTATGGGCAAGGGTATTATTTGACTCTGGTGCATCTCATTCTTTTATTGCTGCATCTTGTGTGAAAGATTTGGGCTTAGAGGTTGAGACCTTAGAGGAACCGGTACATGTGAGTTCTCCCCTAGGAGCTAGGGTGAGAGTTGATCAGATATGTCGGGACTGTGAATTAGAGATCTCGGGGATTCTACTCACTGTAGACCTTAGGGTCATGGACATGTCGGAGTTTGATGTGATCCTCGGGATGGATTGGTTGGCAGCACATCGGGTTGTCATTGATTGTGATAGGAAGAGGGTCACGGCGTATACGCCTGATGGTATTTGTTTCAAGTTCCAAGGGGAAAAGCACGATGCTTTACCCCAAGCCGTGTATGACTCACGATGGCACGGACAGTTGATGGGATGGCTTGCGAGCCTTACTTTGGAGGATGAGGTGAGACAGGAGTTGGGTCTACCTCGGGTGGTATGTGAGTACGAGGATGTATTTCCGGATGAACTACCGGGATTACCTCCCCATCGGGATATGGACTTCAGTATCGAATTACATTCGGGTACATCGCCTATCTCCATGACTCCGCATAGGATGGCGCCTGCCGAGTTGCAAGAACTCAAGGTCCAATTGCAGGAATTGTTGGACAAGGGGTTCATTAGACCGAGTACCTCACCTTGGGGCGCTCCGGTGTTATTTGCAAAGAAGAAGGACAAGACCCTTCGATTGTGTGTAGATTATCGGCAGTTAAATCGGGTTACTATCAAGAATAGGTACCCTTTGCCGAGAATTGATGACTTGTTTGATCAGCTGAGAGGGGCAAGGGTATACTCCAAGATAGATCTTCGCACCGGTTACCATCAGTTGAGGGTTAGGGAGGCAGATATCCCTAAGACGGCGTTCAGAACGCGATATGGGCATTTCGAGTTCACAGTGATGCCATTCGGATTGACGAATGCCCCGGCGGCATTTATGGATCTCATGCATAGGGTTTTTCAACCCTATTTGGATCAGTTTGTTGTGGTTTTTGTGGACGACATCCTGATCTACTCCAAGTCTGAGGAGGAGCATGAGGGTCACTTGAGGATTGTTCTCCAGACCTTGAGAGACCATCAGTTGTACGCTAAATTCAGCAAGTGTGAATTTTGGCTTACGGAGGTGAAATTTTTGGGACACGTGGTGTCGGCTTCGGGTGTATCTGTGGACCCGGAGAAGGTTGAGGCAGTTATGAATTGGGAGAGGCCGAAGTCAGTCTTCGAGATACGCAGTTTCTTGGGATTGGCAGGGTACTATCGGAGGTTCATTGAGGACTTCTCTCGACTAGCTGCTCCTATGACCAAGTTGACCCGAAAAGAGGTCAAGTTTGAGTGGAATGACGCTTGTGAGAAGGCATTCCAAGAGTTGAAGAGGAGGCTTACATCAGCTCCTATTCTGATAGTTCCGGAAAGGGGACAGAAGTATACGGTATACTGTGATGCCTCCAAGGACGGACTTGGATGCGTCTTGATGCAGTCCGGGAGAGTGGTAGCTTATGGTTCTCGGCAGTTAAAGAACCACGAGCAGAGTTACCCCACACATGATATGGAGTTGGCAGCCATTGTCTTTGCCTTGAAGGCTTGGCGCCATTATCTATACGGTGAGCAGTTCGAGGTATTTTCAGATCACAAAAGTTTGAAGTACATCTTTACACAGCGGGACCTCAACATGAGGCAACGCAGGTGGATGGAGTTTCTGGAGGATTATGACTTCACCTTGCATTACCATCCCGGTAAGGCAAATGTGGTGGCTGATGCACTCAGTCGGAAACCACGGGGAATCCTGGCTAGAGTGGCTTCCCGAGAGTGGCAGATGCTCGAGACTGTGGGACAGTTCGGGCTATGTTATATGGGTCAGGCTCAGGGTATTTTGGGGAGTTTGATAGCTACGCCTTCCCTACTGAGCAGGGTTATTGAGTCCCAGAGTCAGGACACAGAGCTATTGTCTATCCGGGACCGTGTACAGGCAGGTACAGGTGACGAGGGCTGGGCCATTCACTCGGATGGTAGTCTTCGGTATCGAGGAAGGGTTGCGGTTCCTCAGTTGGCGGATCTGAAAGAGGAGATCCTTAGGGAGTTTCATTGCTCCCGTTTTGCGGTTCATCCAGGGGGCACAAAGATGTATCATGATCTTCGTCGCCAGTATTATTGGAATGGGATGAAGCGGCAAGTTGGTAATTTTGTTAGTAGATGTCTCACGTGTCAGCAAGTGAAGGCTGAACACCAGAGACCAGCAGGGTTACTCCAGCCATTGGAGGTAGCTGAGTGGAAGTGGGAACATGTTACGATGGATTTTGTGACTCACTTGCCACGGACATCACGGGGACATGACGCGGTATGGGTGATAGTGGACCGGCTTACTAAGTCGGCACACCTTTTGGCCGTACGGATGACCTTCACACTGGAGGAATTTTGTAGGTTATATATACGGGAGATTGTCCGGTTGCATGGGGTACCCGTATCTATAGTATCGGATCGGGATCCCAGGTTTACGGCTCATTTTTGGGAGAGTTTTCAACGAGCCATGGGGACACAACTGATGATGAGCACTGCTTTTCATCCCCAGACGGACGGTCAGTCTGAGAGAACCATTCAGACATTAGAAGACATGTTACGGGCATGTGTCCTAGATCTTAAGGGTAGCTGGGAAGATCATTTACCCTTGGTAGAGTTCGCCTATAACAATAGTTATCAGGCGAGTATACAGATGGCACCCTATGAGGCACTATATGGGAGGCCATGTCGATCTCCGATTTGTTGGACAGAAGTTGGAGAGAGACTTGTTACGGGTCCGGACTTGGTTAGAGACACCTCAGAGAAGGTGGGCTTGATACGGAAGCGTCTTCTCACGGCTCAGAGCCGGCAAAAGAGCTACGCTGACAGACGGCGACGACCTCTAGAGTTTGAGGTGGGAGATCATGTCTTCTTGAAGGTGATGCCTACGAGAGGAGTGGTCAGGTTCGGCAAGCGGGGAAAGCTGTCGCCAAGGTACATTGGGCCCTTCGAAGTACTCGAGAGGGTGGGTGCAGTTGCTTATCGGTTGGCGTTACCGCCAAATCTATCGGGTGTTCACGCGGTATTCCATGTCTCTATGCTCCGGAAGTATATCCCAGATCCGACTCATGTGGTAGATTGGGGCGAGCTTGTTGTTGATGTGGATGGGACCTTTGAGGAGGGACCGGTGCGCATCATGGATAGCAGGGAGCAGGTTTTGCGGGGCAAGACTGTAAGGCTAGTAAAGGTGCTGTGGCAGCACCGAGGAGTGGAGGAGGCGACATGGGAGCGTGAGGACACCATCCGTACCAATTACCCATTTTTGTTCGAGGATGGAGGTACATGTTTAAAATTTTAAGTATGAGGTTACTTATTGCATATGCATGTGTCTAAGTGTGCATGTGTGTGAGAATTTCGGGGACGAAATTCTTCTAAGGGGGGGAGAATGTAAAATCCCGGTAGATTTAAACTTTTATGAATAAAGGGTAAAATGGTAAATTGTCACCATGATTCGGGTTGTAAATCTGAAATTTTTTGTAACTCGGATGACAAAACGGACCTCACCGTTGGATTCGTCTCGCGAAATCGAGTTACCACGTCAATTTTCGTCGAATTCTGAGATAGTCAAATTTTTCACGTTTTACGGAGCGATCGGGCTTCGGGTGACCCTGTACACGAATTTTTTTATAAAATTTTAAATTTTGGGCAATAAAATAAGATAAATTGAAATAAAAATATTTTAGATTTAAACCGGGGCGAGATTTAATTGTTCGGGACAAAAACGGACCCGGAATTAAAAATGGACATGTGGCCAATTGTGGGCCAAGTGTTCTAAAGTATAAATAGGGGGAAAAATCAGATTTTTCCCCCATTGTTCAGCATCCTCTTCAGCCGATAGAAAAGAGAGGGAAAGGAGAGGGAAAGCTTCAACTTCTCTCTATGATCTACATAATTCTAGTGCTCAAATCCGCTTGGACCAAGAACAAAGATCGTTCTCCTCGTCAAGGGCTACGTCTACGTACCAAAAGGAAGTGATTTCACCGAATAATCAAAGGAAGAATTTTTGGAGATCAAAGCTTTTGGGTTGGTTTTGGTGTTTTAGGGGTTTTCTACACTCCTAAGAGGTAGGGGTTATTCCTACTTTGGATTATTCTTACCTTAGGTGTTGCTAGACTAAGGGTGAAAATTATGTATATGCATATGTATTGTTATACATATATGTCTATGGGTATGAAAGTGAAAAAAAATTAGCATAGGAATAGCTTAGGCTAGCTTCTAGCTTGAATTTGGTATATGGAGGTTCCATGTGATTATTTTGTAACTTGGTGAAAACTTAAGGCATGCTATGTGTTTTATAAACTATGCCTTGGAATGTGTTATGTGAATACATGACTTGAATGACTATAAGATGTTTGATAAAATGCCCTAGTGAAATTGAGTGTGTTACTTGCATGATGCTATGTTATAACATGCTTGGGTGATTGTGAAATCATATGCTTAGGATATGGTTTTTGGATGAAGAGTGTTATTGACATATGCATGAAATGATATATTGAGCATAATGAGATATGGTAGTTATATACTTATGATACAATTGCATTGATGTATGAAAATGTTTATATGTTTGTCATAAGCATATTGAGCATTATTTTGTGTGCAATGGAACATCACATTGCATTTGCACGGAAGTGTCTCATTACATGAGTGAGTGCATGTTTGACGTCAATACCACACTTGGTGATTGACGGAAGGCTTGGGAGAGTTGGGTCGAGGACTTAGCTAAGCCGCTTGGTTGCATGATGAATTGGGTTGGGGTAGCAAGAAGAGGCATGACGACCTCTCGGGTGCAAGACCCGGTGATTGGGCTACGCACTCCCTTGGCTCGGCCCATAAAGTGTGTGGGTGTATTCGGAACCCTCGGTCGAAGTCCGTAAATTTCGTGTGGGTTGGAGGCCCTTGGTGTAAGTCCATGAACATCCACCCCTATACAAGACCCTAGAGTGATTAACGCCATTGTGTGTAACATAAATGGTGGTTTCGACTAAATTGACACTTGCATGTGTTGGGGAGCCGGAGAGAGCTCGGAATAAAGTTGCATGGGTGAGTGTCACTTCATTCCATGGCATAGCATTGTTGCATTCCATCATAGGATGCATAAGTGTGAGAAATGCTTGGTTGTATGTTTGTGTGATGATTACATGAGCATGTGCATCTAGGGGAAGAGTAACCTCTATAGGTTTATCTCTATTGGGCGTTGTGCTCACCCTATACGGGAAACAATTTCAGGTACGGGACACGTTCCGGTGGATGGCTCTCATTCGGGGGCTCTTGGTTGAAGAAAAGCCGGGTTGTGGCTTTTGAATTTAGTTTTTGTAAAACTTTTGGTTAATTTCCATTTTGGCATGTAAAAGTATGGAAATAGTTGTATTAGAACTTGTATTGACTATATTTGGTATCAAATAGATGTTGTATAAGTTTTGGATAACCTTGGATTGGTTTGGATTGGTTTTGGAATGGATTGATTTGGGGTTGAAATCATACACAGTTTACACAGAAATTTCAGACACTGCTTAGTGTTTGAGCCATAACTTTTTATTGTGACGTCCAAATGATCTGAAATTTTTACAGTAGGTAGTAGACACCTAGGGCTACAAAAGTGTGTTTATGAAATTTTCTCAATTCCACTTCTAAACAGGTCAAAACCGCACTGGAAGTTGCAGCAGAACAAAAACTGCATTTTCTGTTCGAACGTAAAGTGACGTTCGAATGGTGCGAGTTTTGAACAACAAAACCAGCAGAGAACCAAATGTACTGGGAGCTACCTATTTTTCAAAACCAAGGGACGTTCGAATGTGAATAGTGCTGTTCGAACGGTGACTCTAAAACCGAAATTTTTCAAACTATGTACTAAGCTTCTAGGCTTGGATTTCTTTGATTTAAAGAACACCAATGGACTTGGATTTCTCTAGTTCCAAGGATACAAATGGACACTAATTGAGGTATATTGAGGCTTATTAGACCTTGGTGGATTTAAATAATAACTATTACATATATGCACTAATGTTAAAGTAACCTTGCATGTTTTGCTATAAATATGGATAATTGGACTCGGTGTGGTCAATGTTTACTTATAAATGGACCCGGTGCGGTCATTGTTTATATTGGGCCTCAGATGGGTCATGTGAGTTATGTTGCACAGGTTGGGTATTGGGTAGAGTTCCCTGTACAAAGGAGACTCTGCCCAAATTTTGTTAAGTTATGGACCTCGGTAAATGGGACATAACGGTGTGATATCGAGTCATTCGGTATTTACGGGTATTCCGCGGGTTGATGGGTAATCAACGGACCCCAGGATTTTGGGGTGTCACAGGATTTAAAAGACTCGAGCAATCAGAGAGAAAACTCTAGTGTGACCAGAAAATACAATTAATTCAGCCTAAGTAATACAATGCTACAGTAACCAAAAATTGTTTTGGGTATTGTATCGCCATATACAACTTCTCAAGAGTTTTTTAAAATTTAAATTTTTTGAGGTTTTACGATCGATCAATTACAAACCCTCTAAAAATTATAACTTCAACTTTACAAGCTATAACATGATCCCAAAAATTATAAATTTTTGGATGAAAATCATAGGTAGTCCCTGAACTTTATTTTTAGTTTTAATTTAGTCGCTGAATTTTTATTTGTATCAATTTAGTCCATCAACTATCAATTTTGTCTCAATTAAGTCATTTCGTCCATTTCCACCTTTAAATCAATGCTAAATTAAGTACAATTGAAAATTTGGCAACAAATTAAAACCAAAGGCAAAATCCAAAGATCAATTATAATTTTTTTTCCTAAAAGGCCAAAACACTCTCTAATCCTTGACTCAAACTCTTTTGTTAACTCAAATTGCAAGAAACTTTGTAAGTGTTTAACTTTTACATGGTTGTTGACCATTCTTTATAAATGAATTCTAACATGCATTGTCAAAGATTCCAATTTAACTGTGAAAAGTCTCATACACATAAATAACAAACAATTGAATTTAAGATCTTATTTGCACAATAATAGGAACAACAGAAACTTGGCTTTACTTGATGCAAGAATGGGAATGGGGCAATAGAAATCCTGTTATAAAACTAAATGAAAAATAGAATTGACCAACACCAAGATACAGAAGAAATCCCCTACTTTAGAGGTCAGCTCATCTAAAGCTGGGTAAGTAGCATTCTCCAATTTCCTTGTACGTGCATCTAGAAACTGCATATGCCATCTAGTGCTATTTCTAGAAACTGAAATTCGAATGGGAATTCTATATTCCATTAGAGAAACTAATAAAAAATTGCCAAAATTATGAACAAATTGGTTGGTCCAAAATCTAACATGATGTTTTGAGAGTGGAGAAAGTAAACAGAACATCGCTTAAAATCATGAAAAAAT
This sequence comes from Ilex paraguariensis, assembly GCA_963454935.2. Lineage (NCBI taxonomy): Eukaryota > Viridiplantae > Streptophyta > Magnoliopsida > Aquifoliales > Aquifoliaceae > Ilex > Ilex paraguariensis. The sequence continues at coordinate 17,460 of CAUOFW020004909.1, read as the reverse complement.
ATAAAATTCTTAAAAATAATGCCAAGTGTAGTGATGGACCATTTCCTTCATTGGCTTCAACGTCGTTTTGTGCCACACAATTTTTTTCATCTTTTCCTTGGCCATTCACCAGAGGCAATCTTTTTTGAAGTTCTTCCACAATATGAGTAACAATATCATCTAATGGGTCTCGAAGCAATACCTAACCCAAAACCCAGTGTGTCACTGGGTGGGTTGCGCAGAGGGGGGTTTGGGGCATAAGGCTTTTTGGGGGCTTCATGTGCTTGAGAGAGAGAGAGAGAGTAGAGAAGAGGTGGGATAGGGTGGGGGTGGTGTTGCATAGAAAGGAAAGAGAAGAGGTAGGGGTAGCATGGGGGGTTAGTGTGTGTTTTTTTGTGTGTGTGTGTGAGAGAGAGAGATGAGGGATACCTGGGAGGTGTTAGAAGTGGCGTGGTGGTGTTGCTGACAAAGTGCTGGAGGTGCTAATGGTGTCGCTAGGGCATAATAGAGAGAGGGAGAGAGAGAGAGAGAGGGAAAAAAGAAGAAACAAAAGAGATGAGGAGAGGCATGGCTTTCTAACATAAGGGAGGAAAAAAAAAAGAGATGGAGGAGAGCCGACATGTTTGACCAGTGAGGTGATTGAGTTTTAATTAATAGGTCTGATTTTGAAAAAAAATGTGGGTTAGAAGAGATGATTTTTGAAGAAAATGAGAGGAGTATTTTATAATTATTAGATAAATGAATTTGCGATCGTACGATGGACTTATTGAAGTCACCCTTGTTTTATATTATAGATGAATACGAGTCTAATATTGGAGAAAGTTTTTAGGAGTTTTTTTACCTAATTTAAATTTGAGTTTAAAAAGGGTAAGAATTGAAAATGCTCTTAGTATACGACAGAATCTATGGTACCGAAGGAGTCACCGTACAAAAAATTATAACTTTCTTAAGTCTTGTTATAACTATTTGGAGTGTAAGTTACAACAATATGATCAATCAAACATGTAATAATTAATGATGAAAATTAAAACTTTTAAGTCGATGCATACCTTTTAAAGGTCAACTTATACATTTGAATTGTGAAGTAACAACTGTTTTGAGTTATTTATGATTGATCATAATATTTTACGATCGATCATAAATAAGATCAATTGATTGTAATTTCACTTTTAAAGTGTATAAGTTTGCCATTAATAATAAATTTTGACAAGGTATCAATTTTTTTTTTTGGAGCTGGAATTATGTATACGTGGTTTTACACTGTTATTGACTTAGGAGTATTTGATAACGTTTTTATTTTTATGTGTTTTTTTTTAAAAAAAATAGAACTAGTTTTCTGTGATAATAATTCAAAATATAAAATATGTTTAATAGTCATTTTATATTTAAAAAATTATTAAAAAAAAATACATGTTGATATTATAGTAATGTTTTCGTTATTTTAATTAATTTTTTAATCTCAAATACATCTCCATCCAAATCATCGAAAACCCACCCCACCCAAACACCGTCGTCTCCACCATTCCAAACCAACCACCAACCCATCTACTTAACCACCACCACCCCCCCTTGTTTAGCCATCACCAACCATCGAAAGCTCATCATCCAACCACACTACCGAAAATCCACCACCACCACCCAACCACCAAAAAACTTACCACCCAACCCACCACAAACACCACAGAAAACCCACCACCCAAAAACCGCCACCACCACTAGCCCTAAACATCGCACCACCCAACTCACCCAATAGCCACCACCAGCAGCCCCGAAATTCCATCGGCCAACCCACTTGAAATCCAACCACTCAACCCCACCCAAAACCCATCACCAACACCAGTCTACCACCATCGAAACACACAGACAAACATATACATATACATACACAAACACAACGCACACGTTGAAATCAACAAGAAAACAAAATAGAGATAAACAAAAATCCACAGATCTGCAAAGATAAAGCTTAGATCTAAAAATCGGAAAGAAGCGAAGCCGAAGCTTCGCTAGTTGAGAGAGATCCCACAAGAACTTTACGAGATCCCACATACGAGAGAGAGAGAGAGAGAGAGAGAGAGAGAGAGAGAGAGAGAGAGTTGGAGAGATTGCTAGAGCTAGAGAAAGAGTTGAAATGCTTCTTGGATTTTTATAAGGTAAGGGAAAAAAAAGTTATTTTGATGCGAAGAAGGTTCAAATTCCAGACGTCATTAAAATGGGTTGGACCGTTGCATGTTTTGTTTTTCTTGATGCCTTCAAAAACATTTTTTTTTTTGTTTTCATGGCCTTATTTTTAACACAGTGCAGTTAAAAAAAATGAAAATATTTGTAAAACATCTTTTTATTATTATTTTTTTTGCCATAAAATGAGAAAAAAAACAAAACACAAGAAGGTACCAAACAGCACCATAGTTACCTCCGTTACTCACAAAAAAAAAAAAAAAGAATTTATTATTATTATTTTTAAACCAACAATGAATAAGATACCGTGTTACTGTTAGGTGATTGGTGGACGAGAACGGGTGATACGGTTTGGGTACCATATTCCAACGGTGTCATAGCCATCGACTATTTACTCGCTCCTGACCCATCTCTGAAACCTGTCAAAGTCCAAACCCTCCCTCTCTCTCCCACCCCCCATGCTGCTGTCTATGTGCCAAATACGAACCAGTAAATAGCATCTGTACCACTCGAATGGGTTTTCGAATGTTAGTCTGGTAATACGCTTTTCGAATATAATCCTTCATATTTCGATCTTACCTTGCACTTTCTTGGCATTTTCTCAATTGGGTTTCTTCGAAAAGATGGGGAAGAATCAAGCGTATAAGGCTATGCAAAGAGCTCGGCTGGGTTCGAGCTCGGCTGGGCCCGAGGAGATCGAGGATGGCATGGTTTGTACCCTTTCATACTATCTTACTTATTGTCTTGAAATCAGTAAGTATATTTATTGCTGATTCTGTGTTTTTTTTTCCTTTTTTGCTGTAACTTTTCATGTTTAATCAAGAAATCATTTGACACGAAAATCAACCATGTAATAATGGGCCGGCTAAATTTGAATCTATTTGTGTTAAGAGCTAATTGGTTGCTATACGTGCTTGCCATATGAACTTGTAAACAGCAAAAATTGCTTCAAATCGTGAAAAGGTACTGCGAGGATTGAGGAACTATTCATGATTTGTGTGTAGTTTCGGTGAAAACCAAAATATTTAGTCCGACAAGCTAGACTTTTGTGATTCAAGTAATTATTGACAGTATATGTGTTTGATGTCTGAATTTGCAGAACATTTGGATAATATTTTGAAATCTTGATTTCTATGGTGTCAGTTATCTTAAATAAATGCCCAAATGTCATTTTTAAGTGGACCTGAATTGCCCATTTGTTTCATTGCGAGTCACTAATGGTAACTGCTAATACCAATATAAAAGTTAAAAAAGAAAGTTGGGAGGAATCAAATTGGAGAAGTATTGTGCATATGAAGTAGTGCATCTCTGAATTGCGCAAACTCCAAACAATGATTTATTCAGACTTAATACACTATTCTGCACAATAATACCAATGTTCATGTAGAGAATTGGGGCATGGTTTCTTTTGAACCCTAAGTTATCATATCCTTCATTACTTTTTCATTTAAATTATATTTGACCCAACTCTATCCTTATGCTTATTGTCAATAACTATCATATCACTCTTCTCACTGATGCCATAGTAGGTCATCTATAAATATGTTCAAACCATCAAAGTCGATTCTCTTTTAATTTATCTCTTATATGTGTTATCACTACTTTTTTATAGGTTTTTAATTTTATTCTTCCTAGTTTTACCGCACATTCATCTTAACATTCTTATTTTCATCACACTTAATTTTTGAATTTGTTGTTTTTTAGTTGTCTAATGCTCAGTATCATAACAACAGAGCAGGTCTTCATTTAGTAACTTTTCAATTGGGGCATGATTTTCGTCCCACTCAATTGGGGCATGATTTTCTCCATTTTCCTTGTGATTTCTATAGTCAGCAACGTTGAAGCTCCCTATATGATCTTCATTTAGTAACTTTTCAAAGTGGTTCCTCCGCTGTTCTTTAATTTCTTCGTTTTCAAAAATCTATTTTACTTTTATTTGATCCACTTTTAAAAGTTATTAAATGTTTATCCCTCATTTTAAAATGCATATTTGTTATCATAAAATCATATGCTATTTCAAAATATAAGGTGAAATCTTCGGCATCATTCCTATCTCCAAATCAATGTCCACCATGTACCTTCTCATATCCAACCCGATCATTTCTTATATAGCCATTAAAGTCTTTTCCTATATATACTCTTTCTTCTATATGTATTGTTTTCATTGCTTCATCCATATCATCCCAAAATTGAGTTTTAATGTGTTCATCTAGTACTATTGGAGATGCATACACACTAATAATATTGATTATACTTCCACTTATTACAAGTTTAATGATATTATTCTATCTGCTTTCCTAAGAATGGTTACCACTTTGTGGTTAAGATGTGAATCTACTATTTTTCCTACACCATTTGTATGTCTATCTTTTTCAGTATAATAAAGTTTATAACTTGTATTTTCTACTTCCCTCACCTTAGCTCCTACCCACCTAGTTTTTGTAGGTACGATATATTAACTTGTCTTATAATTATAGTTTCAACTATTTCTATTTTTTTACATGCTAGTATTCCTATATTCCAAGTTACTAGCCTAAGTTTAGTATCTTGGACTAACTTTGTTACCCACACTTGTCTAGTGACATAGGAACCCTTGTGATTTTTTCATTGCATCTGGGCAACTAAAATGAGGTGTGCTCCTTGCCCATTTCTGAAACACCCGGGGTGTAGGTACAAAACATCGCTTTTGGGAATGTTCTAGTATTTATGCAAATATTGTTTGGATTCATTTTCATATTTAGTCAACCAGTTTTTTGTTGACTTTCAATTACCTAATGTCGGCCTACTCATTTATCGAGGCTTAGGACCGGTTGTGCACAAGAGTACGCAGACAGAGTTACTTCCAATTATAGCAGTTGGCATAAAATCATTAGTGGTAACTCCCTTGTATTTCCATGTCTAAGGAGCATAAAACCAAAGCAAACCTTCCTTCAATTTCTCTTCAAAGGCTGCAGTGGACTTACTTTTAATGTCATGGCTAAACATCTTTTAAACCACTTTGCTGAAACACATCCAATCTAGTGATTTTATCACCTTTGAGGTAGATCCATTTTGGGGACGAGTTTCGGGCGGAATGGAGGGTTCCTGCCCGGTTGTGGTATGCAATGTTGATGAGCTTGAAGCAAACTGGCCCCATACGCGAGTAGGTGAAGATCATCTTTCGTAGTTCTTCTTGGACATTTTTGATATGATGGAAGAGGACCGGCTCTTCGATTTCAGGAAGGGGCTCCAACCTTTGCCATTAACACAATTATATTCAAAGTGGCTTTATTACTAAGCTTCTTATGCATCTTTTCTCCTGATTTTTGGGTGACTAGACACTTGGTCTATTTTTTTTGAGCCAAACCCCAAATGATACCAGTCAACAAGACTTAATAAGCATGAGAGGTTCATATAAAAAGCAAGGCAACCTAAAAGCGGCTTTCTTTGTTTGGACAAGCATTCTAGAACCCCTTTTGAAATAGATAATATGAGGAGGAGGAGGGGTAGAAGTTATAGTAAATTGGAGTTGTAACTTGTAAGTATGTGAAGTACAAGGATATTATGTAACCATTGGTTTTCACTGCAAAGCAGCAAGGGAATTGTGGGATATGCTTTTCCTTTGGTTTTGTGTTGCATGGGTGATGCCAAGACCTATTGAGGCTTTGATTAGTAGTCGGAGAGGTAGTACAGTTCAATAGTGACAACGGATGAGACATGGCGGACCTTTTCCTATGTGGACTCCATTTTGGAGGGCAGGAATGGCAGGATCCTTATGAGGTTCAAGCTCCTTTGAGTACTTTGTAAGATCAAACTTTTGAAGTTAAGTTTTGTTTTCTCTTATTTTTACAAGGTTGTCTCCCCTATAGATTCTAGATGTTTTGGGAGAGATTTTGCTAAACGGTAGTTTGCAGATTTTTTTTTTGTTTTGGCTCCTTCTATATACCCCACGTGTGTGCTTCTATAGTGCCTCTAAATTGGTTTCATATTTCCTCCATCTTGAGCAAATTGTTACCCCATTTTTCCCTTTATAAATTTTGATCTTTTAGGCTTTCAATGTCTAAGTAGTAGAAGTTTGATATTGTTGCAGTTTTTTGAAGGATAATAGAATGGATGATGATGAACTTGCCTTCTCAAGAATGTATCTTGAACATCTGATATTTTGTTGAGCTTTTTACTAACCACAGATGCTTAGCTAACATTAATTTAGTTGAGGCAACACTTATTTTTTTCTTTGCTGTTTATCTGTCATAATTAAACAATCTAAGTGTGTCGTCAGAATGTCAACAATTTTATCGCTCTTCACTCAAAATCCATTCCGATTCCATTTATTTTTAGCAATAAAGTTTTGTAGACAGTATTGTTGCTGTTGTTTTTACAAATTATGATTTTCATCAAATCTTCATCAAGTCTTTAGATGGTTGCATTCATGAGTAAACAAGCTTCTGTGAAAAACTTAAGCTGAAATGTGTGGTGATTAGGGCATCACCAGAAACTTTGAATATGTTGCCAATAAATAAGTTTATTTCGGCTTCTATGCACAGTAATTCTTAAGCAAGATGGATGGCTATCAATTCTTGTATTGTAGAGGCTTGGAGTTGTTTGGTTCTAAAGGTATGAAATGGCAGCTCTTCAGAAAATAGCTGCTTGAAACTCTGTAAAACATCCCTTTCAATTTCAATATTAAATTAAAGGCAATAAGGTATGATAAAGGGTCAAGAATTTCAGGTTTTTGGTTGAATGGCTGGTTGTCAATAATTAGTGCCATCTGACATTAAAGAGTCAAGAGAAGGAAATCTTTTTATTTTACCACTTTATGGAGATGCGCTACTGTGACCCTTTTTTGGGAGGAGGATGTAGAGGAATCGTAGAATCTTTGAAGAGAGAAGGAAAAAAGAAAGATTATGGGATAAAGTGAAGTTCTTGGCATCCCTTTGGGTGGTGATTACTAAGGAGTTTCATGACACACTGTTGGTTTTCCAACTCCATTGGAAGGCCGTTTGCAATCAATAATTTCTTTTGTGCATTAACTTCTTATCCTTTGGGTGGATTTGTTATCCACCATTAATTGGATTTAGACAAACAATTAACTGAGCTTCACCTGCTAAGGTTGGTTTACACTAGTCAACTTAAAGAACAGTTGAAGTTATTTTAATTCAATTAAGAATTGGGGTTCTACCCTCGGAAATTTTGAAACTTTAACTGTTGATTGCTGTTCTTCATTTACCACCACCACAGAGGTAATGACCTTGAGACCTGATGTATCATGCAATTTAAACTATGGAAGAAACTTATGAATTTTGTCAGGTTTCAGGTTAAACGAGTGCAGATTTGGTATTTGTGTTGACAAGGATTTCATTCTGAATGGAGAGATCTAAGAAACCGTCCTTAATCTGGTGAATTTGGATTACCTTGTACAATAAAGGTTCCTCTTCCTCTCCTTTCTCATCTACCAATGAGAAGAGAAATCAGAGCTACTTGCTACTTAATTTGGAGCTCTTGCTACCGATCTTAGTATAGTTCAATTGGTTCAAAACATAGAGAGATTCTCCATCAATCTTATACTTCTTACATCTGTTACGTTGCACTTATACTCCATGGTCTGTTAATTGTGGTATACAATTAAGTGCTCATTCCTAACTGCTGTTGAGTTGGAGTACATGTGTTCAATCTTCCAGAAGTGCTATTTGTTTTAGTCTACTGGTTTTCATGAGTGTTATGTCTTATAGCTCATACATGGTCAAGGCTGCTTCATAAAAATAACTTTTTCATTCTTTTGTCATTAATATGTTTGATGTTCCTAATTTTTCCTTGCTGGTTTATGTCGCAAATACTGAGATATGGTTTTATGGAAATAGTGTAGTTGCAAAGTCATGGTTATATGCTTTTCTTTGCCATACTATTCTGATGAGGACTGTCTCAGGTGGATGGTTCTTTTCATTCACCAGAGTGGCAAGCGGCTCGTTTGGCCAGCCTTAAAACTTCTCATACAGTTACTTGGGAAGAGTTCAAAAGGAAGCAGAAGGTATCCATTCTTTTTGGACACAACTACTTTGTTCTTTTTCAGCATGATTACTGTGCCATTCCATTGGTAAATTATTTGAAGGAAAAATTTACTAATATGTGTTTTTTAGTTCTTGCTTTGTTGCAAAGTTGTGTTATCACACTCAGACCTAGGATAATTTTTTTTTTTTTTTTCGAATTGACCAGAACAGTTCCACTTTTAGGGAAATCAAAACAAATCAGTTGATGATCAAAGTTCTTATGTTTTGAGGTGTTTCGGAATGGCATGATGTTTTTTGAGATTTTTCGACAATCGTTTCGAAATGTTTCGGAAACAAATTTAAATTTTATTTTCTCTATTTCCATTTCGTTTCCAAGATGTTTCCGAAATATTTCCCTTTCCAAGAAGATTGATGTAATGCACCAAAACGAAATTTTATTCATTACTCAGATGAATATTAAATATTTCACTTCTCATGAATTGAATTTCTTGCCTTATTGGAGTCTTAAAAGTTTTACAGCTATGATATTGGACATTCAGGAATACTAGGAATAGATTGTGGAATTTTAAAATCTTCTGATCAAGTAGCATTTTGAGAACACTATCACTTTACTGCTCACATGATTTGAATAGTACCTATTACCTAAGGAGAAACTAAAGGCAATATAAGACAAATTCGTGGACACTGATGTTACCTCAATGGTTCAAGTGATGAATAGGAAGCTGCTTGTTATAACCTAAGAAACACACACACACATAAGAAGGTGCCATGTTATTGTCAGAATTGTTGCTTAATGGACATTTCCAGACGTGTCCAACATCCCATTGGAAGTGCCCATACTAAAAAGTAAAAATCTTAATTGTAGACATATGTCTGATACTTCTTGGATGCTGTCGCGCCAACCCCTCCTACGAACGTAAAATTCTGAAATATTTCCCTTGAAAACTTGTATCCAAACCCCACATAACCTATATTACCTAGAATGATCATGTATTACATAACCAGGATATCATCATAGACTCAAGTTAAATACTAATCACTTCATCACTAGCATTAAACAATTCATCATCAGGGGGTGGTCCGTTCCTAACTAAACATACATCTGCCATCTGTCCATAATGCCAAGTCAAAATAAATATATATGTGTACACTCAAAATCCCTTAACTCAAAGTGATAACTGGCCCATTTTTATCCAACATAGATGATCTCAAGTGTTCTAAAATAACTGCTTCAGTGATCCGACCTTAGCATATTGTAGACTATGTGATATTCCAAAACTGCACATAGGAAGACTGTTGGTATTAATTTGTCGGAAAAATTTCAGCCACACCCCTTCTAATTTATCATATTTTCAAGGATACCATCTTTATTTTCTGAATTTTCACTAACACCCCTAGTCAGATTAAAAGTTTTAATTAGAATGTAATTTTACTAAATTTTTCATGATATATTTGTGGAAAAATTTTATCCACACCCCTTTTAGGCATAGCTTCAATGAGGCTCCTTTTATTTTCTAAAGTTTTTTACCTATTAAAATTCTATTCGAGCTAATTAAAATTTATTTTTTATGTATTTAAATCTGAGTCTATTAAAAATTATATTTTTTTTGTGTATTAAAATTTGAGTCGATTAAAATTTTATTGGGGCCAATTAAAAATTAAATTTTAATCGGCTCAAATTGAATTTTAATCGTCCTGAATTTTGACACATAAAAAAAATATAAATTTTAATAGACTCAAATTTTAATATGTAAAAAATAAATTTAAACCAACTTTAATCAAATTTTAATTGGCACGAATTAAATAAATAAAAAATATAAATTTTAATTGACTCGAAATAAATTTTAATCGACGTTTACAACTTATTTAATCGACGTTAACAGTTTAGGTAGAGTTCAAATCGGTTTGAATTTTAATACGTAAAAAAAAGAATTTTAAAAGACTCAAATTTTGATACATAAAAAAAAATAAAATTTAATTAATTCGAATCAAATTTTAATCGGCTCAAATTTTAATATGTAAAAAAACGAGTTTTAATCAGCTCAAATTTTAATATGTAGGAAGATAAATTTTAATCGGCTTGAATTTTAATCGAATTTTATATAGAAAAATTGTTTGGGGTTTATGTAGGGACATTTTTTGTATTTTAGATGAATTTTTTTTTGTTAGAAATAGTGGTTTAATGGCAAGAGGTGTCAGTGATATTTCTGATAATAGACGGGGTGTACTTGAAGATATAGTAAACTAGAAGGTGTGTAGTTGAAAATTTTCTTAATTTGTAATACTAAGAGGAATGGGTGATGCGACGTTTAACTTGCATCGTAACATATCGTATCATAGTCATACACGTGTAGAGCAAAATGAATCGTGGTCATATGGATGCACAGTCATAAAATAACATATCATACATGTGTGCATCTTGTCCCAAAGGCAAATGCCCATCATGTGCCCCAAAGGGAGTATGTGTACCCCTTGTGATTACAAGACTTAATAGTTGTAGATACATAAGTGGAGGGTACAATACAAGGATCAGTTTTCAAAGCTCATCACTGAATTGCATAAAATCATCGTAATAAAGTTCAAAGCATAGGTTTCTCAATTTCTAAAATCGAGATTCATCATATTGTAGAAGACATATTTCTCAAACAAGATCCTCATTTTGCATAATTCACCTGCAATGACTTTCAAATTTTCTCAAAATCATTTATTTTTCATATATCTTAGCATTTCATAAACCAGCATTTTGTCAAAACCAGTGTAATGCATTAATCCAGTCACCTGAACAAGCTGTATATATTGCCTAATTGGCCAAAATCTTGAGCTATCCTGGGTGTTAGCTCATTTTGTATGACTTAAGAGGTCTAGATCTGTGGGTCGATTCCTAAACCAAAACATTGGGGGGTGGGGGGCTAACTATGAGGCATGAACATGCATGAGTTGTGAATCATGCCAATTTTGGCATCTTAAGTGTATTTTGGTAATTTTGTAAAAATCGAGCTTCTCTAGTTGGAATCATTTTATCTAGACTTTTAGATAAGAAGTTCTAGTCTCCTTTTTCTTATAAGTGCCGTACATATGAATTTACTATGGAAGAGTTTTAAATTCATGCCGAAATCGAAACTAGTGAAGCAACATTTGAAGAGTGGAACAAAAGTGTTTTGGTTGATATTAGAATAGAGAAAGAAAACATTTTGAAGGAAAGGAGTGATGTACTTGAGAGTAAAGACTCGGTTTTGATGTTATTAGAACTGAGGAAATAGATTATTTAGAGTCATCACGTGGTACAACATGAAAACAATTATTTCAATAATTATATATCCGATTTGACCTATGGACGAATATGCAAGCATACGTTTCATGCTCGTTTGAGTAATAGCAATGAGATTTCCCAATATCATACTAAGAATAGCTAAGATTTCCAGAAGAAGATGCCATTCGTTTGATGGAAAATAAAAAGGAATATCAAAAATTTGAGTGGCTCAAGCTAAAGTAGCTACTTTCGAATTAACATAAAAAAAAACAATGATTGGAGTGGGAGAGTCAGAGTTGAAAATTTGAGAAAGCAAAGGAGAGATGTTATTAAGAGTAAAGACTCGGTTTTGATTCAAAACGAGGATATTAAAGAAAGGCAGAGGAATTATTTTGGAAAGTAACTAAATGAAAATTTGTTAGTTATTGTTAGTTATGCTTTATTTTTAGCTTGAGGGTGTTCTTGTATTTTGTGTTTATATATATAAGTTGGGGTATAGTTGTGTAACTTAACACACTACTCTCTTCTCCTAATCTTTTCTCTCCTCTCCTAATCTTTTCTCTGCTCTTACTAATTTTCTCTTCTTTTTCTTCCTAACCCTAATTACATTACAATTTAACTTGGTATCAGAGCTACGATTCAAATTTGAAGCTTCAAAATTGTCGGAAATCATCTAAATAGGGTGGCTGACATCATCTTCTTATGTGCTGATGTCAGTGACTGACAGAATGATGTCAGCGATGAACAGTGACAAAAATTTTGATTTTCTCATGAATTGATTTGCTTGAAGCCCTGATTTTTATGGTGATTTTCTTAGAATTTTTTGAAATTATCTGAAGAAGCTTTTGATTTTTTGAAGTTTTTTCGGGTTTTTTCAAGTTTGGACTCAGATTTGCGAATTTTTGGATTTTGAGGCTATTTTTCTGGTTCGATCTTGCTGGTTGGGACTCGACTAGGGTAGATCTACATTATCCAAGTTGGTTTGTTGAAAATTGCTCAATTTAAGATTTCTAGGCTTTTTTGGAGCTTCAGCTACAGTGGACCGTCTTCAGATCTGGTTTTCGGAGTGCTGTGAAGCTTGATTCTGGTTCAGATTTACTTGCTGAGGCTTGACTAGGACAGATCTGAGATACCCATAGCTTTTTTGTGCATTTGGATCGAAGTGGTGAGTTTTTTGTCAAAATCTGTATGCCTACAGCCATATTTTTTGCTCTGCTTCTTCCTTCTGCTACTGCTGGTTAATTGATCAGGTTGTTGGATGATTGCTGGATGGTTGCTGGATGTTATTTTTTTTCAGTCCAGTGGCCCTTTTTGCTCCAGATTGCTGTTCAGTCTTTTTTTGCTCCAAATTACCTAACAGAGGCTATTTTGCACCCCTTGTCTCTGGTTATTGCTCTAGTGATATTCCATCATTGTAGGAGTATTTTTTTGGGTTTGGATCTATTTTTTGGGAATTTTTAGTACTTTTTTGGTTGTTGTTTTTGCTCAATCCTACCATCAGTGGTGCAACTGGAGGTTGGGGCATATTACTTGGGTTGTATTTGCTTACTGGTTTTATGTCTTTTTAGCGATTATTGGAAGTGTTGTCTATCTTGCTGGTTGTGACTTGCCATTGTGATTGTTTGCCCTTATTGTGTGGACATGTCGAAAGGGGGTGTAACCTCTAGTAATTTCACTCAAGATGAGGTGCAGACTCTTAGACGTTTGGCGGCTCAACTTGATGGTTCCTCTATTACAGCTCCTAATCTTAGCTCTTCTTCCAATTTTGCTCATGCGGGAATATCTACTGGTGCATTTAGTGTTTCATCCTCATATACGCCTTGGATAATCAACATTGAAGCCACGGACCACTTGACAGGTTTTCTTAGTCTTTTTCCTTCATATGTCGGTTGGGATAAGGTAAAAATGGCATGTGGAACCGTGGAACTTTATCCTCTATTTCAGAAAAATGTTCAATTAATTGCTTTTTAACCTTATTACTTTCATCCGTTCTTCATGTCTCTAATTTTTTTACAAATTTATTGTTTGTTAGCAGTATTACAAATTTTTTGAATTGTTCAGTGGCCTTTTATTCTACTCATTGTATCTTTCTGGATCTAGAGTTGGGAAAAATTATTGGCATTGGTAGAGCACATGGTGGTCTATTCCTTTTGGATGTTAAAACTTCTTATTCAAGTAATCAAGTATTTCAAGTGGATGGTGTTTTGACTCTTCAGCTCGTACATCAGTGGTATAACTTTTGGGGCATTCTTCATTTGGTGTCTTGGAGAAACTTTTCCCTAGTCTAGTGAAGTAGTTCCCATTATTACCATAGTAGTTGCATGAATCAAAGCAGATACTAGAGTGGGACCCTTAATAGCATCGGGTAACCAAGTATGCAATCCTTTCTGTATAGATTTTCTAGCAACACCAATAAGAAGTAAAATACAAATAAAAAATCTTCCTACTTATAACAAGTAATTATCGTTGATCAACCCTACATTCGAATATTGCATCTAGCACCTCGGGTCTTGAATTGACTGGAATATAGGCTTGGTATCCAAAGTGAAACAGATATTAGTTTAAATGGTGAGTGATATAATTCGTCTCATCTCTAGTCGTCTTTACATTTGCCTATGTTGTATGGTTGGGGGTGAATCGCCACATGTGCTTGCTACTTGTTGCTCGAGCAATTCAAACTCCTATTGATGGTATTGATTCAATTGCCATTGCTTCATATTCTTCTCATTCCCTTGCTACTGGCATATTGGCTATTGCAATCTTAGCTTGGTCAACTGGCTCTGGACCAATAGATGGTATTGAATGCTTGAACCTCTCCTCTTGAAACTTGGGGACTATTTCTCAATGATTGACCGATAACTAATTTTTGCCTGAACCAACCTATTTATTCTTCATTTTGATCTCTATGCACTCGCACTGGTTCAGAGAGCTATTGAGATGAATTCGGGCTCGTGTTCGGCCCTATATAAGGTTTGGTGGAGTGGGCAGATGGGCTAAAAAATTCGCTAAAACGAAAATCCAACTAGTCCTCAGTAATTCGAATGGAGCTTTGTATTACTTATGAAGATGATGAAGACAATCATAACATTGTCTTTTGTTCCCCCTTCCATGCTCCTCACTATCAATACCAATCCAATGGAGGAGTTTTTCAACCGTTTTCTCATTCTGACCCTTGCGGCCATAGCCAATTCTCAAGAGTATTCGCAGTTTACGCTTTACCTACTCTATTTTCATTAGAAGGTCTTGTTCTTTTTCCGTTGATAGTGGTGTTGGAGGGATAGGCTCTGGCCGCTCCGGCGAAGGAGTCAAGGAAAGGTTGAGATTGGGAAGCGTTCGGGTTGAAAGGAAGGTGAGAAGGAGCAGGTAGTGAAGGAGAAAGGGAACTACATCATCCTTTGTTTCAGTTGTGAAGCAGTTTGTAGATTTAGAGAATAATAAGCTTGGTGATCTAGCAAAGACTGTGTTTCAGTGGGGGTATTCTAAGACTCATACACCAATTCTCCTTTGACAATCCGGTCATGAAAAAAAGAGAGCCAAGCAAGACAGAATTCCCAACTTTTCTATAGTTGATTGACTAAGCTCATTCTTTTTATACTAAAAAAGTCTATCAACCCTAAGATTGACAATAAATTTTTTTTGTCATCATAATCATAATCAGGTCACGTGAAGGTCCCATTTGCTATCATAATGTTGAGCCATTTTTCTGTATTAAACACATTCAAATTGTTAAGAATAATAGAGTAATATGTGTAAATTATTAATAATAAGAGGGTGTATGTGTAATTCTTATTATTGTGAGTAAACTATAAATACAAGTGATATATGAGAGTTAGGTTAGGTTTTTAACCTCTCTTTGTTCCTCTCTAATGTTATCTTAATCTTCTACACTTAACATGATATTAGAGCAAGTACAATCATAAATATATTTTGAATAAATTAACTGTGTTCGTGGTGGTAGTCCTGTTGTTCGTTAAAGTCATCGTGGTGGTGGTGGTACTGTTATTGTGGTTGATCTTGGTGTTGTGGTGGTGTTGTCACTAATGGTGGTTGTTTGGTATTGCTATCATGGTGTTTGAGGTCGTTCGTCATCGTTTGTTGTTCATCCTGGTGGTTGTTTGTCGTGATGCTGTGTTCGTTGTGGTGGCGTGACTGTGGTGGTGTATTGCGGTGGTTGTCGTCGTGGTGGCGTGGCTGTTGTGGTGTATTGTTGTGGCTGTCGTGGTGGTTGTGCGGCTATTGTGGTGAGGCTCTGTCGAAGATCAGGGTTCACTATAACCCTAACCAACGAAGAAGACAAGGTTCAAACCCGATAAAAAGGTCCAGACCCGGCTCCACGAGTTTGGATAAAAGACCCAAACTCATACCCGAGTCAACCTGTTTAAATTATTTTAAGTCCAAGTCCAATCAAATCGGGTCCAACCCACTTCGGTCCAACCCAATTTAATTTTGATCCATCCCGCTGTCCAGCAAGTCTATCCGGTCTGGTTCAGCAGTTCAGAGCCCCTAACAGGTCCGATTCAGCGGTCAAGAAGTCTATTCGGTCCGGTTCAGCGGTCCAGAGCCCCTAATAGGTCCGGTTCAGCGGTCTAGAGCCCCTAATAGGTCCGGTTCAGCAGTCCAGAGCCCCAAACAAGTCTAGTTTAGCAGTTCAGTAACCTTCTGCAGTCCAGTTCACCTTGTTTTTACACCGGTTCAACCTTGTTCACCTAGTTTCTACACCGGTTCAGCTCGGTTCAGTTAGTTTCTACTCTGGTTCATTAGTCTAGCGACCTCAGGATGTCTGGTTCATCAGTCCAGCATGGTTTTCCCGCCCGGTTCAGCCTTCTAACAGTCTCTTTTCCTCTTGTTCTTTATTACAACATTTCTTATTTGCTATTTGTTGCACTATTATGGTACCCAAGCAAGATACCAGGTCCCTTATTCCATCTTTGCCTCCATCAAGGGTTACTATTACACGAGAGGAGTATGCTCAGTTTCTGTTCCAGCAGTAGGCTGTCCCATCTCCTTCCACTGCTACTTTTGTCCAGCCAGGTACTGCTTCCACTTATTTATTGTCCTCCACTCGTAGTCCCTGGATCATAGACTCTAGCGCTTTTGACTACATGACTAGTGTGTCTGATGTTTTTTTTTACTTATCAGTCTGCTACTTCCGCATTACTCTTGCTAATGGTACTTGTTCTAAAGTTTCAGGTCTGGAGACTACTCACTTGAGTCCTGATATGTCCATATCTTCTGTGTTATTTGTTCCTCAGTTTTTTTTTTAGTTTATTTTCTATTAGCAAGATTGTTCGTTCTCTCAATTGTTCTGTAACATTTTATCCCTCTTATTGGTACGGGACATGAAGTTGATGGTCTATATTACCTTGACTTTGATTCACCTATCCGGGCTCTACAGACCTCATTGTCTCCTTTTCAATGGCATTATTGTCTTAGACATCTCTCTCTCCATAATTTGAAGCACCAAGTTTTCAGTTTTAGTTATGTGTCGTCTTTGTCTTGTGAAGCTTGTCAACTTAGTAAGCATCAACGTGTGTCATTTCAGTCTAGAGTCAATAATCGTGTGTATAGTCTATTTGAGTTAGTACATTCTGATGTATGGGGTCCAATAAAGAATATTTCATCTAATAAATATTCTTAGTTTGTGACATTTGTGGATGATTATTTTCGTGTGTCTTGATTGTTTTTTATAAAAGTTTGGTCTGAATTATTTTTTATATTTGAGACCTTTCGTAAAGAAATAAAAACTCAGTATGATTGTTGTATACGTACTTTACGTTCCAATAATGTTCGGGAATATGAATTTGATCATTTTTCAGCTTATCTTAGTAAAATTAACATTATTTATCAGACTTCTTGTCCTTACAGCTCTCCACAGAATGGTGTTGCTGAACGCAAGAACAATCATTTGTTGGAAGTCACCCGTGCCCTGTTATTCCAGATGAATATTCTCTGATATTTTTGGAGTGATGTTTTTTTACTGTTTGTCACCTTATTAATCGTGTATCATCCTCTGTGATAAATGGGCAAAATTCATATTCTATCCTTTTTTCTGGCAAGCCCTTATTTTTT
>CAUOFW020004908.1:0-29320 GCA_963454935.2 Ilex paraguariensis | reverse complement strand
GCATCGATCAGATGACATATGGCAGGGCATAGATCCCCCTCTATTGCACTGCACAAACAATTACATGTGACGAAAGACTGCGTTATTCATCATTTGGTTACTGTGGTTTTTATGGGGCGCACAAGATTGCGTTCAAGCAGTTGAACTGGGATCTCATCGTAGCACTAGTTGAGAGATGACGTGTGGAGATGCACATATTCTATCTTCCTATGGGAAAGGCCACTATCACCCTCCAAGATGTCATAGTGTATATAGGCCTACCAATCGATGGTATGATAGTGTCTGGAGGGATAGTTGTCTTGATGGCACGACATAACCAACACTATGTCAAGAGTTGCTTGGGTTTACCCCTATCGTAAGGGCTATAGATGAGTCGTTCCTCAGGCTTACTGCACTGCGCTGTCATTTAGATGGTGGTGTATGTGTAGATGTTGACAATACTTTCATAGCGTGTTATGCCAGAGCATACATAATGTTATTGATCAGTTCATATCTGTTCATAGACAAGTCATTTAGAAAGGTGAAGTTGATGTACCTCCCATTAATTACTAATCTTACCACTGTCGGTCAATACAGTTGGGGCAGCGCAACATTAGCATGGCTATACCTCGAGATATGTGTCGCTACTAGATACCATGCTAAGGATATCGGCAGCTTGTTTATTCTAGTGCTTGTATAATTCAGACATGTTTCATGTTCGTACTATTGTTGTTTTAAGTTTAATGTAATGTATAACATAGGTGTTCCATTACAACTTGTTTCGTGTATTTATATATGTGTGGGCATGGGAGCGTTACAGAGATTACTCCCACGTGCTCCATTACCTCATGTAGTAGCCAATGGAGCAAATGCACATGCGGATGATGGCCCATCACATGGTCTTGCACCTGCATTGGCACATGATTCTGCACCACATGTCGCAGCATATGATGATCAGCCTGCACTCCCTCGTGGTTGTAGGTAAAACAATATTTGTGTTGTCTGGGTCATTATTCATTACTAGTATGTACTGCTAACTAATGTCACATGTAACTCTGTTTTGTTTGCTATGCAGTTGGACTGTTGCATTTTTCGAGCAACACACGCCTACCCATGTATCAGCCATTGGCAGACATTCATCAATCAATAGTTACAACACTAGTGCATGCACGCCAGCGTGGTGTACGCTTTCCACGACAGCCAGCTGCACGCGCACATGCACATACATCCTCATCAACTATGGATACTATTTTGACATCATTACAGGTAGGCCCATTGGCTGCATCTGTTCCTCAGACCGCTGCAGCATGTCCACATGCACCATATGTTCCAATTGCTAATTACTGCAGTCCAACACCTGTCACTAATCATGCCACTACACTACTAATTGATCGTCCTACACAGACACCTACATCATGTGATTCACCATTGACCTCAGTACATGTTGATACATCGTCGTCTCCATTCATACTTTTACTGGAGCTAGTGGATACAGGAGTTTTACCACATGTACTGGACTGGACAGCTACACCACTTCCCGATGTGACTTGTATACTACATATTGTTTCACCGCTCCATATACGGCCTACTTCTCCTATTCCATATGAGTACTATTCCGATGATGCTGAGGTTCTTGTTGAGGGAGTGACACAGGAGTCATCATAGTCACACAAAGGTCGAGGTAGAGGTGGGTATGGAATCGGTCGTCATAGCCACCATGCAAATGATTCAGTAGATGGTGGAGTCACTCAAGATATATGGGCTCTTCCTGATGGACAGTGGGCCAAGCGATAGAGAAGACCACCATCTTGTGGGACATAGCCCATTTTTTTCATATTTTTTTTTATATAATTTGTGTCTATTAGTGTTGTATGTAAAAAATTTTAGGTTCATAATTTCATATAGTGTAATTTTGTTAATGCCTTTCAGATTAGTTATCAAATATTCTAAGCAACGTTTCTTGAAGAACATAACATAATTTATTGAAATCCAAATGGACAATACTAACTGGAGTAGTACACCATATTTAATAGAAACATACTGAAAACACAAGTACGACGATCGAAGTGTAAATGTTACAACACAGGAGTTGCATAACACTTCTTCATGGGTCTTTATCTTCATCAGACATCTACACATCAGAAATACATCTAACTTTTTCACTCAATTGAAAGCTTAAAATTGTTTCTTGTATCCTCTCTTCTGCAACACGGTCGTTTGCAATACGACGCAAGTTGTACCGATTGCAACGGACTGGCATTTAATTGTTCTCCCATCGAATTCGAAACAATACTCGCTCTAATTCTTGAGGAGTGGTAATAGGCATATCAGTGACAACTTGTCGAAGCCTTATAATGTTGCAAGAACGTAAATTTAAGCTTAGATTTTCTCTTTCCATCAAGCGATATTGTCATTCCGCTATCATTGTGTTTCTAACTGTTAGTGAATAGCGTAAGCGAGGATTCATTGGGTAAAAGAACTCATCCTCTAATGTCCAATGATAACCCAAAGTTTCAAACACCGATCTAGGACTATAATTCATGGTTAGAGATGAATTATCTACATTGAATATTGCACATGAGTTCAAACTTATAGGCAAATTAAGTATGTGAGTATGCCAGTTTATAGCCTCAATGAATGACATTGCAGCATTGTGTAATTACAATCACTGACATTATAACAATGTGTAGTCACACTAATTGACATTGACCCAGTGTGTAGTTACTATGACTGACAATGATGTAATTGTCATGTTGTAATTGTTTCTTGTTCAGCAACAAACATTAATGAAGATCCTGCATTGCAGTTCAATGCGCTGGTGTTTAGTCACAATCAAACTCTAGTGACTACACAGTAGTTTACTGCCAAAAAACCCTAACACTGTCAAATGTATCACGGACGTGAATAACTAGGAATCAAGGTGAATTAGGGGCTAGTAACTTCAATGTAGTTGACGTATCAGTGTGTAGTCACAATGACTACGTACCACTATGTGGTTACGCTGATAGCTAATAGTGTGTAGTCACACTGACTGCACTCTTTTTTCAATGTTTGACTATCAACTCAAATATAAATGTGACTACACACTACTACAATGCTGACAAATGTCCTTATATGACAAAATACGTGACTACACACCGATGCATTTAAGACAATGAAACTACTATAAAAACATAATACGGGGTAGTTTATATCACATATATTGCACATTATGTCTACTTCAAGACCACGAGCAGGTGATAACAGCCGTAGCCTTGAACTAGTTTAGTTATTACAAGAGTGAGAGATTTTTTAATCCAAAAGAGTATTACGCCGGACTCCGATGAGAGTGGACATTTCGTGCTAATGAATCACACTTATTATGCACAGATCTGAGAGAACTTAGTATACCGGTGCCAAATAGACTTTCACTTATCATGCGAAGGAATATAGTGAACTATGAAGCAACAATTAAACGTGTACGAAAGAAAAATAATTGGATGATATTGCATAAGTGCTGATATCATATGCTCCAAATAGCAACTAACATGGTGATAACTGCATTTGGTAGGGAGTTAACAACTACTGAGCGATCTAATGTATTATCTAATGAACAATACCTATCAAATGAGTATATATGTCTGATGAAAATTAACAAATGTAATAAGTGTCTAACTTATTAAGCATATAACATATATCTACGTCGTATTTACTTTAATCAATATCGTGACTTAATCAGTGTATTCAGTGTGTTGTCATATCTCAACTTTTTCATTATCACATCATGTCATTGTCAAATCAGTTCTGAACTTTGCAGCGTGACATCCTATTTACTTTAATCAATGTCGTGGCTTTATCAGTCTATTCAGTGTTGTCATATTCCATCTTTTTCATTGTCACATCCTGTCATTGTCAAATTAGTTTTAAACTTTGCAGTGTGATGTTCATTCATGGTAATTTTAAATTGTCAAACCGAGCATATATATACTAGCATTCACAATTGTGTAAATGCACCACCACCAAATAAAATGTATAGATGCACATCACATACACAATACAACCAAACCAATTAAGGTTTTTCTTCACGCAATGACCAAAATATTTCATCTTCGACTAACAAACGTGAATGCTCAACTGTCAGATCAACATCGGTGAAGAAAGTTCCTTTTATTGGATCATATATTGATTCCAGTAATGTAACATGGTATGGACGAAAACATGCATTTTACACCCGTTCGGTAAAACTGAACATGTAATTATTGAGCTTGCAATGACTATCCTCCTCCAAGTACTCATATCGAACTCATATTAAGATGACGACAGTTATATAACAAACATTGTGACATTGAAGTATTTTATCGTTGACATTGACTTGCAGTACCAAAAACACGTTTGACTAATATTTACGATCCACAGAATTCAAACAATCATGATAAGATCATATCAAGGCTTGAACGTGAAAATGATCAAATGCAATGTCGTATTGATCGTTTCCATGCAATCGATTATGCCAAAACAGAGCATTTTGGTCATGAATATGCCGAAATAGAAATTTTAGAGGATCCGTTACTTGTTTTTGATCCTAAACTTTCTGATTTCTCCGATCTGGACAATGATGCGTCTAACACTGTTATCTCATCATATTTATGTGTACTCGATAATCATTTATATTGTTTTGAACATCAAGCACGTTATTGACAACCTTTTTTTACCCCGACAAATTTACTACGTGTTATGAAATAAATGCTCAGTTTTTGGTTATGAATAATTTCTATTTTTACATTGCTTAATAACATTATTTTCGACATAATCAAAATTAAAAATAAAACTTTATTTTTATTATATGTATACTTTTAAAATTATATGATAAAATTAAAATAAATTATATGTGTACGCTTCAATTTTTTAATTTTGATATGATCAAAATTTATGTATTTTGAAATGATCATCAAAATTTATTTATTTTCAATATTATTAATTTTTTCAATAAATAAAATTAAACATTTACTCATAAACAAGAGAGGAAGATAAAACAGTTTGTAAGGAAAAAACTTAGTCAGTTTTTTTTGACACTTGGAAGAGAAGAAGAGGGTGAATGAAAAACGTTGGTTGAATCAAAGTTTTTTAGCTTAAAAACTTTAACCAACATTTTTTGGCTTAAAAACGTTCATTGGTTCAACCAACATTTTTAAAGTCTAGGCAGATCTGGCAAATCACAAAAACTTTGGTTCAACCAATGTTCTTTTAGGTTGTTTAAAAATGTAAGTTAGACCAACATTTATGTGAGATTTTTTTAAAAAAAATTGCGTCTCATAAAACATTGATTCAAATGACGTTTTTAGATAATATGTTAGTCCAACTAACGTCTTTTAAGTTGAAAACGTCATTCCAACTGATGTTTTTAAAAATACATTTAAAAATACTTTGAAAACAACCCTCTTTTAAGTATATTTTTTAAAAACCTCATAGGTTCGGGTAAAACCTCCATTCAACCAACCATCAGAAATAGACCAATCATTCTTCATAGCCCAATGTGCCTGGCTATAAGCCCCACGGATACAAGCATCTTTTTTTTTTTTGATATTGGGATTAGGAGTGTCTGTACCAACTCACTTGCATCTCTACTAATCTCTTCTCTGGTCCAATCAAAACTGGTCATCCATGTTAAAACTAGAAAATTCAAAAAGGATAAATCTCTCGAACCTAGTCCCAAGAGAGTTACCAAGTTTCAAACTCTGAATTTACAGCTTATCCTTGTTGCTATCCGTTGAATTCATCCCGGAACATGTAACAGCGAAACAAAAGGCATATACATCCTCCTCACAAAACAGACAGCACCATCAGGAAGAGCACAAACAGAACAGACTGCTTATCAGAAAAACATACAGTTGCAGGCACGCAGCACAAACCAACTATCCTCAATTTAAATTGCAACTTCGTATCACAAAAATCAGTCACAAATGGGGGAATTCACCTTCCCATTGAGCCAAAGAGGGGTACGCTTTATTAATCAATAGAATAACAAAGTGATCAATTTCTTGACATGCTAGCAACAGCAAATTTGACCAGGGAATTGTTAAAAAAACGAAACTCACTCCACACACACCACATCCAGCAACTTCTTATCTTCCTCACTCAGCTCCACATTCTCCATCTTCAGACGGCGGCGCATTGTAAGACTTGTTCTCCCCGCAACTACATAAGTTCTTAACAATGATTCAAACACCGCTACCCCAATCTCATCCACAGCCCTCTTCAAAATATCCAGAAAACCTTCTGCACCCTCAACATCTTTGTTCTCCTCAAAATGATCCATCAACTTCCCTATAATCAAAGGTGATGGGACCCACTTCCTACCATTCCCTCTGCTGGTTGAGATTGCATTTTCAATGCAACCAACTGCTTGTTTAACCTCTCCATTTTGCAAATGGTATTCCAAAAAGATCTCCCAAGTTTTAGCATTAGGCTTGGCCCCTCTCCTCCGGGACCGCTCCTTGAGCTCCTCAGCTTTCTCTAATAAACCTTCTTTAGCATAAGCAGCTATTAGGACATTTGCCACTCGAATATCATAAGTTGAGCAACCAGATTCCCATTCCCTGAAACATTTCTCAGCACCAGGTAAATCTTCCAGATTAACCAAAGCCTGAATCATATTCAGATAGCTTACGTTTGCAGTTTTAGGAAAAGCCAATCTCAAAGAACGCCACACACGATAAACTTCAATCAGATTTTTGGTTCGACTATACAATGTAATTAGAAACTGGTAAGCAGAGAGATCACGGCAAGCATTTCTCTTCTCCAATTCCTTTAGTGCCTTCTTTGCTTTCTCAAATAAGCCTGCATCAACGTAAATTGATGCCAAATTACTATAAGTTGTCCAATCTCCAGCAATTCGCCCATCCCTTTTCATTTCATCAAAAACTCTCTCAACACCAGAAATATCATCCACAGCAGCAAGAGCCCTCATCCAGACATTGTAGGTGTAGGAATCTGGCATGATATCCCAGGCCTTCATTTCTTGGATAATGGCAGGGATCTTTTCTGGCTGGCCAGTTTTTGTGTATAAGGTCATCAAGCTGTTATAAGGCATGGAGCTTAAAGCTAACTTCAGTTCTTTCATCTTTTCTACTAAAGCCTCAGCTTTTTCAGTCATCAATTCCTTGCAATAACAATTCAGAAGAGCACCACAAGTGAGATGGTTCTTTGAGGACTCGGGAAGACCAATGAAGTAAGCTTCAGCAGCAGCAATGCCTCGGGTTTTGCCAACTAGATCTAGATGTATGGCTTGATCGCTAACTGTCTTGTTCATATTCCTTTTCTCCATAGTTTCTGATAGCTGTAAGTTACAAAAATAAATTACAGTTTGCAAAACAACTTGGAACTAGAAAGTACTGGAGAATAGAAAGCAAGATAAGAAAGTAAATGGACAGTGTTACAAAACCAACCGAGGGAAATCAGAAGAAAACATTAGCAAAAAGCCAGAAATGGATATTAAAATACGAGTCTGACTTAAGATGATCTGGAAAAGCAAAAATTTGTCAACAGAGCTGGAGCAGACTACCCAAAGAGCAGACGGAATGTAAAAAAATTTTGAAAACCAGGAAAGCAGAAGAGAGGAAAAGCAGAAACATATCAAGATATCAAGGCAATACTATGGTACAGATGTTCAGCTGATAAATACAGACTGAGTAAAAGATATTCAAATCCCCCTGAGTATGACATAATTCGGAAGTCCTTCATGTTAAATTTTGTTGAAACAACATGAGAGGAGAAAATATGTACCAGCACTAGCATTTGGTAAACCATTCAGAACTAAAAAAACTCACTATCACATAGCACCATCTTAGTTTGCCTTTCCCATGTTTGAAACAGCAAATGAACTTTAAGGAGTTTGACCTAAAATAGGAATAAATATGTCGACAAAATATACCAGGATGAACAAACATGTAACACCATGCAACATCACTAAAATAGGGATAGATATGTCAACAAATATAAGGATGAGCAAACATATGTAAGGATCAATTAACACCAAGCAACATCACGACGGAAGATCAAAGAAAAATTTGGTGAAATTTTAAGCAATATACACACTAATGTTTATACTTTAAAAAAACTAATAGTTGCTTCAGTTCAGTCTGGATGACCTTCCCAAAAGCACACCCAATTATCATTCTTGCTCTAGACCTAATCCGTCCAGGCGTAATCCACGCTGCCCAAAATCATACAAGTAAGGACAACAAAGAATAAGACCTAGTTGAGACAAGATATTTAGAATGAACTCCACACATGGTGGATCAAGATTTATTTTACTGCATTTGAAGTTTAACCAATGTCAATGCAATGGTTTTAAAGTTTTTTAACGTGTAGTTATTAACTGCATAAACTTGCCCAGAGTCCTATGGATTCTCAGTTGTTACGGGACTCAAAGTCACCATGTTTAAAGTTCCATAATGAGATCCATGCCTCATATGCAAAGCCACCAAAGAAATGTAACCCCTTTTTCACTTCCCCCATCAAAATTACTACCACTACATTCCCTCCCAGACCATCTTTTCATTTTCTCGTTTAACCTCGTGCTTAATCTTCGGTACTGAATCTTCACCATCAGCAGAAATCATCAACTAAATTCACATAGCAAAAAGTACAATGCAGGAAAGCGTTTGAACAGGACGATGAGTTCCGAGTGATGCCATTACAATTCAGAATAGTCTTGGTAATTTCAAATTACAAGATAACTGAAGCTTAATTACATAGGGATAAAGTAAGAACCTTGAGGGCGGGGTAGTAACGCTTCCGCTGGCGGAGGAGCTTGAGGGAGTGACCAACCTCCCATTTATAAACTCTTTTCGAGCTCTTGAGGAATTGATTAAGCTGTTGCTTAACACTGACCTCAGAACTACCCTCCTTAAAGAGCCTCTTGTAAAGCGCCTCTTCCAAGTACTTCTTGGATCGCTTCGCCACACTCTTCTTCGCCTGAAACTGTTGCATAAACGACATTCTAAACCCGATTCTCTATCCCTCTATCTCTCTCACTCACTTCTAGCTTGATTATCGCTAGGGTTTAATCTCAGATCAAAACCTCAGTCTCTCCGAACTTGGAAACCCTAGCTGGGGTCGAAGCAAGAACAGCCACTGTGGGAAAGTGTCTTCAAATGGTAATTGGGCCATTTAGCAAACAACACGGGCCTTTGTTGCATTGAAAGCCCATTAAAAATTCTAATTGTGAAATTGGGCCACTATGCAAACCAGTGGGCTTTTATTGCATTTGAAAGCCAATTAAAACATGGGCTTTTTTTAGGCCGATCAACAACTATAGACTTTTGGGTCTATAAGAAGAGGCGCGCTCTTCTTAGGGTTTAAAAGACAATTAAATACATAAAAACTAATTTACCTTCAATAATACTAGCTAGTTGGTGCACACGTGCGTTACATTTGCACCATTTCAAGTTGTCTGTTTGATTGTTATCTTCGTTTTTAATTATATACTCCTTTCGTTCTTAAATATCTGTCATTTTACACAATTTTTTTTGTTCCATAATATCTGTCGTTTTATGAAACCAAAGCATAATAAATTTACCTTTATCTCTATTTTCCAATAACTGCTTAATAGATTAAGTGTAGGCTAAGTGCCTTTCATATTCATTTCCTTCCCAATACGTATTGAATAAGAGTATTTTAGTCTTGTGTAATTATTTTTTATTCATATTAGAACTATTTAATAACTTTTTAATTCCTGTGCAAAAATCTTAAATGACAGATATTTAGGAACGGAGGGAGTAATTTTTTTGTTCATGCTTAGAGTAGGTGTTTACAAATGTACTTTTATTGTATGATAAACATTGATTATAAAGCAAAGTGAGAGGTGAATGATAAATGAAGGCATAAACAAAAATATCTATACATTTCCAATATATTTTGTAGTAGGGAAAACCAATATAAGTAGACATTTTTTGGCACATCATATATAAAATCAAATTTGACATAAACATATTGAGTGCATTAGATCATTTTTTTTAGCTAGAGTATAAACTATCTAGATATTGAAGTATTAATAACCAATGGGGAATAGATATTTTATCCGGTTTTAGGTCCAGCATGAGCATAGAAATCCAACTAAATGCCTAAATAGGAATGTAAAAGTATTATAAATGGCACGGCTGGAGAAATGCCAGTCCCAAAAGAACATCATCTCACATTAACATATCATTGATGGCGTAGGGGATTAATCTACGCGTTCGGAATGTCCCCCATCCATAGAAGGATTATGGCTGACCTAGCATAAGCCTACACTTTGTGCCAATAGTCTTTTTCCCTCTCTGCCCGTTGGGAGCCAGTCCCACATCGGAAGAGAGTCGTCTCCCCCCCTCGCAGATAAGCATAGGGTCAAGTGGCTAGTGGGTACCTCCTCCATGTACTGCTCATACTTATATGTAAGGGGGAGAGACGACTCTCTTCCGATGTGAGACTGACTCCCAACGGGCAGAGAAGTAAAAAGGCTACTGGCACGAAGCGTAGGCTTACGCAAGGTCAGCCATAATCCTTCGGTGGGGGAAGAACATCCCGAACGCACGAAAAAATCCTCTAAGTATACCATCACTTACCATTATGCTTTGAGATTTTTATTCCCCTTTTTACAAGTTCAATATTCTAACAATAGATTAGGCCGTTGGGGGCAAAGACAAATATCTATGATGTTTTGTCCTCTTTTTTGTTTCTTAGGAGAGAGATATAGAAAAGAGGAACTAACAAAAATTATTTAACTTTTTTATTTAGCCTATATTGTCTTACCATTTTATTCTTCTTTCTTGAATTGTGTTAGCCACTACAACCAATTATAAGGCGAGCTCCAAAGATTTTCTATTCACTATCAAAGAAATATATAAAGAGAACTAAATTGTACCTAACTTAGAAAAGCCTTAGACGTATGTAATTAAGTTAATTCTAATGTAGTACAATTATTTTAAATCTACATAAGAATTATGTGAAATTCAAGTGATATACTAACATGCAATTTCAAAAGATACCATTGGCAGAACACAATCTAGTATTTATTTTGCTTCTATATTAACACCCCCATATAGGAATGTCACACAAAGCATATAATCAAAACGAAAAAGGGTCATGTTATACCATGGAAAGAAAATGTAAAAGCACGATATTATGTTTAGGACAAATATAAAATTCAAATAGCGACATAATGAGTACCTATTGAAGCCTTTGCAACGCAGAGAGAGAGAGAGAGAGAGAGAGAGAGAGAGAGAGAGAGAGAGAGAGGCTTGAATTGGTGATGCAAATTTTTAATTGTGTATAGCAGTATATGCAGCCAGTGGAAATTTAAGAGGCATAGAATGGTTAAACTTCTAATTTAGGCTGATTTTTATGGCAAAGTGAAGAATATTCATTGCACCATTTGTACAGTCCAAAATTTATAACTAAGATAAAGCTATTAGCTTAACAAGCATAAATGAGAGAGGAAGGATCTAAGTGGCTTTACAAAAATAAGCAAAGGATCAATTACAAGGATAGATTCTTGTACTTGAACAAATTTAGGGAGAAACATGTAGATCTCTAGAGCCACTAAAGGAGAATTAAAGAGAGTGAGGGAGAGGGGAAAGGTGAAAAGAGGGAGAGTCTTTATTGAATGCGCAGGAAAGAGAGAATTGAACAAATGAAGAGAGTTTCTAATGGCACTAGGAAAACGTAGAGGTGACCAATTATTAGGTTAAATATGTAATTAATTTTGAAGGATAAGGATGTCATACTTGTATTATTGAAGGATAAAGATGGCAAAAAAATATTTTTCAAGTATGTTGATATTTTATAGTAACTAGTTGTTGCACGTAAATAATTTTTAGGTATATAAGAGTTCTAATTCATACATCTAATTAAAATAAATTTTTATATAAATCTATCTTCAAAGATCAAAGTCAAATCAAATTACCATAAAGTATAGGCACATAATTATATTATAAAAATTAAGAACAAATATTGTAACTATCTATCATTCCATGTATTATTTTTTAAATTTTTCACTTTTTTTGGTTTGAATCAATTCATTAGGCCGTACATGCAACTACTACAAAACATTTCTTGTATTTTATGGGGAATAGGGCCATAATTACTAAAAATGAAGAAATTGGTGCCAAAATGTGAAATACAACTACTAACCCAAATTTCTCTAACCATTAGACTACCAATCATTGCTCATCATAGTATACCAAAAAATCATTGCTCATCAATCATCATCTCAATTGCAATTGGCAATGACACTTTGTGTGCTTTGTCTTCTTTCTTCTATTAGCGGTGGTAAGAAATATGCGGTTCATGTTTTATAACTCGACATATTCTTTTTCTTTTTTTTTTGGTTCATCTTGTTTAAGCATAAAATTGCATCCTTTTTATTACTTGAACATGGTATAATATATGTAACCAATATCAAGTGTCAGGTCATCTCCAACGATATATTCGTATAAAAATTGATTAGGTCAAGGTACCAATTATTACAATTGTGTCAGTTCCAAAAACATATATCTTCAACAAGAGAAATAGTCTTTCACACTCTCAATTTGATTGGAGCATTGCCTTTGCCTATGAGTAATACAAATACAACTTTTAGTGTTTAATTGAAATGAATTCACTAACCAAAGTTAGAGTTGTAACCTTTATTTGTGCTTGAAGTTTCTCTGTGGAGTTTCAAAAGAAAGTGACACATCAAGGCTTCAAGAAGAAGAATATTCAAAGAAGACATAACCGGGAAAAAAAATGTAATTAACCAGCCAAAAGTGGAGGTATCCATGAAACATTTTATAATGGGAAAGTACGCCTTGCTAAGTCCCAATCAATAGCTGCATCAGAAGAATGAAGTCCCAATGTTTGGATAATTGAGCTTCTTTGCTTCCGATTTCTACCATTGCAAATGCCTTTATTGCCCTTGTGAACCATCTACACCAATATCTAAAGTCAAATACCACTCACAAACTCACTCACGAACTAAGAATAGATTCTAATTAAATCATTTTTGTGGTTTTTCATAAGCAACCCATTTTTCTGCAACACCAAATAAACGATCTCAATAGCTCCAAGGGTTGTGTTGTATTTACAACCATTAGTTTTTGTTTTTTGATTCATTGATTCCATTCATCCTATAGTCATCCCAAAACATCCATGGACCAAGAAAAAGGAGATGTCTAAACATGAATTACAATTTTAATACCTACAATGATAGAATCTTCCTGTATTTTGATATGGTTAGCATAATTTCCATATTGAGAACTTTATACCTGAACCAGATCTATCTATGTTCTCTGCATTGAACAATACCTATTAATTTTATTTAATTGTTCCAAAATTGATAGACAATTATATGTCTAAGTTTGTAATTTTGGTTGAGGATAAATTAAAAGTAAAAGTTTTCTCAATATGTCCTCGCAAACATAAAAAAACGTATGGCCTCTAGGGCCTAAGTTGGTGACCACCATTGACATTGTGAACATCAATTAATGCATGCCTTTATGACTAATACTGAGTAATGTATGATAAAAATATTGTGAAAACAAAAATCAGGTGTTGTGTCAATGTTGGTACACAAAAAAGATTGGTCAGGTGATGATATCCATTGATAACACCTACATAGTACTCAAAGTAGTTGAAGCAAAATATTCAACCAAAACCTTTTTAGATCCTAGTCCATACATTAGAGGAACAAAACAACACCATGCAACATAGATTCATGTAAGAAAAATTTATGAGTGGATACTGAGAACAAAGTAACTACAAGTATTTTTACTTTCCGTTAAGTATAGAGTTGTTTAGTCTGGTCTCAATATAAGATAATATCCGTCTTAGCTCCTGCATAGAAGAATAGAAGAGATTGAACCAGATGGTTGTTGAGAGACCCACATTAGTTTCTTTTTCTTTTTGCCTTTACTATCATCATCTTTGAAGGAAGCCAAAGCATGAAAGCCTTGAATGGAAGCCCCAATAGGTAACTACTACATTGATCGATAATTGATTCATAGAATCTGTTGAGTCATAGTACCTCACTTTCTGCTGTGAAAGAATGGACCTATTACACTGCTTATAAAATGCAAACTATGATTGTGAATGGGTCTGATTAGAAATCAATATGACATCAAAGCTTTACTTAAAGATATCTCACTCAACCAATTCTTACCCTTGCTTAAACTTGAATTTCACGAAGATGAATATTCAAGAAGATATTGCGAGGTCTTTTTATCTCCTCATTAGGAATCTTATTAGCAAGAGTATCACTACTATACCAAAGCCACTCATGTCAAAAACTAAAAGGTTATGCCTATATCACACAACAATTCCAAGAATTTGAATACACAAATACAATTGCATAAATTCCAAAATACAAATGACCCAAATAAAGGAAAAGCCTGAAAATTAAGGAATCACAAAATTTGAAGATTCATCTCTCAGTTAGTGCATGTCACAGAATGGTTACTCTCTATGCCATAAACAAAAAAACAAAATACCATCTTCCATCAATCAAAAAATATGAAACCTCAAAGAAAATATTGAAGCCATTTGACACAAACACAATTAATATCGGAGAACCAATAGAAAACAAGAATACCCAATAACTTAAAATGATCTAAAGCTTGGATTCAATAAGAGAGCATCTGAACAGATTTCAATCCAAGGTAAACAAAAAATTACAATACCCACAAGAAAGCTGAAAGTGCACAAATCCAACACAGTCAACAGGGGAGTGAGTGAGTGAATAAGGGAGAAAGAGAGAGGTGATGATTTGGTTTAGTGTGCTAAATTGTGAATAAACACGGTTGAGATAGACTAAGAGAGACCAGGGGCGACTTAAGAAAACTTGAAGCCTAAAGTGACATTTGTAAATGAGACCTTTCTAAAATTGTTTGTATTACTAATTCTCTCATTCTTTCTTGTGATATGATCAACCTTAAATAAAACTTTATTAATTTTAAAATTTTTGTTACTAATATTTTTTCATTTTTTTGTATGTTCTGCATCTTAGGATTTGTTTTGCATGTTTAACTCTTATCGTGAATATTTTTTATTATTATTTTATTATTTCTTATTCTTTTGGATCTATTAATTGTTTATTTGCATGACTTTAACCTATTTTTCTATGACGTTTTGTTTGGTAGTAGAAATAAAGAGATCATTTTGAGATTTAATTATTTTAAAATTATCTCATTTTTTAGAAAGATTTTTCACATCCAGATGATTAGTTTCTAGTTACCATATTTATAATAAATAATCAAAAAATTAGTTCTAAATAACCATATGGTATTTATAATTACAGAATATAACATGAGCTTAAAATTATAGAAAAAATATAAAAATAATATAGTTTGATTTATCATAGTTATTTGCAACATTAAAATTTTATATTTTAGTTCTTTCTAAATCAAAGTTTATAAAATTAAATAGGTTATATTATTTGAGTTTGATTTGATGTATGATTGAAGATAAAAAGTTGTGCGTGTGTGAGAGGGAGAGAGAGTTTTAATTGTGTTTAATTGGAGATCTAAGAGAGAGTATGTGTGTGTGAGAGAGACAAGAGAGAGGAGACTTTTGTTTTTACAATTTTTGTTTTACTGAGTTTTGATCATTACAACAAAATGTGTAGCCTGTATTTTTTAGCCCAACTATTGAATCTAAAATTCAGTGATTGGGTGTATACTTTATTAAGACTTTTTATGGAGTTTATATTGTCATATATTTAAAATTTTAGATTGAATTATACTGTACATTAAAAAATATGGGGCCTTATTTGTAATTGGGGCCTAAAGCCCCTGCTTTTTCGTTTACACTAGTGGGGCGGCCCTGAGAGAGACAGTTGAAAAGAGGAAGAGAGAGGAGGGAAACGGCTGAGAAGAGGAAGAGAGAGAGAGGGTAACGACTGAGAAGAGGAAAGGTATTGGGTTGAGGTGATTTAAGTTTATTGTGACATTAAATTGAAGGATAAGCATGATATAATTGTAGTGCTAGAGGATAAAAGTGAAAAAAAAAATACTTTTCACATATACTGACATTTTAAAGTAGTATAGATATAGATAGATAGTTATCTACACTACTAATAAAAGGAAGTTAAGTGAAAAATTTTTGATTGTTTATTATATCCATATAAAAAATATTAAAGACACTTATATCCTTACTTATTTAATTACCTAATATTAATTATATATTTAAATGACTCTTCATATACTTCCATTTTCACAAGAATTATTGTTTCATGTATTGCACTTTTTTATTTTTTAATTACCTAATATTAATTATATATTCAAATGACTCTTCATATACTTCTATTTTCACAATAATTATGGTCTCATGTATTATACTTTTTTTTCATGAGTTAATGATATTATCTCTCTTTCATTTACTTTTTATAGAATTTTTTGTTTACAATAAATCAATTAATCATTTTTACTTTATGAAAAATAATATTTTATCATTTATCTACTATGAACTGATAATGTTAGCTTTACAAACGGTACAAATTCCTAACAATAAATATATTAATTAATCAAATGGAATTTGAATCATTTTATCTTCTATTTTATGGCTATGTGAATAGCTAATAATCAAATATTCAATCTAATAAATATCAGTCATAAATTAATTGTAATACTATTATATTCATCTCCCATTCTTTCATATTCACGGTTTTTATTGCATTTTATTACTTTTTTTTACATGATTTATGTTTTGCTTGAAGTTAGGTTTGCACTAATATCTTGAAAATTTTCTTCTTGATTTGTTAAGTGATCTATTGTAGAAGGTCACTGTGATAATGGCATCTTGACACCAATATATTTGCTTTCAACTTTTTGATAATTACTTCATATTTGAATTTCTAATCATCTTTATTAACTATTTTATATTTATATTATTGTGAAATATCAATTTAGCACATTAAGAAGTAATTTTTTCAATAATCTTAAGATGATTTAGGCGGTGTGGGTGGCGGTGGAGTGGTAGCAAAGGTGACGATGAAAAAGTATTACAATTTTTGCGTATCACATAGGACGCCTCTAATAAGAAGATAAAAAAGAAATTAGAACATCGGGCAGTTGATCTATTGGGTAAAAACTCATATTTCCTCATTTAATATTTGGGTTTAAGTCTCTACAATGATAATAATTTGGTGGAGCCAAACTGATTCTTCAACACCCAGAGAATGCAATGAGACCTTAATTTCGGCTCCGGTATAGGTACACTAGAATCTCCTATAAATAATTGTATAGTACTAAAGGACAATTTTATTTTACTAATATATGAATTGACCTATCAGCATATTAATTTTGAATAACTAGAAAAAGATATTGGAATCGTTACCTAAAAAAAGTTATAACACATAATCTATTAGTTTAGAGCCATTAATTAATCAAATCAGTAAAGATATCAGAATCGCTAATTAAAAAAAGTTATAACACTGAATCTATTAGTTTAGAGCCATTAATTAATCAAATCAGTCATCTTACGCAAGGCAAATGAGAGAAGTAGAAGTAATTAAAAAATAGAAAGCAAATCAATCAGAATCGACCATTTAATATAGCATAAATCTTTATTATATTATAGTATATATAACCTTTTTTTTAGCTTGAAAATAAAAATTTCATTACAAAATCGAATTATACTTACAATTATTAGAAAGGATACGTCTCAAATTCATAGGTGGATTAAAAACTCAGCTTTCCCAAAGTGAGAGGGTCATCCTCGCTTTGGCCACCCAATGGGCTACCTTATTAGCTGTATGAAGGTTATAAACCAGCCTAAGACTAAGGTTTCTTGAAATTACTCTAATATCTTCCACCAAAGTTGCAACCTCCTACGGGGGAGCATCTTCTCCAGTACACAGTGAGATGAGAACCTGAGAGTCACTCACCACAATAGTCTCAGACATATGTAATGTTGAAAGCCAAAAACACGCTTCTCGCAAGGCCAATGCTTTCGAAAAAAGACTAAAAATGAAAGGAGACTGCAGGGCTATTCCATCTAAAATTGCTCTTGTATAGTCCCTAGTGATCACGCCTATAGCTGCTTGCTTCGTCTTTTCATTAAAGGATCCATCACAATTCACTTTCACCAAGCCTATGGAAGGTCTAGACCAGCAATCCAAGGATGAAAGGTCCTGAGTTGGGGAGTGGGACTGATGATTTCGAACAGAGTGCAGAGAGATGATCTCTTCCCAATAGAATTGTGCCCTTTTTAGTGCGACTGATGGATTGGGAAGAGCAGATTGAAAAATAGTTTCATTCCTCATCTTCCAAATATACCAACTTAAGAGCCTCCACCGCTTGGAGAGCAAATACTCTGTTGTTGGGAGAAAACCGCATTTCATGCGGTTAAGTGAAACGGCATCATTCCACTTATTTTTTGGAATTTTTTTTGTATTCACCCTAACCAAAAATGACGCTGTTTTTGGTTCTGCTCCTAGATCTGAAATCTCTCTCTTTCCCCCGCTTTCTGCTTCTCCTGCCTTCTTCTTCCTTGTGTCAATCCTGCAAGATGAAAACTTGATAATCCTAAGGTTTTCATTCCTTGTCCACTCTTTTTATTTCCAATATTTTCCCGGCCATAGGATCACATTTATTCTTCCCATGTTATCTATTCCATGCATATTTTAGCATTTATATGGCTGATGCATGTGGTAAATGATGTTTTTCGTGTCAACATTTGGTGATGCGATTTGCTTTTGTGTTAGCAATGCTAAAATTTGATTTCTGTTTCAGAGTACCTAATGACTCAAATTTTGCCCGGAATGTAGCTAGTGTGTTAGTTGAATCAAGAATTATCAGTAAGAATCAATTAAAAGGTAACATTGAAGTTACATAAAAATCCTTTGTACAACATTAGGCTAGTGAAGAACAGTTTGCTGGAAGCTATCTAGTGTGACTATTTCCCTTTGCAGGATTGTCTCCACACAATTGTTGATATATCTAGTGTAACACACAATTGTTGATGTATGAAAATTGTTTGTAACAGATCATTGTTCGGCATACTATTCTTTTTGGCTCAAGGTGTTGTTTAAGTATGTCATGGTTTTTAGAATAATTATCAAATTGCATTCACATATCAAGTGTGGATTTGATAATTCTTTTTTTGGTTTTTGTTAGAAGAAATTTTTTTATTGATTTGTATCCTGGAAATCAAAATGAGGAACAAGTAGAATCTGTTTCAAATCTAAGAAGAGTTCCAAATATTATTTTCTTCATGTCTATTGTTCAATAATGACGCTTATATAAGCTTCTATATTGGTATGTACGGTTTCAGTTATTTATCTTGGAAATAATTTATGTCTCACTTTAATTTTAATTTTACTCATAGGATACAATGATGGATGATTTGGGAGTTAATGCGACTGATAATATACCTCATATTGGTATGCAATTTGACACGGAGGAAGATGTTTATGCATTTTACAATAGTTATGGAGGGTCTATGGGATTTAGCGTGAGAAAAAATTTTCAGAATAAAAGCTTGAAAGATGGCGTTATCATTTACAGAAAATATGTTTGTTATAAACAATGTCATAGGGGTCGTGATAAAAGAAAGGGCCAAATAAGGAAGTCTCGAGCAGAGACAAGAACAAATTTCCAAGCTCATATGTGCATATTTCTTAATAGAGAAATTGGTAAATTTGTTGTGATGAAGTGGGACGACAACCACAACCATCCTTTGCACCTTGCTAAATGTATGTATATGATGTCATCCCAACGGAAGGTTACCGAATTACAAGACATTAATATTGATATGACAGCAAATTGTGAATTGTCACTTAAGGCTTCCTATGATCTTTTAAGTACTCAGTCTGGAGGAAAGAAAAGTCTTAGTTTTACTCGTCTTGACCAAAA
Source organism: Ilex paraguariensis (assembly GCA_963454935.2). Taxonomy (NCBI): domain Eukaryota; kingdom Viridiplantae; phylum Streptophyta; class Magnoliopsida; order Aquifoliales; family Aquifoliaceae; genus Ilex; species Ilex paraguariensis. Next base: position 9,497 of record CAUOFW020004908.1, on the reverse strand, counting down.
GAATTACTTCCATGAAAGGAGACAACGAGACTTGAGATATGGTGAGGCAGGTAATTTGTTGAAGTATTTTCAAACGGAAGTAGTGAAAAATCCATCATTCTATTATGGAGTGCAATTAGATGCGGAAAAGCATATTACTAATATTTTTTGGGTCGACCCAATGATAATTATGGACTATGGCAACTTTGGAGATGTTGTCTCATTTGACACTACTTTTAGAACGAACAAGGAGTATCGACCATTTGCTTGTTTTACTGGCTTCAATCATTTCAGGAAAACAGTCTTATTTGGAGCTGCATTATTGCATGATGAAACGACAGCATTATTTCAGTGGTTGTTTGAGACATTCCTACAAGCTATGTCTGAAAAATATCATATTACCATCTTCACCGACCAAGATCAAGTTATGACTAAGGCTATTTATATAGTTATGCCAGAGACATACCATGAGTTATATACTTGGCACCTTTGTCAAAATGCTTTAAAATATTTGGGAAACATATATAAGGATGATTCATATTTTCCTACTCGATTTAAAGAATGTGTGTATGGATATGCAAATGAGCATGAATTAGTTGAGGCTTGGGATTCGTTGCTTGCGGAGTATAATTTGTATGATAATATGTGGATGAAAGTCACTTGGGCATTGCAAGAGAAATGGGGGCATGTGTATATGAAAAGGACTTTCACTGTAGGAATAAGAAACACCCAATTGAGTGAGAGCTTGAATGTAGCCTTACGGAAGTACTTAAAGTCAGACCATGACATTGTTCAGTTCTTTGTACATTTTGAAAGAATTGTGAATGATAACCGATATAAGGAGTCAGACTCAGAGTACCAAGCTAGGCAAAAATTATCCAGATTGAAGTTAAAAAGAGCTCCAATGTTAGTGCAAGCTGGGCAAGTGTACACTCCTACTATGTTTGAGCTGTTCCAAGATGAGTATGATATCTTTCAGTGTGCTATTGTGACATTATGTGATGTGTTGGATGGGTGTCATCAATTTGTGGTTCGATTATATAATGAACATAGAGAGTATTTGGTCGTAGTTAAGGCTAATGAGGAGATAGTCAATTGTAGTTGTCAGAAGTTTGAAATAGAGGGAATATTATGTGGTCATGCACTTAAAGTCTTAGACATGATGAATATTAAGCAAATTTCTTAGCAATACATATGTAAAAGATGGAGACGAGATGCAAAAAAGAGGTGTAGGACAACCCCATTTTAATGTCAAATGAAGAGAATCCCAAGTTAATGGTGGCATCACGTTACAGGCAATTTTGTCCTAAAATGATACAACTAGTTACTCGATTCTCTGGTCTTCAACCTGCATATCAATTGGTATCACATGGTGTTGAGGAATTGTTTAAACAAGTGGATAGTTTGTATGCATCAATTGGTGATGGTGGCGATGATTCAATCCATGAAAATGTGGACCCAATCCATGAAAATATTGACCCAAGTGGAATAGAAAATGTTGACCCAACACTTCTTCAAGTAAAAGGTTTAAAAAGAAAAGAAGGTGGTTACAAGGATTGGGATCGACTAAAATCTTGGCATGAGAAAAGAACAAAGAAGAAAAAATGAGCTTCCCAACCATCACATTTGTCTACGGTATCGTATAAAAATAATTGTAGATTTTTTTAATTCACTTCATATTTTTATAAACATAATTGTAAGTATTTTTTTTATTCTAGGTACAAGGTTTCAGTCACCCATATACATTAGCATATGGTCATTCGATGTCTTCCCAAGCTTCAAATAGTGTACAAAGTGTTATGGTATATTACCTTATAGTTAATTTTATTGTTTGACTTATGTATCAAGTTTCTTTGTCTGACTCCTTCTCATTTATGTAGGGTACTCCGACTAATTCAACACATGTACATTCTTTAAATGATGTTGAATCATTTTTCAAGAATGGAGGATACAACTTGTAAAGATGTTTGGAGGATCAACAGTTATAAGGATGCAGATGGAGGCTACTAGTTGGATCATTTATTTGGATGGAGGCCACTAGTTGGATCAACAGTTATAAGCTTGTTGGATCATTTAATGAACCATTTATTTTTATTGGATTATTTTGTTGAAAACTATTTATTTTTAGTGAGACTACTAGCAGTAGTAAGGATACTTGTTGTATTTTTAATGAATGCGATCTTTTCAATGAATGTGATATTTTTTTTATGAATATGATCTTTTTTTTAATAAATATGATCTTCCAAGTCACAACAATATACGAAACCCATAATTTCATTCAAATTAAATGCACAAGTTTCATCACTACATCATTACTCTTACAGATCTACTTCACTAGAATCACAAATATAATAATCACCACTAGCAAGGTAACTGCAAACATATTTGACTTCAATGTCATTACATTGTGTTCAATTCGTCGTACATTGTCTTCAATTCGTCGTACATCCATCCTTTCATTTCTAATTTCCGAAGAGGGGAGAGTAATAGGAGTCATCCACTTAAAAAAATGACTAGAATCATCTGGACATTTGCAGTATAGCTTTCCAGGATTTTTTCAGATTCAGAAACTTTGATAATCACTCTTTTGGTACAAACGGGGCAATACATATTACGATATCTTAACTCTTCATTGCTTGTTACTGTGCTTGAAGATGTCATTCTTGAACAAGGTAGAATTGCTTGAACTAGGTATCAGGTAATGGATGAAAGTTGTTAAACATACACAGAATATTGCAAATCAGTTGTGGTATTTCAACAAATATAAAAAGGAAGATAAAATAGTAACTTGTATAGGCCATATAATGAACTTCATCAAAATGATATTCAACATAATGATATTTTCACAAGGGAGTGTTGTATTACTGTAGCAAATGAGAAGGCAATTCTGTAATGGCACATCTCAGTTTGGAAAAGAGAATTTTATTTCATGAATAATCAAAGATTACAAGAATAAAAAACTGCACCAACACAAACTGTCTTAGCACAAAGGAATTTAAAATTATAAATCCACAGAGTTGGCTTTAATCCTTCAAAATGACTAAAACCTAATAACTTCTGTCACAGCTGCACCCAGTCATCAACACCAATCACTCCATCAAAGCATCAATGACAAAAACCTCTATCCAATTCTAGCCAGAAAATCAGCTATAGAATTGGACCAGTCATCAACACCAATCAAAGCATCAATGACAAAAACCTCTATCCAATTCTGGCTAGAAAATCAACTACAGAATTGGACCAATTCTAGCCAGAAAATCAGTTACAGAATTGGAACAGTCATCAACACCAATCACTCCATTAATGACAAAAACCTCGATCCAATTCTGGCCAGAAAATCAGCTACAGAATTCCCTCATCCAAATGCATCCTATAGAAACATGATCACTACATCCTACACTCATCCAAATGCAAAACCAGCTACATTTTTTTGCAAATTCCCTGAACACATGCTTCACTTGGACTAGTTTTTATCTAAACTCAAACCATAGTGATGTAGAATACAATTTACCCTGTAATAAATTATCACCATGATCAATTAAATCACATTTTACTCAACTCATCAACCATATCAAACAACAGAGGTTGATTTTCCAGAATGAAAGCCATGTTAGTTCAATCCCAAGACCAAACAAGCAAGCAAAAGCCATGTTAGTTCAATCAAGCAAGCAACTCCAATTTTATGCTGGAAAAGTGTACCATGTTAGTTCAATCAAGCAAGCAACTCTAATTCTATATATTGGGAGAAGGATGGAAAAAAAAAACCAGGGGAGAGGGAGGAGGGGGGACAACAACAATACATCTTGGTTGGGTGTCAACTGTTCCAGAATGAACAAAACTTGTCATCCAAAATTTGCAATCAGGTAGTAAAAAATTCTGAAATGTTTATATGAAATCTGAAATTTTACCAAATTTGAAATCAGGTAGTAAAAAAAATTAGAAATCAATGAATAAAAAAATATGAAATTAGGTCTTTTTTTCGCAAGACCAATAACCCAAAATAGCAGCACATACCTTGGTACTCCTCAGCGATTAGCGAGAGAGGGAAAGAAGGAACTGGTTTTTGGCTGGAGTTAGGAGGATAGAAAGGATTTGGTTTTTGACTGGAGGTAGGAACGAAGGATCTAATTTTTTGGCCTAGAACGAAGTCTAACAAAGAAGAAAATGCTGATGTAGGAACGAAGGATCTGAATTTTTGGCTTGGAACGAAGACTAACGAAGAAGAATGGTCTGATGCTGATTTGGCTGGACCAAAACGACATTGTTTTGGTAAGGGAAAATAAAAAAAAAACAAAAAGCAAAAAAAAAAAAAATGAAACTGCGCCATTTCATTAAACCGCAAACGAGCTGCACCCCCACCGCTTGTTGAAATGTATTCAAATTCTCTATTAAATTGGATGTCCAAAACTTCGCAGATATTATATTCTGATTTTCCATTCTTAAAGTCAAGTGCAACCCAAACCAAACTTTGTGTGTCCATTCACAACCAAATAAAGATGTTATGTGGTATCAACTTTGTTTCCACAAATCTGGCAAAGTGGGGAAGGACTGCATTTTCTTCTAAAAAGGTTCCCTTTTGTAGCGAGAGCATTAGAACATAACCTCCACCCAAAGTGTCTTGCCCTGGGTGTTGTCTTCAAGCTCGAGATAATGTTCTGTAAATTAGGATGTAACAATGAAGCGGAACTACTCCCCTGAAGAACAGTAGGGTTCTTCCTTTTTCTCGCCTCCTTATAGCCTGATTTTACTGTGTATTGGCCCCTCGAATTGAAGTGTCATATCCTCTTGTTCGCTCCATTCATTTTCGAGACAGGTATAGACATGATAGCTCGCTGTTCCTTTGCACTGGTAAGCTTCCGGAGAGCAGTCATATCCCAAACCTTTGATGCCTGATTTATTACATCCTTAACATACTCGATGTTGCAATTCAAGGGCTTGGACGAAGTAACTGAAAACCTAGGCAAAGTCGGGATCCATCTATCGTTCCAAAATTAATTTGTTCCCCATTACTCACCTGCCATCTAAGGCCTTTGGACAACAACTTTCTTGCCCTCAAGAGGTTGCTCCACATCCAAGATAGTCTTGCTCCTCTTCTAGCCTCCATAAAGTCCGAATTAGGAAAATAAATCAACTTCATGATTCGAGCCCCAAAAGGAATTCGGGTTCTGTATTAATCGCCAACACTGCTTAGCCAATAATGCCAAATTAAAGCAGTGGAAATCTTTGAACCCCATGCCCCTTGAAGCTTTAGATAAAGTCATACCATCCCAACATTTCCAAGGGATTCCACTAGTCTTTGAATTTTGACCCCACCAGAAACGTCGCACACACTGTGTCAATTTATCGCATAACTTTTGTGGGAAAATTAGTCACAACATAGCGAAATTAGGAATTGCTTGAACTATCGATTTTACAAGAATTTCTTTGCCCGCCTAGCAGAGATAGACCTCCTTCCATCCTTGGATTTTCTTCATAATTCTCTTAAGTAGATAATTGAAGGTTTCAGCTTTTGATCTCCCCCATATGGTAGGCAGACCCAGGTATTTGGTATTATTTTGGAGTGCTTCAATCTCCATAAGTTGGCTCATGATAATCTGCTGATGTATTTGATGAGAAGAGAATTCCAGACTGGCTAAGATTAATAAGTTGGCATGCCGCCTCACAATACGTCCATAGGATCAACTTCAGGCTGGTCCCATCCTGCTCTCTGGCCCTGAGAAAAAAGAGAGAATCGTCAGCAAAAAATAAGTGAGATAGTGTGGGGCTCCTCCGGTGTATTTTCCATGGTTTGATAGACCCTCATAGACCTCTTTCTGGACCATTCTTGATAGGACATCAGCAACGAATAGAAAAAAATAAAGGGACAGCGGATCGCCCTAACGAAGCCCCCGTTGAGGAATCACCTCGCCCCTTGATTCCCCGTTAATTATCACCTCAAATTTAACTGTGCAAACACATTGCATAATAAGGTTTATCCATCTCAAAGAAAACCCCATTTTTTGTAAAATAGCTTCCAAGAAATCTCATTCAACCTGATCATAAGCTTTGTTAAGATCAAGCTTGATGGCCATGGAAGGGGTTTTGCCTCTTTTGTTATCTTTAGTGCATGAAAGGCTTCGTTAGCAACAAGAATGCTATGCTGGATATGTCTTTGGGGAACAAAAGCAGCTTAATTAGGCGTCACCAGGAGATGGAGGATTTTCTTTAGTCTGTTAGCCAACACCTTGGAAACTATCTTGTACACAAAGTTATATAGTGCTATAGGCCAAAACTGAGAGAGGCTTTCAGGATTTGCTTCCACCGGGATCAGGGCTAGGTTCGTTCTATCAACATCTTGGCGCTGCTTCTTTTCTTCGAAAAAATTCCTGACAACAGCGCATACATCCGAACCAATTTTATTCCAAAATTTCTGGTAAAACACCCCCGGATATCCATGTGGACCAGGAGCTTTAAGGGCCCCTTGCATCATTGTGGCCCTTTTAATCTCTTCATCAGACACTGCTGGGCAGGTAGAGTTTCATTCATTTCTGAGAAGGCCCGATTGGGAATGACATCCAAAATCCCTCTGTCTCGAGGACTTAACACAGGTTTAGAAAATGCTCTTTAATATGTTAATATATAAACTTTTACCTTACATGTACTCTAAAAGTATCATTAACACAATCCCACCGACCAAAATCACTGGCCATCTGATCTCAACTTTGTCCTAATATTTGTATTCTCTTAATTAATCATATGATACATGTGTAATTTCTCTTCTCTTCTTTTCTTTTATTTTTATTTTGCTTTCGTCCTTTTCTATCTCAAGAGATCTTTTTTGGCCAAACACTAATTATTTAATATCCAACTAGCGGTCACACTTAGGGATTTACGAAATTTGTAATATTTTTTTACCGTTACTGTCATTAGGGTTGGCATCAAAAAAAAGTTTTAGGATAGATACATTAACACATTTTAATTTTTTTTTTTTCAATTGATCGTACATGTTCATAAATTCATATTATTGAAATTATATTTAATACTTAAAAATTTATTATTAGTTACATCTAATTTGAAATTTAATTGAAGAAGACCCAATAATTTATGACCATTGAATGGATAGAAAAATTTATTAAATATTAGGACTTACTATTAGGTTTAATATCACAATACATTAGATTTTTAAATTAGGTCTCAATAACATTGTTTGAAGGTTAATAATCATTTAGCTAAGAGTCTATCCAAATCGATATCACTATAATATAATAATAAGGTGTACACAATTAATATTAATGAGACCAAAAATTAGTCAAGGCTAAACTCGGACCTCTCGGCTTATTATGATCATCAGCTTGGGAGGCACAGGTTGGAAATCATCACTGACGTGATCCTTTGCACATGGTGACAACGACAAACTTACACCTTCCAGAAGGCCATATCACGCTTAGGAAATATAACTGCTAACGATCAAATATTCTGGTACATGGATTGTAACGGCCCCAAGGGGATCACGTTGATTATGCAAAGATTACATTGGTTACAGGAGGATCATAGAGATCACGCAAGAAAATTATACAATGCAACTGTATACTATAAATAAGGATCAAATTCCTCGCACTATGGGCAAGGATGCATTTGTGTCATTAATCTTGTGTAATTCTGTAACCTTCTTTTCCCAATTAATAGAAAACTCTTAAGGATCAAGAGACTCTATTACAGTGGACTAGCCAATCTTTAGAACTGGAGAATCACTATAAATTCTTGAACTGTTAGTCTTTGATTTGTAGCTAATTAACTTCAAAATCCGTTGTTCAAATCCCCAGAGTCTAGAAACTTTGACTGGATATCCCAGTAAACCCCATCAGTAGCCTTAACAAGGTATCAAATCATTTACTTCTACTCAACCACACACAATACATTATTAAATATGTCTAAATTTTATTTCAAAAAATACATATTGAACATGAAAAAAAAATTTAAGGGTGGGAATGTGCCCACTCTAGGCCATGGATGGCTCCGTCCTTAACTGTCAGTAGAGGTGTCAGTTCTGATCCGTTGATATGAACCCGACACGAACGATTATAAAATTGACACGATTATTAAATACGTATAATAAATAATTTTGACTAATATTTAATACTCAGAATTTATTAAATATATTTTTTTTGTGGATCTTGATACAAATACGAATAACAATGATACGATACGAATAATACAATAGGTGGATCACACGAACACAACACGATTAACACCCCTACCAGCCACCCATACCCTGAGGCTATACGACCGTAACCTATAACCCCACCCTACCCTAAAATTATTAGAAAATTATGTGATAAAGAGCTAAATTGATATGTTATAAAAATATTGTATTGTGGAGTTAGTGCAAGATAAATTTGAGTTTGTTTCAACTTGTTTATTTAAAAAGTCTGATCAAATACCTTGATTACAATTTGACTATGTTAATGTTAAACTAAAATTTAATAAACTTGAATTAATTTTATATCCAATTGATAGATGTTATAAGAAAAAATTTCAGTCATATATCTTCTATTTTATCATATTTTCTCTATTTTTTGAATTTTCAATGACACTCCATGTCAGATTAAAGGCATAAACTAGAATAAAATTTTACTGAAATTGCCCATTATAAATTTTTTTAAAAAACTCCATCTACACCCTTTTCTAGATAAATATATCTTCAATAAAACCTCCTCTATTTTATGAATTTTTTTACATATTAAAATTTGGACTGATTAAAATTCGATATTTTAATTGGCTCGAATCAAATTTTAATCAACTCACATTGAATTGACTCAAATTTTTGTACGTAAAAAATATAAATTTTAATGGACTCAAATTTTAATATATAAAAAATAAATTTTAATAAACTTGAATCTAATTTTAATAAGTAAAAAAATATAAATTTTAATCAACACTAATAGCTCAAATCGGTTCGATTTTTAATACGTAAAATATGATTTTTAATAGGATCGAATTTAAAATGGAAAAAAAATAAAATTTAATCAGCTTGAATCGAATTTTAATCAGTTTAAATTTAAATACATTGAAAAACAAATTTTAATCAATTCAAATTTTAATATGTCAAAAAATAAATTTTAACAATTCGAATTTAATCGAATTTGATGTAGAAAGATTGTTTAGGGTTTTAAAAAGATAATTTTGATATTTTAAATATATATTTTTTGGTTACAAAAGATAGTTTAATGGCTTGGAGTGTTAATGATGTTTTGGATAATATCGAAATATTTTTTAAAATATGATAAAATAAAAGTGATGTGGTTGACATTTTTCCATGTTTTAAAGATTTCTGGATTTATCACGGAGAAAGAGCCAAAAACAATGGTCTAATGGTACACTGCACGTCTAAGTTTTTTCATGCCACCACTTTCTCATTTTTATGGCATATCTGCTGTGTGTTAGGTGAGCTGCTTTGGCACCTTATGGGGGCGTTTGGCTGGTGGGTTAAAGGTGGTTATCCACCAATAGAATGGGTTAAAATAAGAGTGGGACCCAAA
>CAUOFW020004907.1:0-29329 GCA_963454935.2 Ilex paraguariensis | reverse complement strand
GGCGGGATTAAGAGGAAATAGGAGGGAACTGGTGTAGCTAGCTGTCACAACCTGATTGGTTGGTATGGAATTAAACACTAAACGACGTCACTTTGATCCGCCTGGCAAAATAAAAAAAAAAATGATCGATCAAACTTATACACGATCGATCGAATAGTTTCAGACTACCCACATTTATATCGCTAATATGGGGATTGAACAACCATTCTTCTGCTACGACAACACCTCTACATTGATCTATCACGATATAAATGATCTATCATGCAGTTGAAAAATGTTAATGATCAATCACTAACTTCAAAATGTGACCAATTTATACACCTGACCGATCCATCAAAATATAATTGATCGATCTCTAACTTTTAGATAAATACACGATCGATCTTATTTAGTGATCGGATAATCCATTACAATATATGATCGATCATTACATATTGATCGATCGAATAAATGTATGATCAATCAGTATGTGGTAAGGTGTAGTGTAAAGAAAAAGGAAAAGTAAATGAATTCGATTGATCAAACGTATATGACGATCGATCATATTGTTACGAGTCTGTAGTTTTAATGAGAAGTAATAAAAGTACTGTGTAGGTCTGATTGATCATTTAAAAAAATGATAGATCAGTAAGTAGTAAATGAATTTGATCGATCACAAAATACATATTGATCGATCATATTGTTCTAGATTTGAAATGTGAATTATAAGTAATAAAAGTACTGGGGAGAAATGATCGATCGTTAACCAATTTGATCGATCGAATTAGTAAGTGAATTTGATCGACCAAAAATATATATTGATTGATCATGTTATTGCAAATTCGTAAAGAATATATTGAAGTTGTAAATATTGCCATAAATATGGTAATAAATCCATTGCATTTTTAAATATTCCCACAAATTTGGTAAACAATTCACTGAAGTTGTAAATATTCCCATAAATAATCCATTGAAGTTGTAAATATTCCCATAAAGTTGGTAAATGATCCATTGAAGTTGTATATCTTATTGGATTAGTCATAAATTAAGCACACATCTGTGTGTTCTGATCGATCGATCATATTTATTGATCGATCATGGACTAGTAAATATTGTAAAAAATACCATTAAATTAGTAAATACTACTCTCAACTAGTAATTTTGTCCACAAAATTGGTATACCTTATTCGATTACTAGTAAATTATTTTCAAATTAAGTACAACTCTCGTAAAAAAAATTCACAAATCTTGTAAAAAAATTGACAACTCTGGTAATTACTACCTTCATTATAGTAATAAAACCTTTACTATAGTAATTATTTGCACAAATGTAGTAAACAATTCACTGAAGTTGTAAATAGTCTGTAAATATCGTAAAGAATCCATTGAATTTGTAAATATTTCCATAAATGTGGTACGAAATCCATTGCACTTGTAAATATTCTCACAAATTGATAAACAATCCACTGCAGTTGTAAATATTCCCATAAACAATTAATTGAAGTTGTAAATATTCCCATAAAAGTGGTAAATGATCCATTGAAGTTGTATATCTTATTAGATTAGTCATAAGTTAAGCACACATCTGTGTGTTCTGATCGATCGATCATATTCAATGATTGGTTATGGATTAATAAATATTGTAAAAATACCATTAAATTAGTAAGAAAAAAAAAATCACTAGTAATTGTGTCCACAAAACTAGAATACCTTCTTTGATTATTTGTAAATTATTTCCAAATAAAGTACAACTCTCGTAAAAAATATTCACAAAATCTCGTAAAAAAATTGACAACTTTCGTTATTACTACCTTCATTATAGTAACAAAACTTTACTATAGTAATTATTTGCACAAATGTAGTAAACAATCCACTAAAGTTGTAAATAGTCCCATAAATATCGTAAAGAATCCATTGAATTTGTAAATATTTTCATAAATGTGGTACGAAATCCATTGCACTTGTAAATATTCCCACAAATTTGGTAAACAATCCATTGCAATTGTAAATATCCCATAAAAGTGGTCAATGATCTATTCAAGTTGTATATCTTCTTGGATTAGTTGTAAAATTTTCATAAATTAAGCACACCTGTTTGTTCTGATCAATCGATAATATTTAATAATCGATCATGGACTAGTAAAGAATCCATTGAAGTTGTAAATATTTCCACAAAATTTAGTAACACATATCACTGAGATTGTAATTAATCCTATAAAGAATCCAATGAAATTGTTAGTAATACCATAAAAGTGGTAAATGATCCATTGAAGTTATATATCATCTTAGATTGGTGGTAAAATATTCATAAATTAAGCACACCTATGTGTTCTGATCGATCGATCATATTTAATGATCGATGTGGACTAGTAAATATTCCGATAAATTTGATTTTATTGAGGTTGTAATTATTTTTATAAATTTGGTAAATCTACCACCGAAGTTATAATTATTCTCACAAATTTGGTAAACATATCACCGAAGTTATAAATATTTTCACGAATTTGTTAAAAAATTCATTGAAGTTGTAAATATTGCAAAAAATTTGGTAAATAATCTATTGAAGTTGTAAATATTCAATATAATAACAAACTACTAGTAACACTATCTGACATGTCATGTCATTTCAATGTCTTGTCTTGTTTACTAACCGGTATTAAACAGGTAGTCCGTTTCTCTTTGAAAAAAAAAAATTAAAATGACACATTAATTAACGGCTCTTTTTTCTTGTTACATAGATCTACGGTGGAAATTGAATTTTTAGTATGGTACCAAAAATTCCCTTGGATGTCCCCCAGTCTACTCCTTATTTGAGAGGTATTAAAAATCGATAAAGGACGAATCAACTTTCGAGGCGTGGCTCTTTTGTTGAGGGAATGGTAAGAAAAAAACAAAAAAGTGCTAGTGGAAGCATGGTCTCTAGGACTGTCCTAATATTTAATTTTTTTTGACCGGCGTTGGAAATCTCGAAGAGCAATAAAGAAAAATCCAACTAGAAGCCAAAATAAAGAAAAAGTAACTTTTTTGGGCCTGCTAAGTTTTCTTTTCGACTGCAAAAGCAGTGAACTATGACGTTCACACAATTATAGAAAATACAACATAAATAAAGGGGAATAATCTTTTGGGTCTTTTAAAGTTATATTCCCTCAATTTTTACGTTTAACATTTTTATACAGAAATTAAAAAAATTATTAAATAATTCTAATATAAATAAAAAAATAATTATATAAAATTAAAATACCCTTATTCAATACATATTGAAAATAAAAGGAATATGAAAAATACTTAACCTCCACCTAATTTAATGCATTGAAAAGTTAAAGGTAAATTTGGAAGAAAAAATATTAATTATGCTTTAGTTTTATTAAACGACAGATATTATTAAACAAAAAAAATTATGTAAAACGACAGATATTTAAGAACGGAGGGAATATGATACACAATATACGTTGAACTAAGCATAAATTTAGAAATTATATTTAACAATGTTCATAAAATTCATCTTTTAGATTTCATCCAAACCCAAATATCAAAACCCTAGGCCCCATTTGGATAACGAAGGTCTTGATTGAAAATTAGATTCTCATTTTTAAATTTTGGATTATCATGCGTAGATAGTCAACTTATAAGACTTTGTACAAAAGTTAAAAGATAAATAACATGATATTAAGAGTACTTTCAAAAGAATGATAGAAATTTTGAATTGTTGTTGAAAGATTGATTATGAATTTTGAATTTCGTGCGTATTGATTTTTATGTCGAATTTAGTTTAGAAGGTATTTACGTTTGAGAAGTTACGTCAATGTTGATGCGTCGGTATACACATTTCTTGAAAACAAATCATTCTTTCGAAGATTGTATTATTGATTGGGTGTGTGTATGTGTGTGGACCAGGATATCTCGATGTGTGGATTCATGCTAGTCAACCTACAAATGTACATGAGATATATGTTAATTGTGTTGATAAAAGTGCCTTGAGAGCTAATCTTATTTATTCATGAATTTTATTGTGTGTACTGTAAACTTGAGATCTTATCAATTGTAACTGTCTTAATTCAAATCTTTATATATTATTTTGAAAAGTGAGACTCCCCTGTTTTCTCATTTTCGAAACATTGTTGGGTTTCTCCACTAAGTTTTGTACTCATCCTACGAAATATATAATTTTTTAAATTTTGATTTTGAAGAGGATACCCTTTTAGGTGAGAAAGGGGATTGAGATCCTATCATACTGAGGCTGATCATGAAGTGCATCTAGATGTGGATGTCTCGATTTCTTAGTTTTCAAATTCTGCATTGTGGATGAAGTTAAACAATATTTTGGGAACATTCCTTTATTTAGTTAGTTGAAAGGCTATTGTTTTAGTTTTGGGTATATCAAGAAGGTTTTAGTTTTATTGGTTTCAATATTTGGTTTAATAGTGAATTATTTGATGGATGTTTTTATTATTTAATGATTATTTTAGAGGCTCTCGTGGTTGTATGTTGTATCGATAATAATGTCTTTCAGTGTAGATTTTTGGGGGCGTTACACAAGTATTCAGTAATCTAACTAGAGAACAAGATTAATTCTCTAATCTAATTTTCAATAATGGTGGGTATCTTAAACTCATGACCAATGGTGGTAATTTCATACATACATTAATTACGTATTCTATAAAAGAAATAAAAAATCCCAAAATGACGATCCTTCATAAAATTAACTTCATTTCAAAAATTAAATTATTTTCTTGAATTGAATTCAATCTCTTTTCTAGAATTAAGTTCTTTCCTAAAATAATATGACAATAACATTAATTCTTACACTATTACTAATAAAAACTAAACATAATATATGAGATTACTATAATAATTGAAGTACACCAGAATGAAATACCTATTCCCAATTAAAATTAGTATCATTCAAATGTGTCCTAGATGTAATGGAACTATGGCCTAGAGTACAGTAGGACATTAGGAGTGTCATCATCCACGTGATGCCAGGATGAAACATATCATCCGTAATAAGCAAGGTATTTAGAGTACAGTGTGGAGTTGCATTGTCGTTAGGGGCGAAGGGAGGGTGGGGGCAGTTGCCCCGACTAAAATTTTAAAAAATTTCAGGGTTAGTTTTAAATTATAATAAAATTAATTTCTGTTAATAATTTGCCTCTACTAATTTAATTTAATGAACTAAAAAGTTAAGTAAAAGTTAGCTCATACAGTCTTAATCTTACGATTCTTTCTTTAATGCAGTTATCTCTATTCCTGTTGCAATGACTTACTTAAGTTATCGAACCAATCCTTCTTTGAATTCGATTATTGAGACATAAATTATTATTTTTTTATTGATTATCCGAATTTGAATATATTATATTATATTCTAAGGTTTTAGATTTGGACATAATAAAATTTGATCTAATTATAATTCAATTCACTTCAATTCAATTTGATATCAATACACAAATATGTATACATAAACATTTAATGAAACTAAGAGAAGAAATTGATTTAAAATTAAAATGCAATAAGCACATATATATTAAATTGGATTTTCGATGAAATTCAATATGGATTATAAAATAAAATTAGTTGAATAATTAAATTAGATTCAAAATAGAGTTTTCAAGTTAAATTGTGATTCTGATGAGCCAAGTTCTTATTATTGCCAAGCCCACTCACAAAGTGATATATTAAATTAATGCTGAAACGAGGGAGGAGATTGGATTATTTAATGCTGAAACTTCTGACAGACAAGATCAGTTGGTATGGAAGCTTACTGATTCAGGTTTGTTTATTGTTAAATCTGTCCTGAATTTAATTCAAGAGAAAGGGCAGTGGAGTGCATTGGCTACAGCAGTTTGGAAACAAGCTGCTCCATCTAGTGCTTTACTGGTGGGGTGGAAGATCATAAAGACAACCTTACCTATGGATGCTAGCATTAAAAATATTGGGATTTCTTTGGCAAGTAGATGTTGTTTTTGCTATAAAGAGGCTGAAACTTCTACTCACCTCTTTATTGACTGTGATTATGCAAATGATGTAAAAAGGTTGTTGCTCTTATGGAATTGTTAAAATCTTTAAGAAATTTTTTTTTGAGTCATTCTTTAATTAGGAGCATCCCTCTTATTGTTTTTTGGCAGCTCTGGCAGGAGAGATGTAGGAGACTCTTTGAAAATTCCACGCTGCACTCTTCATCCATCATCATTATAGTTATGAATATTCTAAGATTACACGGGTATATGGTAAAGCCTAAGGCCTCTGATTCACTTAAAGGCAAAGAGTTAATTGTTAGAATTTTTCATATATTGGACTTCCATTAATTGATAGTTAATTTTTGTTTGTGAAAAACAAGCTAAATTTATGGTTCAATGAGATGAGCCCAATACTATTAAGTGGTCTATTTTGATGGGCTTATGTACATCTTTTAATTGATGTGGTTGAGGCGGTTAAGTGTAGGCCTTGTAACTCCCCTCCCCACACTCTTATCTTTATATAACAAGTAATCATTTCTTTTTCGAAATACTAATATTGTAAAACCTGGGTAAATATGTGGAATCATTTGTAATAGAACTTGTACCAACTATGTTTGATGTACAAATGTATATTGTAAAAGTTTGGGTTGGTGTTGGAAAGGTTTGGAATGGATTGAAAATGAAAAACAGGCAAATTTAGACAAACAGTACCGGTACTGTGTACCGGTACCACGCTGTCCAGAGAGCATAGAGTACCATTACACTGTACCGGTACTCTTTCTAAAAAATTAGAAATTTTAAAACTGTTTCACTGAACTTTGGGACTATGTATTCTTTCCTTCAAATGTTATAAATGGACAATAATAGAGTACCAAGGATGGTATGTTGGGCATTGAATTGGTCAATCGATTTAAACCTTCATTAATAGTGGTTCGAATGAATAAAATAGTAATTTTACTGTTTCGAGTGTAAATTTACTTTAGTATAAAGATAAATCATAAAACTAAATATTTTTAGGTTAAAATAACATTAAAAATGAATCCAGAACATCTAAAAACCTTAGGATAGTCATAGAGATCAAGTTGGATATATTTAGTGGTAAAACTATAATTTTGGAGAAAAATGTAAATTTTGGCCCTATGAATAATAAAATTCGGAATTGGGCTGGCTTTAAAACACCATTTGCATCCCATTCTCTTCCATTCTTTCACTCCACTCTCACCCTAAACCACTTAGAACGCTATGAGAAGATAAATGGAGAAAGTAAAGGGAGGAAGGAAGTCTCTAGAGCTTGGGCTTTGATTGAAACTTTTGATTCAAGGTAGGGGTTTCTTCCCACTCTTGTCCATTGAGGCTAGGGCTTACATATATGTATTCTTTTCACTCTCAATCATATATATATAGATATGTTATGAAATCCTTACTCCTTGATATTTTTGCAAAGATTCTTATGCTTCGAAGGAGGCTATGGTGAAATAGCTATCAAATCCTTTCTTTTCTTGTCTTAGAACCCTAGTTTTCAAAGGAAATGAATTTTCTCTTGATTTTTCCTTTGTCATTGATTTTAAAACTTTAGTGCTTTGTATTGAACAACAAAATGGTATTGTTGTTGATCTCTTGCTCATATTCTTTAATTGTTCTATAGTAATACTACATGTGAAATTTGAGAATTTTGGAATTGCTTGTTATTTGAGAAATTTGTTGGGAATTTTATCTCTTGTGGATGTTTGGATGACCATGGGTGGCCGTTGACAAGGTATCTTAAAGTGGGTAGATGTGTTTCTTACTCCGTGGGGGTTTGAATTTTTTCTACTACTCGTAGTGTGGTTGGTGCCTTGGGAGGACCAAACCACTATTCGCTCATGGGTATCGAGGATGAGGGTTAGTATACTATTTCTAGGTTGGATTCGTCACTGCCAATGCATTGGTATACACCCTTCCTAAAATTTGATATCCTTGCAAGGATTGGGTGTGTGTGTGTGGGCTAGGATATTCTCGATTTGTTTATTCATACGAAGTCATAATCATACATGAGATGCATGGATACATAATGTTATGAAAGATACAAGTTGTGGTTTGATATACATTGTTTGAAATGGTACAAATTATGGGTAGTGTTTGTTGTTGTGGAAATGGCTTATTATTGGGAAGTGATTTTATCTCTTCTTTTAATTTACTGATATTGTTTAAACTTGAGATCGGATGAACTGCCACTGTTTTCTTTCAAAAGTTATATACGATATTTATGAAATGAGACCGGTTTGTTTTCTATATTTTTAAACCCTTGTCCAAGTTTGGGTTTCGGTTTAGAGGAAGAGCTCGGAGTTGACGAGCAAGTAAATTGGGAAGCTCAAGTGGATGGACATGTGGATTCAGAGGAGGATGTCTAGAATTGCTATTTTTACGTACTAGACTAAGAGTTTCATATTGAGATAATGCTCATGTTGATACTTTCCTTATTCCGATGTGAGATACTAGTTTGGGCATATTCTTTTGGGCGTAATTGCCATTGTTTAGCATATTCTTTTGGGATGTAATGACAATGGTTTGACATATTCTTTTGGATAATGTTGAATATATTTGGATGATGAATGAAATTAATTTTTTTTTTATGGATTTTATTAGTGGCTCTCGTGATGTGAATGATTTTTAGATAGCAATGTTGTCCAAAGTAGATTTTGGGGCCTTACAAATTTTGGTATCAGAGCCTAGGAATTAGGTCTTACATGAGAGTTGTAGATTATGAATTACCACTAGAGAAGTAGGACTAGGTTGAATGAAATTCTTGATTTAAATTTACACAAGTCATATGCTTAGGATTAAAGTGATAGTTAGGATGTCTTGTACGTCAAGGAAACTAAATTGTGAATTAATGTGCAAGATGGACGGTGGACGGGGACGCGGACATGGGTGTGGTCGTGGAGGTCAAGCAAACCCACCACCACCACCACCTTCAGATGCCATGAACGGTATATACCAATGCCTATGGGAGCTAACCACTCTCACCAAAATGGAAACAACAACCACAACGGTGGGGTTCATCCACTAGCTCATGTACCGGGCAACGGGGACGAAAATCGAAGGATGGTAGTTCTTCAAGAATTTTTACGGCAACACCCACCTACTTTCCAAGGAAGCTCTAACCCCTTGGATGCGGATAAATGGATTTGCTGGGTGAAGAAAATGTGTGATGGCATGGGAGCAGCCGAGGATTTACGGGTCAGCCTATCTACATATTTGCTAGAGGGGGAGGAAAATCATTGGTGAGACTCAGTGAAAAGAAGGAGGAACACGAATACTCTTACTTGGGAGGAGTTTGATTAGATCTTCCAAGACAAGTATTTTCCTGAATCGGTTAGAGACATGATGAGTGCAGATTTTCTCGCTCTACGACAGGGTAGCATGACGGTGACGGAGTATAAGAGGAAGTTTGATGATCTATCCCGCTATGCTACAAAGTTCATATCTACCGAGGCCAAGGGCCAAACGCTTTGAGTAGGGCTTGAGGCCTACCATCAGGGAGAAGCTTGTGGCTCTTAAGATCCGGGACTATGGAGATCTTGTTGATAGAGCTGCACTGGTGGAGAGAGACACATAAGACTACTAGAGGCGACAGAACTTTATGAGGGGAGGTCCGATCAGGACCGATATTAGCAGCAGTGGAGGGCAGAGAGCGACACCTTACCGTCGCCTAGACCAGGTGGTTGGACAGAGAATTCGGACAGCCCAAGGAGCTAGAGGTGTACCAGAGAGAGCAGGTAATGACCCACGTCAATGCTTCGCCTGTGGAGGTTTCGGGTACTTTAAAAATAAATGTCCATCGTTTCCACCAAAGACCAATCAAACAACATGACAAGTGAATGCAAACAAGCCACCACTCTAGAAGCCACTACAGTAGAAACTGTTAGGAGCTCTAGCCCCAGGCGGCGCCAATCAAGGAAGAGTGTTTGCTTTAACCCAACCAGAGGAAGATGTTTTCAATGCCGTTGTGGAAGGTATTGTTCTTCTCTACAATTCTTGGCCTCAAATTTTATTTGATGCTGGTGCTACTCACTCCTTCATACGCACTACATATGCTCTTAATTTGGGACTGGACTTTGAGAAGGTAGAACATGCCTTGAATATCAACATGCCTACGAGAGAACGGTTGGATACTAGAAAGGTGTGTAGAGGTTGTGTGCTTCGAATTGGGGAGCAAGAATTAATTGTAGATTTGGTTACATTAGACATAAAGGGGTATGACATTGAGGCTAGGGCTTACATTGAGGCTAGCCACTCTTGTTCATTGAGGCTAGGGCTTACATATATGTATTCTTTTCACTCTCAATCATATATATATATGCTATAAAATTCTTACTCCTTGATATTTTTGCAAAGATTCCTATGCTTAGAAGGAGGCTATGGTAGAATAGCTATCAAATCCTTTCTTTTCTTGTCTTAGAACCCTAGTTTTCAAAGGAAATGAATTTTCTCTTGATTTCTCCTTTGTCCTTGATTTCAAAACTTTAGTGTTTTTTATTGAACAATAAAATAGTATTGTTGATGATCTCTTACTTATTTTCTTAAATTGTTCTATGATAATACTGCATGTGAAATTTGGGGATTTTGGAATTACTTGTTATTTGAGAAATTTGTTGAAAATTGTATCTCTTGTGGATGTTTGGATGACTATGGGTAGCCGTTGACCGGGTATCGTAGAGTGGGTAGATGCTTTTCTTACTCTTTGCGGATTTGAATTTTTCCTACCACTCGTAGTGGGGTTGGTGCCTTGTGAGGACCAAACCACTAATCGCTCACGGGTACCGAGGATGAGGGTTAGTTCCTAGGTTGGATTCATCACTGCCAATGTGTTGGTATACGCCTTTCCTAAAGTTTGATAGCCTTGCGAGGATTCGGGGTGTGTGTGTGGGTCAGGATATTCTCGATGTGTTTATTCATGCGAAATCATACATCATACATGAGATGCATGAATACATAATGTTGTGAAAGATACAAGTTGTGATTTGATATACATTGTTGGAAATGGTTCAAATTGTGGGTAGTGTTTGTTGTTGTGGAAATGACTTATTGTTGGGAAGTGGTTTTATCTCTTCTTTTAATTTATTGATATTGCTTAAACTTGAGATCGGATGAACTGTCATTGTTTTCTTTTAAAAGTTATATATGATTTTTGTGAAATGAGACTGACTTGTTTTATATGTTTTTAAACCCTTGTCCAAGTTTGGGAGGATTTTCCTACAGAGTTTAGTGCTCACCCTTTACAAACAATATTCATTTTCAGATTTCAGTTTAAAGGAAAAGCTCGGAGTTGACGAGCAGATAAATTGGAAAGTTCAAGTGGATGAGCATGTGGATCTAGAGGGAGAAGTCTAGAATTGCTATTTTTATGTACTAGACTAAGAGTTTCATGTAGAGATAATGCTTGTGTTGATACTTTCCTTATTCCGCTGCAAGATACTAGTTTGAGCATATTCTTTTGGGCATAATTGTCATTGTTTAGCATATTCTTTTGGGATGTAATGACAATGATTTGACATATTCTTTTGGCTGATGTTATATATATTATGGATGATGAAAGAAATTATTTTTTTTTTGGATCTTATTAATGACTCTCGTGATGTGAATGATTTTTAGATAATAATGCCGTCGAAGATGGATTTTGGGGCGATACAGACCTTCATCTAATTGTTGTCTGTAATAGGAGAACCCATTAGATTTCATTATAAATAGCAGGCTGGGATCCCTCTCCACTTCATAACCTTAATTTTGCTTGTTCCATTAAGAGCCGCATATTGCTTTGAAGAAGGAGATGAAGACCTTACCCTTCTGCAAAAGAAACCTGAAGATCGAATATCATAACTCATACGTGTATGTTTTAAACCTATATAATCTAAATCTTGTAATTTAGGTGTTCTAAATTTCATATATAAATTATTAAATTTCTTACATGTGGTATTAGAGCATATAGTATATGAATTTAGAATCCAGTGAGATTTGTTATATATTTTTATTCATATAATTTTGGAATTTCAAAATACTTTTTTATGGTGTTGGCGACACAAATTTTTTCTCAACACAGTGTTGAATCACACCGTCGCTATGATGACGGTACACTTCCCGTATTTTTACTCAAAGTTACAACACTCTTCCAAGAAAAAGAAAAAAAAAAAAGGTGAAACCATCATAATATGGATGGCGGCCAGTACGTCATAAGAAAATAAAAAAAAAGGGCGGAATCACGATGGCTATGGATTAGTGGTTAATACCTCGGGTCTTTATGTTTTGAAGGGGCAGAACCTTTCAACAAGTTATTTTTTATAGAAGAATTCTTTTGCTTTTAACGTGTGATTTTCATCTTCTTCAGTCTCTTTTTCGTTCTTGAATTTTTGTTTTGATTAATTCTTGTGGATTACTCGTGTTAATAATATGGGGTCATGCTGATAAGTAGATGTAGACTTTACTCATACAAATTATTTTTTCATATTAATGTAATTTTGATTGAATTGTTATAATTTGTAGAGGGTGTTTGTACAATTCTATATGATGAATTTTATTTTATGATCTACATATTATTTATTAAATGTTGGTATATGTGAATTGAATTACTTAGTCATTAGTGGAGTGAGTATAAATTAAAATGAGCTTAGTTACAAGTGAGGTGAGTATAGAAAGGGTGAACTTAGTAATTTTATAATTCAGAGTTTAATGAGTTGATAAAGAAGATTTGGGGGTGGGAATAACCCCACCCAAATATATGTGGTTATTATCTACAATATAAAATAACTAGGAATAACCCGTGCCGGAAGGCACGGTGCAATTAAAAAAAAATCTAATATTGAATTTAAACGCAAAATAATCAAGCACTGAACTCGAATACGTACTAAATTGAAAACTTAAACTCGCCCTATTTCACATATCTGAAGACACTATACATAGTTCTTAAACACAAAATAATCAAACAATGAATATAAACATTCATTAAGTTAAAAATCGTTTGGTAATTTTTAATGTCATGACTTTTAGTGAAATAAAAAGGATCACAAATATGATGCCACAAATATCACACCCAATCCTCCCTTCATGTACCAATTTATCAACTATCGCAACTCCAAGCTACATAAATGTCCTTAATTTAATCTACAAATTTTCAACATCATCAAACACCACTACATTAAAAGAACCAACTTGGCATTTGAGTCATCAACCCATATATCATTCTTATTGTTCTGTCAGATCTGGGGGATAAATTAATTTGGCAAGAGACTGACTTTGGGCTTTTTATAACAGGGAGTGTGTTAGACAGTAATTAAAACACAAATGCAGAAGTAGATAAAATTTCAAGACGTATGAAAATAACCCGTGCTTGAAGGCACTGTATAACACAAAAAATAAAAATCTAGCTCTAGTTGTGTAATATAAATATTTAAAATAACAATCTATTTAATGACATAACTTGGAATTATTTTGTGAAAAAAAAAAAAGAAGACAACTTAGAATCAATATGAGCTATGGAAAAATTTCAATATGTGTACATAGTGTATACATATCAAAAATTATATTTGCCATTACATCACAATCATGTCCAGACATAACTACTTTGCCAACACAACTAAATTGAGAACTTTCAAATTTATCGATAAACGAATGATATTTTAATAAATTCTTCCAGGTAATTTAAATATGTTAAAATTCATAAGATTAGCACTGGGTAATAATTGCTAACACCAATTTGAATCATTACGCAAACATTGTTGTAAAACTCATGAACAAATATTGGTACTGCTTCAGTTGGACACTTTAGAGGAACATACTACCAATGTAAACTCCAAGATGACCAGTTGAGGAGGCCTAATAAAAGTTCTCAAGGTGATATGATTTGCATATAAAGTAGATCACTGCCTGGATGATGTGGCCAAAGAGAATCAGTAGGGACAACCACCACCTGCAAAGATCAACATAAACTCCCATAAGCTTGTCTCCATACCAAAACACAAATAGGAAATGAAATGCCGACTAAATTTCTATAAAACAAGGCAAAAGGAAAATGGGAATAGAAACTCTGGGTAACTGCTTGAAAATAAATTAGATCAACAAATTAAGTCTAAATAACATTACTCATTTAAAAAAAAAACTGGGCAACTGCTTGGAAAAACTGAAGAGCAGTGGCAGAGGAAAAAACACAGTATAAAATATGTGTACTGGCTGGCTTTAAAAAGTCATTTTGCTGGGAGAAAAACATAATTTAAAAAGGGGCTTTAGAGTTGCTACAAACGGGAGAGGAAAAACCCATAAAAATTATTGCTGAAAAACAAGGAAGAAAAATTGAGAGTTCCAGCCAAGAAAAAAAGGAGAAGCTGCACGTGTTGACAAAGGAGTTGTAATTACATTTGTTGGTTTTAAGGGGTGGTTTTGTGTGTACACTACTGAAAAATTCTGGTAAGTTGTCCCTCTAAACAACAATAACCAAATTTCAACCAACACTTCAATTGACAATAAATTTCATAAAACTCACCATCCATAAACTAATACAAAATTTCAATTAAAATTCAGCAATTATTACCCATTAACCAAATTTCATGATTAAAAATAAGAACCAACTAAAGTCAAGCAAATCAAACTCAACTGAACAACAGTATATAACTCTGATAAAGACACAAAACTCACAGATTTATTTTTTCCTTTATTTTCTTTCCTTTTTTGGCAACCAAACAACACCACCATTGAGATTGAGAGTTTCAGATGCAACACCACCCCAAACCATAGCACCAAGACGGCCATTACCAATGGGAAGAGCATCGGTCCAGTGCCTTGCATGTTCATTCAACCTTACCTTGAGTGGCCTCGTAGTCTCTGATGCTACCAAGCTTTAAGGTCCAGAACCCAGTCACCATCTTCCATTGAAACCCAAAGAAAAGATAACCAACTGGGCTAATGGAAACAGCAAGCTCTCAAGTCTTCCTTTTTCTTTCCAAAATCTTTGAATGTCACTGGGTTTTGCTCATATATCAACAAAAATCCCCATCTGGATTTTGCTCATATACCAGCACATGAATTGGGTCTTTCTTCTTTTACAGTTTGCTCATATACCAGCATATGGGTTTCCCCCACCCGGGTACTGATATGGGTCTCTCTAATCCAAAGAAATCTCAACGACCCACAAAGAAGAGAGAAGGGCGTTGCTGGGGCTGGGCGCTTGAGGGAGGGAGAAATAGAAAGAGGGGAGGAGAGGGGATGGTGAGAGGGATGGGGGAGGGTGTTTACGCAGGGAGCCGCTGCGGTCGGCATGAATTTGGGGAAGAGATTGAAAAAGAAGAGACTGTGAGAGAGAGAGAGCCGTTCGGTTGGGTTGCGTTGGGTCGGATGAGATGGTTTCGGGGAAAAAAATATATGGGTAGAAGATTCAAATGCCTTTTTATTTTATTATATAGATGTGGTAAGAACACATACAAATGTAATAAAAATATTTATAAATATAATACATTTTTTTTGTAACAAGGACAAGTGGTACCCACAAAAATAATAAATTTTTTTATTATACATTGACCTACAAAATTATAAAAAATCCATTGAAATAATAAAAATTAAAGGTACAATACCAAATTTATTTTTTCAATCTCGTAGTCAACTCCAATAGTCTAGGGCTCAAAAGAATTTGCTAGTCTAGTAATCGTACTGGCCTTACTTCTCACTCAGAGATTGGGAGTTCGAATCCTAAAATCTCTATTAGGGTTCGGTGGCTAGCTGCTATACTAGTCTAGTTAAGTCTAGTTCCGAAAAGTGTTTCAAGCTCGATCAGGAGCTTTAGTATCCCACCGGTGAAAGGCTAACCAGGTGGTCACAGGCTAACCAGGTGGTCACCGGACATTCTTTCTTACCCTCACCCTTTTTTTCAATATCAAAAAAAGAAAAAAAATCAATATAGTAGCTAAGAGGGCATATAATACCATATTCAAACACTATATATTAAGTTGAAAATCATTTAGAACTCGTCTTTCTCTTCGCATTTGCCAAAAGAATGATGAAATGTAATTGTATTCGAGTAATTATGTGATGTAATTATTAATTATTTGTTAAATTAATTTAATTGTTAGTTTTAAGTAATTTGATGTATTTTTATTAAAAGCAACAATTATAATTTTTGATGTGAGGTTGATTTTGATTGGTTTGAGAGATAGATAAAAGAAGGGGGCAAAGGATGCAAAAGGGGTAAGAAGAATAATGCTTTTTTATATTTAAAAGTTTGACATAATTATGATCTAATGACGTAATTTAGTTGAAATTATTGTATTAACACTAAATTTTAATGTTTGATGTATTTTAATTTATATATAATTTATGATATTTATATACAGTGTTATTAGTTATTTTTCTAATAGGATCAATAACAAAATCGAACCTATATATATATATATATATATATATATATATATATATATATATATATATATATATATATATATATATATATATATTCACATCCTAGTCCGATTAAAGTGGCTAATGGATTTGGATTAACACATAAATAACACATTTCATATATGATTAAACTGATCCAAACTCGGACTGGATTCAAATTAGAATTAACATCCCTAATGTCGACCTCATCTCCTTATACTATACCTGTCCTAATATAAATTACGAGATTGAATATAATTAACCTTCAGCCTGAAAGGGGGGTTTATTAACATACAGCTCGAAATTTTAATACCCTAAATTATACCAAAGTTAATTATATTTGTTTTTTTTTTGGTCATGTACTATTACAAAATAGGAGGATAACGAAGTTTGAACCTCGACCTTAAAATCTAATAGCAGGGGTAATGGCTATTATATCAACCACTAATCTCAACTATATTTGTTGCTCGAAATATGATTTTTTTGATGTGAAATTACAATAAAAAAAAAAACCTAGGAGGATCTTAACATTTTTTCATCGAACTAATAAGGAACTTTCTAAATTAAATTACACTATTTCGGGATGTAGTTACAAACTTTTGAAGTTTTTAGAATCGATCTCAATCACCATAAAAAAATACTAATGAGCCCTAAAAAGTTGTACAAGACCCCAAAAAATTATGTTTTGAGTTTGACACAACAATTTTTTTATTAATGCCGTAGAATTTTTCTTTCTTTTTCGAAGTGAAATATGTATACTCAATATTTTTTTTTGGTATGAAAATTCTCAATGCAACCTCAATGTTTCTTAGAATTACACATCTCATTACTGACAGTATTAAAATAATTTAGTACCATTTTATCATATTTTCAAATTTATTTATTAAATTATAATAATTTTAAAAATGTATTTTAAATCCATGTTCTTAACAAAAAGAATATTGTGATTCAAACACACGATTATTATGTAAAAGAACAATTTTTTTGAAGTGTGATTCTAAAACTTCTTTTTTTTTTTTGGGTTGAGAAAAACGTGTGATAGATGAAAAAAATTAGGCTTCAAAGTTTATTTTACTTGTTCCCATCTCAGCATCCGAAAAAGATGAAAAGTTTCATTTTACTTGTTCCATCTCTCTCTCTCGTTTTTTCCCAAACCCAACCCCCTTCAAATCTTTATTTCTCAACTCAGTCAGTTTTGAACTTATTTCTCACACCTAGTTTTTTTTCAAAAACGTCATTTGAAATGATGCCTTCATATGGTAAAACGTCATTTGGAATGATGATTTAAAGTTGAATTTTTTTTTTAAAACGCCATTCCTAATGATATTTTAAAAGTCGTCAGTTGTAATGACATAAAAAAAAATCAATTTGAAACAACAAACATAACAAACGTTAAAAAAGCAAATTGCAATAAAATATCACTTAAAATGATGTTTTTAAAAACGTCATTCTATGTGACGTTTTCTAAAAATGTCATTTAGAATGATGATTTATTTAAATAATATCTAGCCCATGACAGAAGACTTAGGTAAATGTTTTTTTAAAAAATTTACCCTCTCTCAAATCCCTCTCTCACAGTCGAGACATCATCCTCCTCCACTCTCTCAGGTCAGCCACCCTCTCTTAGTCAGTCTCTCCTCCTTTTCCAACCAGTCAGCCATCTCAGATCCATCTCTCTTAGATCGTTCTCTTCTCCTCCTCCTCCTCCAACCACTTAGCCACTGTGTTCCCCTGTCTCAGATCGATCTATCTCTCCTCCTCCTCCTCCACCTGGAACCACTCAGCCACTATCCCCACATTCTTCTGCTCTCTTGTCAAGTTCTTACCGATTCATTTACTTTGTTTTGTTTAGCTCTATTGGCTGCGACTGGGGTTTCAGTGAAGTCTCTTTCTTTATCTGTTATGTTCTCTTCTTCAGAAAGGTTAGAACTACGATTTGTGTTTTGATTTAAGGATTTGTTGGTTATATGGTTTTGCTGGGTTTTGTTCTGAAATGATTTGATTTTTCATCTCTCTTTTTTTTAGAATATTAATCTTGTTTGACCACTGGATTTATTTGAAATTTTGTGCACTATTTTTGTAATTTCATGTTGATTATGTAGATGAGTTTGGTACGATTTGTTACTTCACAAAATGATTCATTTGTTTTTTTGGTTTTGCTGGGTTTTGTCATCGAATGATTTGATTATTTTCTGTTGTTTAGAAGACTAATGTCTCATTACCACTGGAGTTTACTGTTCATACAAATTTGTGATAATTATATAGATATGAGTTTGCTGCTGAGTTGAATCTTTGATAGGTGGTTGATATTCAGTGATTCACGTTGCTGATTTGAGTCTTGATTTTGTATTCCTGTTTCTAATTTGAATTGTTAATTCATACTAGGGATTACTCAATCACGAATTTCCATGGAAGTTGATTATGCTCTTATTGAATGTTTGTATAGTATAAACAAATTTGCAGGTCTTAGGTGCATAAAATTAATCAGTCAATTGCCGGTGTCTATGTATATAGCTTTATGGTTCTATTGGATATTGTTGTATATGAGTAAAATCTATTTTCTTATTGCAATTATTACCATGGGCTTGACATTTTTTATGAGGTACTCTAGATAGTTTAATATTATTTTTTTAAACAAGATTAATTTTTGGAAACAACAAAGGAAGATAACTGTTGAGTTCATTCATCTGAAAATGTATTGGAGGCAACCCCATTTTATATCAATATTGGAGTGGTTATTATTACTGACTACTAGTTAGGAATGAGAGCTTGAACAGTGGATCATTATTATATGCAAAGAAGTTTGCCACCCTTTACTAACCAGAAGTATTAGTCTGATGGGCAAAACAAAATTCCGTTAAGTTTCCAATTTTTTTTGTTTTCGTATGGACTCTTTGCTCTCCTAATAATGCTCCCATTCACATGCTGCTCCTCCCTCCCCCCAATATAAGAGTAGAAGTCAAGGCCTCCTTCTATGCAGAGCGGTGTCCTGTAAAGCTTGTCTATCTTGTGGGGATATTCTAGCTTTTTATTTACAACAACATTCAATATGTTGAACAAATACATTCCCAACACTCATTATGCTCTAACTTCAAAGTGCCATATGTTGTTTTATTGTTTTTGTTCGCATGTGTCATAGACACTCAAGTACATCCCAAGCACCATCTTTTATCTCCAATGAGGATATTTTCGTTATAAGTACCCCATGTTGTGCATCCTTATTAGCAAATGAGTGTTGTGACTGTTGACTATTAATTTGACCAGTAAAAAACGAGTGGTCAATAAATCATGAAAAGTTGAGGTAATAGAAGAGTCACAACCTTTGCAAAATCAAACGAAAGGTTAGAGGTTTATTTTTACCGGTTGCAGTACCACTATGTTCAGATATGTAGAAATGATCGAAGTATTCCCCTAACTCTTGTAATGGTGTAGCCAAAGCTTCATCTAGAGCCAATTGTGAGTCAACACTTCCACCCCGCAAAGATTCACTGGCTTGTCCTGAAACCTGACTTCGGTCGCTGCTTTTGATCACAATCAGAACTTATTCCCTTGTTCTTGGCATTTGCTTGAAGTGACTGGTAAGATTCTAAATTTCAATTGTGGTCTATGGAGTTGACTAAGTGAGTTAAATTGCACTTCCTTTATCATGGCTATTAGGAGATAATGTACTGAGCTGATATAATATTTTGAACTTGCAACTCAATCATATTGGGAATAAGATTAATTGGTTGTCTCATAAATGATATCTAAAATATTTTTGTGATGTCTTTATTGTAGAAGTGTTACAAATGGCTGAGAGACGTGCTTCTGTGATGGTTTATTGGGGTGGTACCATATTCAAGAACCATGATGTTTTATGATACGATAATGGTTATAAGCGTGTGATAAAGGTTGCTCATGTCACAACTCACTCGGCTTTGGTAGATAGGTTGCATGATGTGACGGGGATACATAAGAATAAATACAACCTCAAACTTATCTGTAGGATTCCTACTGCATTGGGAACTAACCTCTTTACATATATTCTAGTAGAAATTGTTGACAATGATGGTGTGGAGGTAATGGTGGATGTTGTATTTGACAATCAAGGTGTTAACAAAGTGGATTTGTATGTGAGGAAAGATGTTAGTCTAGATGACATAGGTGGTAGTAATGAAGGTTGGCCTGATAGTAGTTCATACTCTTCCCTACTTAGCCAACAACCATATATCCCAGTGTTTGACCCTTCAGCCATGGTGAATAATTATTACACCTCTTTAACAATGCAGTGTATGGAAGAATACAATCGATATACATATGCACAGTTTGAAATAGGGCCTAGTACTTTTCTTGAATGCTCATCGTAGCAAAACTACAGTGCTACACTGGGTAATGAGGGGATGGAAATGATTGCAGTTACCCCAGAACCGGCGCCAGTGGACCATGTCCAAGCACTTGTAGTGCATCAGATTGATAATAATACATATGAAGGAATGTGTGTTTATGACCGGAATGAGTACTACGAACAATAAGAATTGGCAGAAGATTTATTGACTGATGACTCTAATGATGATGATTACGATACCAAAGGTAATTCTATTGAGGAATATGGTGAGGTTCCTATGCATGAGCTGGAGTCAACATTTTTCTCAAACGTTGAACCGGGAACCCATAATGAAGTTGATAGTTCATGTATTTTGCATGGAATTAAACACATGGGATCCTACAAGACTAGAACTGGCAAAGGGTATGGTACTTAGGAGTAAAAAAGAGTTGGAGATGACAATTAAATTGTATTCAATTAAGATGCACCAACAAATATGTTGTTGTTGATACAAACAAAACGTGTTGGGTTTTGAGGTGTACGATACATGTATAATGTGGATGCAAATAGAGGCTACATGCAGTTTTGAAGGCAAAGCATGAAATGTTTGAGATTACAAAATATCAGGAACCTCACACTTGTTTCTACCCAATGTTGAACCAGGACCGCTTTCAACTTGATACAAGTTTTATTTCTCAATGGAT
The DNA here is from genome assembly GCA_963454935.2 of Ilex paraguariensis. Lineage (NCBI taxonomy): Eukaryota > Viridiplantae > Streptophyta > Magnoliopsida > Aquifoliales > Aquifoliaceae > Ilex > Ilex paraguariensis. The sequence goes on along the minus strand of CAUOFW020004907.1, from coordinate 7,994 downwards.
TGAGGGTGTGGTTCGGGGTACACCTGGTGTAACAATGTCTGTCATCATTGAAATGGTGAAAAAAGAGTATCAATATTTGATAATGTACAAGAAGGCGTGGAATGCAAAGAATAAGGCTATAGCCAAGGCTTTCGATGACTGAAATTGTTCTTACAATATCTTGCCAAAGTTTATGGGTGCTCTTGTGAAATACAACCCTGGGACGATTGTAAATTGGTAATATGAGGCTCATGCTCCCACATTCAACATATTTGGACAAGTGTTTTGGGCATTCAAAGCTTCTATTGATGGGTTTGTTCATTGTCGGCTTGTAATCAGCATCGATGACACATTTGTAAATGGCAAGTATAAGCATAAGCTTCTTATTGTTACTGGGATTGACGCTCAGAAAAAGATTTTTCCTCTAGCATTTGCCTTTGTTCATGAGGAGACTAGTGAAAAGTGGGGTTAGTTCCTATATCATCTACGCCACTCTGTTGTCCTGAATAGAACTGGTATATGCTTAATCTCAGATCGAAATAAAGGTATAATCTCAATGGTTAGGAAACTTGATTCTGGGTGGAATGAGTCATACGCCTATCATCGTTTCTATCTTAGGCATGTAAAAAGAAATTTCAACACACATTTCAAGAACACTTATTTGAAAGATCAAGTGTGGAAGGCTGGGGCAACACATCAAATTCGCAAGTTTAATTTGATTATGGAAAAAATTAAAAATGTATATCCATTGGCATGGAAGTGGTTAAATGAAAATGAAGCACAACAGTGGACAATTGCCCATGATGGTGGCCGGCGATATGGAACAACCACAACCAATATTTTTGAGGTGTTCAATGGTGCATTGAAAGGTGGTAAGATGCTTCCCATCACTGCATATGTAAAATTTATATTTTATCAGCTTGCAAAATACTTTTGTGAGCGTCATGAACGTGCACAACATTGCATAGACAATGGTATGGAGTACTCACCTGAAGCAATTGAATTTATGCGACCCAACCAGGTCAAAGCAGGAATGTGTACTGTTACACCATTTCACATGAGACGTGAAGTTTGCGGGGGTGGTCAGTAATAACGGTAATACACATGTTGTTTGTATTAATGAACGGACATGCAGTTGTGGAAAATTTACAATTTATAAAATGCGTTGTTCTCATTTTATGGCTGCTTGCTCACATTCCTATGTTAGTTCTTGAAATTTAATCGATCTAGTATATAGCATCCATGCACTTGAATCGACTTGGGCACCTGATCTTTATCCTCTGCACCACCAAGATTATTAGGATGATACCGATGGCCTTACATTATGCCCTGATAGGTCCTTGCATCGAGGAGTTAGAGGACGTCCATAGATATCGCGCATATGGAATGAAATGGATTTACCGAGAGAAGGGCGCAAGTAGAACCACTATAGTATTTGTTTACAAGTAGGGTACGTTCGTCGAACATGTCTAGCAAATAACCAATCTGCTTCTTCAACGGGTCATCCACTATAAATGTTACTTATGCTCTTTAATGTTGTATGTAAGTTGTATTGCATTATTTATTATTCGAGCCTTTACTTATCATATGATATTTTTTTAACATTACAATAATTGTTTTTGTGTAAAATGTATTTTAACATTGGTACATATAAATATTAGCGTTGTTATTTATATATGGTAACTCATGTTTGAATATTGTTTGATGATGTAGGTTGTAGACATGGATCGTGATCCCCATTCATTATTACATCCAAGTCCCGATGATGTATATGTTCTATCCTTACAAGGTGACCATCGCATGACAACTATATGGGAGGGCATTGAGCTACCCCCGTTACATTGTAGATGATCAGAGGCTTCCCTTCGTCGAGTTACCATCACCGATGATCTGGTCATTCAGCACCTACGCACAACTGGATTTTATGGGGCATATCGCCTTAGATACATTCAGCTGGACTGACATCTTATTACTCTACTTGTAGAGCGATGCGCGTGTTGAGACACACACATTTCATCTGCCTATTGGTGAGGCCACCATCACACTTTAGGATTCAACTATAGTACTTGGCCTTCTAGTTGATGGGATGCCTGTATGTGGTGCAGACACCGTCCACGATGTACAACAATGGAGTGTCATGTGCATTGAGTTGCTCAAGTTCACACCAGCAGATGGAACGAAAGATAAGTCCACTCTATGACTTAGTGCACTGGCCGAGCATTTGGCCCACGAGATTCCCGATTGTACATGCTTTTGTTGATTGGGGGGGTTTTTGTTTGGTGACAAGTCGTCGAATAGGGTGGAACTTATGTTCCTACCATTGTTCGGAAACTTACATGCGGCCGACACTTTTAGTTGGGGCAGTGCGGCCTTTTCATGGTTATATCAGGAGATGTGTCTTACTACTAAGTGGGATGCAAAAGATATTAGCGGTCCACTTATTCTGCTTCAGGCAATTGCTTGCATTCTTCACTTAATTGCTTACCTTTATGTTCTTGTAACTATATATATGTAAAATCAATGTATTGGTTATGTAGTTGTGGGCATGAGAGTGTTTGATGCACATTGTTCCACAACGTGTGTTATCACAAAAGTGGGTCACCCATGGTGCAGCGGAGCACGGTGTACATGATGGTCCACTTAGTGCTGGTGCAGGGTTAGATGGAGTTGGTGTAGATGTGGGCCCTGCATATGACGCTGTTGATGCGCACGATGTACATGATTGTCCACTTGGTTGTAGGTAAGTAATAAATATAAAATGCACTTAAATAAATATTTTACGTATTATTATATATTTAAAAATTTGTTGAAATGTATAGATGAGATGTTATATTTTCAGAGCAGCACACGTCTACACATGTTCTATGTCACTATCGGAACCAACTAGACCAGATGCGTGAGGAACATGTATATTAGCTTGACTATATCTTACAAACTTGGATGTTCATTGTTAAAAGTTTGTTAGCGTGTTTGGTTGATTGCATTGAATTTACATGTGGAGTAAGTGAATGTTGAGATGGTGAGATGTTTTTATTTTGGGTTGATTGCATTGTGTTGGGTTTTTTATTTGTTTATGACTTCCATTGAGTTGGGTGTATTGAATACTAGTTGAAAATTTTTGAAAATGTCCAATTTTTAAAGGAAAATCTGCCCAATTGTTTTAAAAATACCTTTACATTTATTAATGAGTGCTAATAATTTGTATTGCAAATGATATGAGAGCCGTATACAGCTGATATAATGGGTGCCCTACCAGATTATTACCTTATTTGGAAAGATATTTGATGTACACGAGCCCCATTTATTTGCTTTGATATTGTGGAGTGACATTTTTTAGATCGAGTTACTTGACAGTTTGACCTGATTCAGCACATGCCATAGTCATGTGATACCAGCCAGGCCCTACATGCTATCAATCGTCGAGGTCGATCTGGTCGGAATTGGTCTATAGTTCGTCAGGTGTACACGGAGATGTGGGCACATTGTAGAGATACCATTGTTACTGGAGACTTAAGCACTACACCGATGGATCCGACCGATGCATACATGCAATGGTATCGTCGCATCATTCGGTGTCTTGTTGGTCCACCCATTGCTAGGCCGATTGTCGATTTTCAGCCAGTTGGGAGCATCATAGAGCTTTTGGTAATATGTTGTTAAATACTTTACTATTCAATTAGAATGACTAATGTTAATAATTGTTTAATACAGTTACTAATATGTTGAAATGTTTTTTTTGTAGGAATTGACACTTACACGGATATATCACATTACACGTGGTACATATGAGGGCAGCTCGGACTTGACACGTTGCATGGACACCATTGGTTGTATCACAGATATGAACTCCTCATGTTTGACATCTATCCGTGAGCACCGATGGCTTATCGAAGCTTTAGTTCTGGCAGCTGATGTACCATCTACATCTGCACAGCCACCCCCTCATCTTCAACATTGGTTGGACTACTCCTTTATCTTCATCATCAGCATCAACACAGACTCATGCACCTACGTCGACCCCAACGCCTACACTAATGGCAGCAGCAGCACATGCACTTGAGCCGACACTGACATTGACCCTGGCACCTGCATCACCATCATCATCGGCATCGGCTCATGCATCGACCTCCACACATACGCATACACTGACACTTACACTGGTATCCGCACTTGAGTAGACATCGACACCGACAGCGACAGCGACACATACACCCATATCGACCCTAAAATCGACACTCACGCCGACTCCAACATCTACCCTAACACCGACTACAGTTGCTTCAACACTGACACCAGTACCCACACTAACTGTAGTTGCATTCATACCAATACCAGCACCAGCACCTCCATCTAGCTAGCCTCTTGTACCAGTTCCATTGTTAGATGAGGAGGGAGTGACATAGGATGCTATAGTTATAGGTGTAGGTCGTATGCGAGTTAAGCCGCATGTTAGAGATGGATGACAAGGTCAAGGATGGGGGGCGAGGTCGTGCACAACATGCACATCATCACGATGATGTCGGTGTGTCATAGGTGACACAGGCTGGACCACAGGATGCTAAGTAGGAGGTTCGCAGACAGCCGAAGCGACGTAGTTGACCACCTGCGTGTGAGACATGATGTTGATGTATTTGTTGCCTTTTTTTTCTACACTATACAAAGTTTTTCTTTTGTAAATACATTGTCGCATACACAATCATGTTTTTTTTATAGTATTCTTCAATTAAGTTGCCATATACATAATCAATATTATACACAACACATTTAACTCATTTCAACATTACACGTGCATGACACTTCACATGTAAATCTCAACACAACAATAACATGATTTGGAGAGACAACAACACTAACATACGTCCACACAAGCACTAACACTTGTTCCCACAACACTACGATGGATCAACACAAATACTAACATAACACTTGTTCCCACAACACTACCATAACACTTGTCCACACAACACAACACTAACTTAACACTTGTCCACACAATACTGACTTGACAGTTCACCACACAACACTAAAATCATAGTTCTCCACACAACATCATGGGTCAACATCTTCCTCGGACATCTCAAACTCAGAAATAAATCCAACTTCTCCATTTAGAAGGAAACTTATACATGCTTCTTCCATTAATCCTTCTTCAGCACGTTCTTGTGCAATGCGACGGAGGTTGTATGACTTAGACGGATTGCCATGTGATTGTTCTCAGTTCATAAAATGATACAATGCTCACTCCAGTTGTTGAGGTGTCTCAACTGGCATATGGATAACAATTTTTCGAGGCTTTCGTAAATTGCAAGTTTGCATATCTCCAATAAAATTTTCTCTATTTGTCAAACAATATTGCAATTCAGCCTGCATGGTTCTTACTGCTCTGCTTGAATAACGTAAACGAGGATTCATTGAATAGAAGAAGTTATCCTCTAAAGCCCAATGATAACCCATATTTTTATATAAAGTTCTAACACTATAATTCATGTTGGAAATGAGTTTTTTTCACTTAGACCACAAAAGTCGGTGAATATATAGTGAATACACAAATCTCCCAACAACTGATCATATCAATACAAACATTGTTTTGAAGTGACAACTAACTGCTTTGTCATAATGCTGCAGCAGAAAAAGAAACTACTCATGAGTACTTAATGTCATGTGCTAATGTGACTAAACCTTGAATGGGTTTTAGCAGACCATGTGTTGAAGTGACAAAACCCTGAATTTCAATATACCATGTGCTGAACTAACTTAACCCTGAATGAGTTTCTGCATACCATGTGTTGAAATGACAACACACATTTGATAAGGGGAAATACTAAAATGACCTTACACTAGTCTGATGAATGACTATACCATAAATGACATCTGATCACTACCCTACTTTACTATTGACTAATGTGACCTTTCTAACACAATACAATTATAACACTACTATTTAAACACCTTATTTGTGGTTGATATGACAAACACAATATCATGTGTACATCAAATTTCTCTATAATATTTAACAATCGCAGACGTGAATAGATTTGATTTTTATAAGAGTGAAATGATGATTACAAGAATGAGAGATTTTTCGATCCAAAAGAGTATTATGCATGAGTACAACGAGAGTGGGCTTTTCGTGCTAAAAAATCAAACGAACTATTCACACAACTAAGAGAACTTGGCATACTAGTGTCTTGTAGACGATCAATAACAATGCAACGTCGGAATAGAGAGTACTATGAATCAGTAGTAAAACAAGTTTGCAGAGGGAATAATAGAATGCTGGTTCGTAGTTCTCACTATTATATGGTCCAACAAGCAAAAGACACGGTGGGAAATGCACATGGACGAGAGTTGACATCAATTTAGCAAAATAATATATTGTCTAATGCACAATACTTGTCAGATGATTATATGTCTGATAAAGTTTAACAAAGTTTGCAATTGTTCATTTGTGAGGTAGTAACCCTGTCTAACTAGTACAGTGTCAAGTTATGTCAGTCCTTTGTATTTGAATTGTTATGTGTAGTGTCAAGTCATGTCAGTCGTTTGTATTTGAATTGTTATGTATAGTGTCAAGTCATGTCAATCCTTTGTATTTGAATTGTTATGTATAGTGTCAAGCCATGTCAGTCTTTGTATCTGAATTGTTATGTATTTACTTTTTCATTGTGAACTTATTTCATTGCTTTATCAGTGTAGTCAGTCTAGTGCCAAGTAATGTTAGTCCTTTTGTCATTCAAGAGTTATGTCATTACTTTATCAATGTGGAGTCATATCAGTACTTTACCTATGTCAAGTCATGTTAGTCATACCCAGTAATTGTCCTGTCAAATTTATATATAATTGTATTTCGTGTCTATATAAACCATCTGAATTAATTTTGTACATCATAACCCAAAACATGTCTAACTGTACATCTAAGAGGAAATTCAGTCAAACCACCCAAAGTTCATCATCACGAAATGAACAACAAAGTTCATTTTCACCCAACGACCGTCAACGCTCAACTGGCTGAGCAACATCGTCAAACATAGTTCGTTCAATTGAATCATACACAGATTCTACTGGTGTAACTTGATGTGGACAAAAATGTGAGTTTCGTAATGAGCCCATCGACCCTTATCACTCATTCAGTCAAGTTGGACATGTATTTATTGGGCCTGCGACCGACTATCCACCTCCGAATGTTCGTATTGAACCCACGCCAAGATGATGACAGTTATATGACAAACGTTGTGAGCTTGAAGTATACTGTCGTTGGCATGGATTAATGGTACGAAGGCACGTTCGGCTGATTTATATGATCAACAAAATTCTATCAATCATAACGAGATCATAGTAAGCTTGAACGTGAAAATGATTAGATGTAGTGTAGACTAGATCGTTTGCATGCAATCAACCATGCAAAAATTGAACATTTCGATCCTGATTATGCTTAGATTCAAATTTTGTATGATCCGTTACTTGTTTCAGATACAGAACTTTTTGATTATTCCGATTTAAGTGATGATGCGTTTGACACTTTTATTCTATCAAGTTTATTGTACTCGACAACCCTCTATGTTGTTTTTTATATCAACCAAAATATTGACAGACTGTATTTCTTATAGTATCATGTAATAAATTTTTTTTGTTTTAATGTATAAGTATCTTTTTTCATATTTTGAAGTTTTGCACACTTTTGTAGGTCAACTCTTAATGTTTGATAAACTTATAACATAAAATTTGAATAGATAATTTTTTAACATATACAAAAAAAATTTCTCAAAATTAGTCACGACGGCGTCAACAGTGGTGATGGTGGTGGGGGTAGTTATGGTGGTGGGGTGGCGGTGGCGATGATTGTGGTGATGACGGTGAGGGTGGTAATGGGGCGGTGGGGGGGTGAGGGTGGGACAGTTCCAAACACTATTTTTTTTTTTTGCTTAAAGTAGTTATAGAAGTTATAATTCCTTGAAGCACTTTTAAAAAATCACCCTAAACACACCTTTAGGGCCCTATTTTTTCTATTAAATTTG
>CAUOFW020004906.1:0-29340 GCA_963454935.2 Ilex paraguariensis | reverse complement strand
CCCGAAATCAAGAAATCCCATGTTGCATTTATCCTTTGTGACGCCCTGAAAATCGGGGGTCTGTTTCAACCATTGACCACCCATCAAATCGTGGAAGTACCCGTGATCGTCGCACAAAACACGTCGCGTCAATGACATTCCCTTAACAGGGGATTATAACTCACTCGTGTAACCCATGTATATTTTGTCATTTAATCCAACCGTGATCAAATGTACAACATCTCATACTCTATTATTGTGCATTAACATCATTGGTAGAAAGGACGCATGGCCCAAAAGCATAGTAAAATAATTTTAAAATTTCAGATTTTTGGAAAGTGTACCGGTACGCCATACCAATACGAGTTGCCCAATAGACCTTGTCATACTAGTATGACATACCAGTATGAATTGCTCACTGGACCTCGTCATACCCGTACGCCATACCGGTACGCCTTGCGACTTTTGCCTATTTCATCTATTTTTCATTTTTCAACTCATTTCAAAACATCCCCTTTCCATCCAACACTTGTGTAATGAAAATTTTCATATAACACAAGGTCCATGCAACTTCAATTACATTAATTTATATGCATTTACATGACAAAACTAGTTTTCATAAAATTTTTATAAAAACACAAAATAAAGCCACATTCCAGCTTTCTTCATCCTTGAGGTCCCAAGTGAGGGTCTTCCATCGACGTATACTCCGCACCTGAAATGTTTTACCGTATAAGGTGAGCCACGCCCAGTAGAGTATTTTCTACGGAGGCTACTCCCCCAACCTAGATGCATATGGATGTCCATGCAACATTTATCAAGCAACAATCCCAACACAAGAACATAACATTCAATGTTAGAAATTTAACAACATTATGCCATGAATGAGATGAGACTCACTCTTGCCCTTTTATCTCCGAGCCCTCTCTGGCTCCCACAATACAATGTTATGCCAATGTGTAATAAATCTGTCATTGATGTTACACATCAATGATAATTTTATTTCTTTATAAAATAAAATCATGTGTCTTGTTGGGTAGCGGACTTTTGGTGTCATCGCCGGCTCCGCACACTGATACACTTTTTTGGACTTGCACAGTCAGAAGTGTATAAAACTAGTAGTCGAGCCTTGCACCCGAGGGAAGGTCTAGCCCTTCTTGCTATACTAGACACAAGTTTTTCATGTAACTGTGCGACTGAGTCAAATCTTCGATCCAACTTTTTCGAGCCCACCTATCATCCACCTATGTGATGTTTGATAAACCATGCACCCACACACCCACACTCATGTTTAATGCCTATGAATGTGATGTCAATGTCATGCTCCATATGCAATGAATGTCAATGAGCAAATTCACCATTCTATTGCCAATTATATCAAAAAGCATATAATTTCACAATTTATCATTATGCTAACATGTCATAACACATATATTAACATTATATCCAACAAAAATTTCCAAGCATATTATCACATAATATATATGTCAACAACACACTTCATTCACCAAGGCATAATTTAAACATTTAGCATGTTCACAAATATCAATTTCCATGGAATTACACAAGTAATTACCACATGCCATCTCGACGCTAGGAATTTATTTTAAACCATTCTATACCCATTTCATCAATTCCACAAACATAGGTAAATGATATAAGTTTCTATTAAACTACCCATTTCATATAAACACCCTAAGTCGTAAAATAAACTCAAGTAGGAAGGAACCCTACCTCTTGAAGCATAAAGAACATGTTGGAAAGCTCCATGACTTCAACCCAAGCTCTAATCCAAGCCTTCCCAAAATTTTGTTTTTCAACCTTCTGTGAAACCCCTCATTTTTGGTACGTAGGTGTAGCCCTCGACGAGGAAATCGACTTTTGTTCTTGGCTCGAGTGGATTCGATCACTCAATCTTCGTAGATCGTAGAGAGAAGGTGACAATCCTCTCTTTTCCCTCTCTTCTCTTCTCACGTTGAACCGGTTGAGAAATGTGGGGGAGAAATCAAATTTTCCCCTTTTTATACCCTCCATTTACTTGGTTCAAATTGTGCCACACGACCTTATTTTTTTTAGGTCCGTTTTCGCCCTGAAACAATTAAATTTCGCCCCGTTTCAAGTTCAAAATATTTTTATTTTAACTTGCCTCTATTTATTTTCCAAATTTCAAAATTTTTATTAAAAATCCCGTTTTTGGGTCATTTGAGATTTGACCGCCGCGTAAAATGCAAAAAATTCGACTATCTCGAAATTCGACAAAATTTGACTGGGTAGCTAGATTTCGCGAGATGAATCCAACGGTGAGGTCCGTTTCTTCACACGAGATCCAGAAACATTCAAGTTTGCAATTCATACCATAGTGAAAAATTTACCATTTTGTCATTTTTCAAAAAAAGTTTAAATTTACCTAGGTTTTACAATCTTCCTCGAATCCATGGTAGGCCAACAAAAAAGTAGATCACGCTTCATTATTTTGTTTCTCGGCATAATTCAATTGCTTATCAACACCTTTATTTGCATTTGTTCAACACTCATTACTATAATTTCCATACTTGTGACAATTGCAGCATTCCAAATTTCTCTTTTCATACCCTTGATTATTTTAGTTGCCTCTCACTCTTGTTCTTCCTCTACCTCTTAAAGCATAAGAATTTTGATTTCTTGCATCACTATTGAATTGGCCTCTTCCTCCTCTACCTCTTAAAGCATAAGAATTATCCTTTTTCATCTTTCAAATAAAGCTTGGATTGGAGAGCTTGTTCAAGAGAATTTGAAGTCTTCTTGTTAATCCGTTGCTCATGTATTTCCAACGCCACCATCAATTCATCAACTCCCATAGTTTTTAAATCCATGGATTTCTCAACAGCTACAACGACATGCTCAAATTTTGGGGTTAAGGTTCATAGTATTGTTTTTCATAACTCAGAAATTATCAATACATTCTCCATATCTTCGCACTTGGTTCACAATCACCAAAGTACTTGAAAAATACACCAAAATTTTTTTGGGTCCATTCATAGTCAACCCCTCAAATTCACTTCGCAATACTTGAAGATGAACCCGAATCGTTTTATTGATGCCTCTATGCATATTCTTCAAAATTTCCTAAGCTTGCTTCGAGGTGGTGGAGGAAGAAATCTTCTCAAAAATGTTGTTGTCAATGCATTGGTATAAAGCCTTCTTATCCATCTTCCTTGATTGCTTAAGCACACTATTTTTTAGCTTCATTCTATGTTTGCTATTCTTCCATAGTCAGCTTATAGTAAATATTTTCAACAATTTCCCAATGGTCTTGTGATTGTAGCAACACCTTAATTTGAATACTCCAATTTCTATAATTTTCTTTACCTAATTTGGGAAATTGGGGTTGAAACACATTACTCATGGTAGCCATAACCTCTCAAGAATACCACAACAACACCCCAAATTACAAACCCTAACTTCAATCCAAATGAAAATTTTAAAACTCTAGGATCAACACAAATAGCAAATTCAAAACCCTAGCATCTACTAAAATTCAAAACCCTGTTAGCAATGTTAGTTATGGTTCTAACTCCAGCCAGTAAACCCACGTTCTAATGTTAACAATTTTCCCATCCTTTGTCTTGTCTTTTAAAGCCAACCAACACAACTTGGTAGCCCTTAACAAACCCAGAATACTGCTCCTTCAACCAACAAAAGAGCTAATGGTTGCACCCCCCTTTGACACCAATCAAAAAACACCAAACTAACCTAATTACAGCTAAGGAAAAAACATTATAAAAACTTACATAGCAAACCTAAACTTAAAATGTCAAAACTACCCGTAAGCATTAGGCTTATCAAACTAACAACTTTTTTGTGGCCTCGCGCCCCCCTCCTCACACTCCTCATCTTCTGGAGTAAGCCCATAGTATGCTTTGCACCTAGGCCACAAGTACCTCTTCACCATATCCAGTTGCTCTTGCATAGCGGCCAAGTGGTCAAATTCTTTCTAGAGATCTTCTTTAGATGACTCATCCCTAGGAGAAATATCCTTCTCTCCACTAAACTTTTTAGCACTACTCGTGCTTCCATTGCCCAAGTAGACCTTCTTTGGTATGGTCTTTGACTGCCCCACTTCCACTATGTTTAGAAGTGTAAGATTAAATGTCCCTTTGTTCCAATTTTCTTGGATGGCATTTTAGAACACCACACAGTTATTAGTAGAGTGGCTCCACAGATTGTTTCAACTTCGAGGCCAAGAGGATCTTAGGTAAGTATCACAACTTAGCGATGTTGTCAACCAAAAGTTGATCAAAAATCTGATCGAACTTCAAAAAATTGAACTCATACCTTCAGTTGTTGTCACTAGTCCCCTCATCAGCGTTCGCCAAGGACTACGTCTGGCCCTACTCTTTTGAAACTTTAGCCAAGGCTTGGCACACATATGAGTGTTTGGCCATGATCTCGGCCACGTTCTAGGCGACCATGAATGCTTCAGTGTTAGGTTTGAAATAGTTAGTGCCTTTAGAAGCATTTGTTCGGTCTTGCTCTTCACAGATTATCTACTCGTAACATGTTGCCTATGTTGTGAGTTTTGCTAATTCGAAAAGATAATAGAACTCCATGCCTTTAAACTTTTTCTGAATTTCGAAGTCGAGGTCCGTCTAGGCAATGCACACATATTCCATTTTTGGCAAAACCAATCTACACCTATTCTTGGCCTTCTTGAAGTGAGAATGTATTATTCTTCCATCTCACTGGTCATCTAGTCCAATTTGGCCAAGTTGATCATTGCTACCTCGTGCTATGTTCATTAGAATTGTGCATGAAATTTGTCCTCCAACTATTGTCAGCCTAACACTGAGTTGGCCAACAAGAAATTGTACCATCAGAACGTGGTTCTAGTCAAAGATTCACAAACAACCTCATCTTCAAGAACTTGTTTGCTCTCTAGCCTCACCATATTGTACGGTCAAATGTCCTATATGTTTGACGGTTTATTGACCATCTTCTCCTAAGAATGTAACACCCCGCATTTTTTTTATATATGTATATAGATATATAGTAAATAATTGTGGTAAAAAAATGTGGATATATGTAGTGATGTGTGTTTGAATTTGGTAGATTGGAAAAATAGAGATTTAAAATGTTAGTGAAAATAATAGTTAAAATTTAGTTTTAATAAGTGAAAATATGAAAGTTTAGGTCCTAGAACTTGTATTAAATAGGTTTGGTGTAGCAATATGTGTTGGAGAGGTTTTTGATGGATTTGGTTGGCTTAGGAATGGATTGGAAATGGAAAAGGGACGAAGACAGGCTGTGAACAGTGCACTGCTGCAACTTCAAGCTTAATTTAGACCTTGATGCAGTCCATATCTCTTAAAAGTCAAAACATAAAAGTTTTAGAGCTCTTTCGTATCATTCCATAGCATCTTGAATCATCTCAATCGAATCTTAGATGAGAGAGTTATGCTCAGATAACAAAACGATGTCGAAATAGTCCAATTAGCTTCGTTTTGTATTTAATGTCTCCATTTGCATCCTAAATCAAAATATAAGAATAATGAGTAATTTTAGGCTTCAAATAAGTATAAAAGGCTTTAAGAAACACCCTTTATCACCTTTTATTTGCCAACATCGTAAAACTTCATTAATAGCCGATTTGGATGGGTAAAATAGAAACTTTAGTGTTTCGGGTGTACATTGACTTGGGTTTTGAGATAAATCATAAATATAAATGTTTTTAGGTTAAAATAACATTAAAAATGAGTCCAAAATGTCGACAAACCTTAGGATAGTCATATGGATCAAATTAGAGATTCTTAGTGATAAAATCGTAAATTTAGAGAAACCCAAAACAGCCTGTGAATAGTGTTTTTTGGGGCTGCTATGTTTTAAACTCATTTTCATCTCATTTGCTCTCATTTCCTTCACTCCCCTCACACCCCCACACCTCTTGAAACCCTAGAGAGCATTAGAGAAGAAGAAATGAAGGAAAAAATAAGAGATTCAAGGGTGATTCAAGATCAAATATTCTTGTTCTTCACACCAAAGTTAAGGATTCAAGGTAGGGGTTTTCTCTCATTCACTTACGTTGAGGCTAGGGTATTTATATATGTATGTTTTGGCTATCAATGGTATATATATGTTATGGAATCATCCTCTCTTAGGTTTTTTGCAAGGATTACATGTTTTGAACAAAGTAGGGTTTAATACCCATGAAATCTCTTTTCTATTTTTAAAACCCTAATTTTTAGAGAGTGATGTATTTCCTTCCTAAATGCTTTCTTTATTATGGATTTCGAAACCTTAGTGTTTTGTGTTGGGTAGAAAAATGATGTTATTGTGATCTCATGTATTTTCTTAGTTGGTTGTGGAATTGTTATATGATATATTTTGGGGATTTTGAATAGATGCTTGTAAATTGAGATAAATGTTTGAATTGTATGCTTGGTTGGATTTTTTGTGATGCACATGAGTGAGAGGTTCCTTGTAAGGATGCTCACCCCTTCCCAAAAGGTTCCCGGTAAGAATGTTTGGAAAATAATGTAGTAATTGGTGAGAGGTTCTATGTAAGGATGCTCATCCATTTTCAAGAGATTCCCGGTAAGGATGCCTGAGAATCAAAGGTGACCTAAAGGGGGGTGGAGGTTACTACAAAGTATGCCACCTACCGAAAGAATTGTTGGGAATTGGTTATGGCAATTAATGGTTATTATTTGTATATGGTGCTCGTTTATTCATTTAAATAATATTTTTAAATAAACTTGAGATCCTTTTTAAATGTCACTACTTTATTTCAAATTATGTATCTATGTTATGTTAAAATTGAGACCGACTGTTTTAAATGCTTTTCTAAACCTTGTATGAATTTGAGAGAATTTTTCTACAGAGCTTCGTGCTCACCCCCTATCGCTAACATTTTTCAGATTACCCGCTTGAGGAGGAGGACGTAAGGGTCGAGGAACCCGCTACTTGGGAGACTCCACTGGACGAGATTGTGGATCCCGAGGTGGACGCATAGAGCGACCTCCTTTCCTTTTTTACTAGACTAGGACATTTTTTTGGAACATTGTGTAGTCTAGCTTCTTTTGTTTATTCCACTGTGCTTCTTTAATTAATTTTTGAGATGTAATTGCCATGACTTGGCTTATTCTTTTGGATAATGTTGTAAATATTCGTGGATGACAAATAAAGTCTTGTTTCTTAAGGCATTATATTAGTGCTCTCATGATATGAATACTTTTAGAATGTAATGTCGTCCAGGGTGTGTTTTGGGGTGTTACAAAGTTGGTGGCAAAGCTTAGGCTTTAGGTCTTACATGGGAGCTGTAGGTTATGGAATCACCTCTAGAGCTTTAGGATTAGGGTGAATCAAATCCTTGAGTAAAATTTTATGCACGTTCTATGCCTTACCTTAACCTAATATTTAGGATGTCCTTTACATCCATGAACTAAGTTGTGATTGATGTGCAGGATGAACGGCGAACAAGGACTGGGACGCAGACGTGGGCGTGGCCGTGGAGGTCAAACGAATCCACCACCTCCGGATGCCATGCAAGGCATTTACCAATGCTTGAGGGAGCTCACCACTTTGGTACAAAACCAAAATGGTAACAACAACCAAAATGGTGGAGCTCATCCTCTCGCTCAAGTACCAGGCAATGGGAACAGAGACCGAAGGATGATAGCTCTTCAGGAATTCTTAAGACAACGACCACCCAATTTTCAAGAAAGCTCCAATCCTTTGGAGGCGGATAGATGGATCCGCCGAGTGAAGAAGATCTGTGACGGCATGAGAGTTGTCGAGGAGTTGAGAGTTGGTTTGGCGACCTACCTATTTGAGGGGGAGGCCAACTATTGGTGGGATGCCATAAAGAGGAGAAGGGACACCGACACACTCACTTGGGAAGAGTTCGATCAACTTTTCTAAGTTAAGTACTTTCCTGAATCGGTCAGAGACCGAATGAAGGCGGATTTTCTTGCCTACGACAGGGTAGTATGACCGTGGCTGAGTATGAGAGGCAGTTCGACGAGCTCTCCCGTTATGCTACGGGATTTATATCTAATGAGGCCGACAGGGCCAAGCGCTTCGAGCAGGGTCTGAGGCCGATCATCAGGGAGAAGTTGGTGGCTCTCAGGATCCGTGATTTTGGGGACTTGGTGGACAGAACTGCACTGGTAGAGAGAGACATAGAGGATAGCCAGCGACGACAAGGCTTCTCTAGAGGAGGTCTGATCCAGACGAGTGCTAGCACTAGTGGGGCACAGAGACCGACACCATACCATCGCCCAGACCAGACAGGTGGACAACAACTTTTGACAGCCCGAGGAGAGGGAGACACTCAGACTAGAGCCGGTATTACCCCACGATCCTGCTTTACATGCGGAGGTGTGGGACATATTGGATGCATTGCCTAGTTTTTCCACCTCAGGGGCCTATCCAGACCGCCAGACAGGTACCAGCAGCCCAACCACCACCACTGAGGCCTGCACCGCAGCGATCGATACAAGCTCAAGCCCCCGGTAGCGCCAACCAAGGGCGAGTATTTGCTTTGACTCAGCCGGAGGAGGACATTGCCAATGCCGTTGTGGAAGGTATCGTCCTTATTTATAATTCTTGGGCCCGAATATTATTTGACCCGGTGCAACACACTCATTTGTATGCACGACATATGCACTTGATTTGGGATTGAGTTTCGCAAAGCTAGAGCATGTTATGAACATTAGCTTGCCCATGGGAGAACGGTTAGATACTAGCCGAGTTTGCAAGGGTTGCGTGCTTCGCATTGGGGAGCACGAATTGATTGTAGATTTGATTGCTTTAGAGATAAAGGGGTATGATGTGATTTTTGGATGAACTTGTTGTCCACTTTCTGGGCGGTAATGAATTGTTTCCGCAAGCGGATTATATTTTAGTTGCCGGGATGAGTCATTTTTAGTTTTGTGAATAACCGAGATTCTTCCCATCCATTTCCTACTACAGGTAGTAGATTCTTAAAAGCAAAATTGGGAAGTCATTTGAGTTTCTTAGCTAGCTTGATGGGAGATGACAGGGATAAAATCCATACGGATGTAGTGTTAATTGTATCAGAGTTTTAGAATGTTTTTCCCAGGAATTACCCGGATTACCGCCACATAGGGAAATTGAGTTTAAGATCGATCTCTATCCAGGAACCGAAACCATATCCATTGCTCCCTACCGGATGGCACCTTTGGAGTTGAAGGAGCTAAGGAAGCAGTTGGATCACTTGTTGGCGATTGGATTTATTCGTCTAAGCACTTCACCTTGGGGAGCCCCGGTCCTCTTTGTGAAGAAAACGGATGAGACTCTACGTTGTGCACGGATTACCGAAGGTTGAATCGGTTACCGTGAAGAATAAGTATCTGTTGCCGAGAATTGATGACTTATTTGACCAGTTGAAGGGTTCAAAGTATTACTCCAAGATTGATCTTCGCACGGGGTTTCATCAGCTGTGGATTAAGGAGGAGGATATTCCTAAGACTATTTTTCATAACCGGTATGGTCATTTCGAGTATACGGTGATGCCGTTCGGATTGACTAATGCCCCCACAGCCTTCATGGATTTGATGCACAGAGTCTTTCGGCCTTACCTCGATCAATTTGTCATTGTGTTTATTGATGACATATTGATTTACTCACAGACTCAGGAGGAACATGCTCGTCATCTCTCTATTGTGCTACAAACATTGAGATAATAGAAGTTATATGCGAAGATGAGCAAGTGTGAGTTTTGGATGAAGGAAGTGAAGTTCCTTGGCCATGTTGTGTCCAAGCAAGGAGTAATAGTTGATCCCGCAAAGATTGAGGCCGTGATGAAATGGGAACCAACGAAAAACGTAACGAAAGTACGGAGTTTCTTGGGGTTAGCCGGCTACTATCGTAGGTTTGTGGAAGGGTTCTCCAAGCTTGCGATGCCGATGACTCGCCTTATAAAGAAGGGAGAGAAATTTTTGTAGACTCAAGCATATGAACTAACGTTTCATACCTTGAAGGAGAAGTTGACGACGACACCTATCCTCATTATTCCGAGCAGTAGGGAAGGCTACGATGTCTACACCGATGCTTCACTACGAGGCTTGGGATGCGTTCCAATGCAAGGAAGGAAGGTAGTGGCATAAGGCTCGAGGCAACTCAAGGTGCATGAGCAGAACTGTCTCACACACGACTTGGAGCTGGCTGCGGTGGTGTTTGCTCTTAAGTTGTGGAGATGTTATTTATACGGGGAGAAATTTCAAGTGTTCTCGGACCATAAAAGCCTCAAGTATATCTTCACACAGAAAGACTTGAATCTCTGGCAGAGAATGTGGATTGAGTATTTGGAAGATTATGAGTTCACGCTCAACTACCATCCGGGGAAGGCTAATGTAGTTGTCGACGCTCTTAGTAGGAAGTCTCAGGGTGAAATCAATTTTCTTGCGGTAAGTAGGTGGAAAATGATTGATGCATTGGAGGAGTAAGATCTATAGGTGGATGGACCAGAGTATCAACCATATCTATTCAACCTTATAGCTCAATCGAAGCTTCGGCGACGGGTAGTGGAATTGAAATGCCTGGATTCGGAACTCGATTGGATTAGAGCCCGATTGGAGAATGGAGAGGCGATTGAAGGATGGTTTTGGAAGAATGGAGAGTTGAGATATGGGGAGAAGCTATGTGTTCCTGATGATTCGTCCCTAAAGGAGGAGATACTGGGAGAGTGTCATCGCTCCAAGTTTGCTATCCACCCCGGTAGCACAAAGATGTATAGGGACATGAAGCGTCAATACTGGTGGAGGGGAATGAAGCGAGATGTGCCCAAGTATGTGACAAAATGTGGAGTGTGCCAGCAGGTGAAGATTGAGCATCAAAGGCCAGGAGGAGTCCTACAGTCTTTGCCTATTCCAGAGTGGAAGTGGGATCACATCACCATGGACTTCGTGTCGGGTTTACCAGGGAAGTCACGCGGGCATAATGCAGTGTGGGTCATTGTGGATAGACGCACCAAGTCCGCTCACTTTTTAGGTATAAAGACCATGGATACATTCAAGACTTTGAGCCAGTTGTATATCTGTGAGATAGTGAGGTTACACGGCATTCCGCTCTCGATTGTGTCGAATCGTGATTCTAGGTTTGTGGCGAGATTCTGGCAGAGTCTACAACAAGCGATAGGAACGGAGTTACACTTCAGTATGACTTTTCATCCCCAAACAGATGGCCAATCCGAGAGGGTGATACAGATTGTGGAGGATATGTTATGCGCTTGTGCGTTGGACTTCAAGGGGAGTTGGAGCGACCACTTACCGTTGGTGGAGTTTGCTTACAACAACAGCTATCAAGAAAGTATTGGGATGGTACCGTATGAAGCATTGTATGGAAGACCATGCTGATCACCGATGTGTTGGTTAGAAGCCGGCGAGAGTAGTTTGTTTGGACCGGATATTGTTCGAGAAACTACGGAGAAGATTCAACTCATCCGAGAGAGGCTACGGACGGCGCAAAGTAGACAGAAGAGCTATGTGGAACACAGACGAAGACCCTTAGAATTCAAGGTGGGAGACTACGTATTTCTCCAGGTGTCACCCAAGAAAGGCGTATTTTGATTCGGCAAGAAAGGGAAGTTAGCACCAAGATATACCGGCCTGTTTGAGGTAATCAAAGCGGTAGGCAAGGCGGCATATCAACTTCGACAACCAGGCCAGCTATTCGGAGTACATGATGTGTTCCACGTGTCCATGTTGAGAAGGTGTCACTCGAATGCAAATCCAGTCGTGAACTTGGAGGAGATTGAAATTCAAGACGGAGCAACCTACGAAGAACAACCGGTAGAAATTTTCGACGCCCAGGAAAAAGTGCTTCACAACAAAGTTATCAGATTGGTGAAGGTTTTTTGGCAACACCATGGAGTGGAGGAAGCAACATGGGAACCGGAGCAAGAAATGCAGGAGAAGTATCCATATTTGTTCGCTACTTGAGGTAAGTTTCGAGGACGAAACTTTCTTTAAGGGGGTGAATTGTAACACCCCGCATTTTATTTTTTATATGTATATACATATATAGTAAATAATTGTGGTAAAAAAAATGTGGATATATGTAGTGATGTGTGTTTGAATTTGGTAGATTGGAAAAATAGAGATTTAAAATGTTAGTGAAAATAATAATTGAAATTTGGTTTTAATAAGTGAAAATATGAAATTTTAGGTCTTAGAACTTGTATTAAATAGGTTTGGTGTAGAAATATGTGTTGGAGAGGTTTGAAATGGATTTGGTTGGCTTAGGAATGGATTGGAAATGGAAAAGGGACGAAGACAGGCTGTGAACAGTGCACTACTACAACTTCAAGCTCAATTTAGACCTTGATGCAGTCAATATCTCTCAAAACTCAAAACATGAAAGTTTTAGAGATCTTTCGTATCATTACATAGCATCTTTAATCATCTCAATCGGAGTTTGGATGAGAGAGTTATGCTCAGATAACGAAACGATGTCGAAATAGTTCAATTAGCTTCGTTTTGCATTTAATGTCTCCATTCGCATCCTAAATCAAAATATAAGAATAATGAGTACTTTTAGGCTTCAAATAAGTATAAAAGGCTTTAAAAACACCCTTTATCACCTTTTATTTGTAAACATCGCAAAATTTCATTAATAGTCGATTCGGATGGGTAAAATAGAAATTTTAGTGTTTCGGGTGTACGTCGACTTGGATTTTGAGATAAATCATAAAAATAAATGTTTTTAGGTTAAAATAACATTAAAAATGAATCCAGAACATCGAAAAACCTTAGGGTAGTCATATGGATCAAATTGGAGATTCTTAGTGGTAAAATCGTAAATTTGGAGAAATCCAAAGCAGCCTGTGAACATTATTTTTCGGGACTGCTATGTTTTAAACTCATTTTATCTCATTTTCTCTCATTTCCTTCACTCCCCTCACACCCCCACACCTCTTGAAACCCTAGAGAGTATTAGAGAAGAAGAAAGGAAGGAAAAAACAAGAGATTCATGGGTGATTCAAAATCAAATATTCTTGTTCTTCACACCAAAGCTAAGGATTCAAGGTCGGGATTTTCTCTCATTCACTTACGTTGAGACTAGGGTATTTATATATGTATATTTTGGCTATCAATGATATATATATGCTATGGAATCATCATCTTTTAGGCTTTTTGCGAGGATTACATGTTTTGAACAAAGTAGGGTTTAATACCCATGAAATCTCTTTTCTAGTTTTAAAATCCTAATTTTTGGAGAGTTATGTATTTCCTTCCTAAATACTTTCTTTATTATGGATTTTGAAACCTTAGTGCTTTGTGTTGGGTAGAAAAATGATGTTATTGTGATCTCATGTATTTTCTTAGTTGGTTGTGAAATTGTTATATGATATATTTGGAGATTTTGGATAAATGCTTGTAAATTGAGATAAATGTTTGAATTGTATGCTTGGTTGGATTTTTTGTGATGCACATGAGTGAGAAGTTCCTTGTAAAGATGCTCACCCCTTCCCAAGGGGTTCCCAGTAAGGATGCTTGAAAAATAATGTAGTGATTGGTGAGAGGTTCCATGTAAGGATACTCATCCATTTTCAAGAGGTTCCCGGTAAGGATGCTTGAGAATCAAAGACAATCTAAATGGGGGTGGAGGTTACCACAAAGTATGCTACCTACCGAAAGAATTGTTGGGAATTGGTTATGGTAATTAATGGTTATTATTTGTATGTGGTGCTCGTTTATTCATTTAAGTAATGTTTTTAAATAAACTTGATATCTTTTTTAAATGTCACTGCTTTATTTCAAATTATGTATCTATGTTATGTTAAAATTGAGACCAACTGTTTTAAATGCTTTTCTAAACCTTGTATGGGTTTGGAAATATTTTTTTACAGAGCTTCGTGCTCACCCCCTATCGCTAATAGTGTGGATCCCGAGGTGGACGCATAGAGCGATCTCCTTTCCTTTTGTACTAGACTAGGACATTCTTTTGGAGCATTGTGTAGTATAGCTTCTTTTGTTTATTCCGCTGCGCTTCTTTAATTAATTTTTGAGATGTAATAGCCATGACTTGGGCTTATTCTTTGGATAATATTGTAAATATTCGTGGATGACAAATGAAGTCTTGTTTCTTAAAGAATTATATTAGTGCTCTCATGATATGAATGGTTTTAGAATGTAATGCCGTCTAGGGTGTGTTTTGGGGCGTTACAAAGAATGTAGTAAATACTAGCACTTTGTATCTGTGTGGACATTCGTGCTCAATATCTACCTAGTTACTCATCTCATGGCGGGGTCAACGTACTCCTAAATAATCTCTTCCAGCTAGTCTCTATTCATAACTACTTGTTGCGTTGTTGGAAGAACAACCCAAGGTTGCCTTATTTGCCCGCCAAACTCTGGAATAGGGGCATATCCTCCTAGAACAAAGGGTGATTGTTTCTCCACAGGCCATATCTTGCCTGCTATGCCCTTAAGGGGGAAATACGGAGGAAGCAAAAGCTGGGTTGCTGGTGTTTTGGGGGGGGGGAAGCGACAATTTCCTTACAACCCTTAATATGTTCAAATTTTCAAACAGTTGCTCCAGCGCTTGCTTGGTGCAGTCAAATTCCTCTCTTATCAAATCTCATAAGCAGTTAATGAATCCAGAGACCTATTGGAAAACTTAATAGGAAAGTGTTTTTATCAACGCTTCTAGCTCGAAGTTAGATTCTCAATATTTTTGCCCCCAAGGGGAGGGAAATATTCTTGAAGGTTGGGGATGCTAGAATTGTTTTCTTCAACCACTTCGTGCTCTGGAGGCACGTCAGCTGAGCTAGTTTTGGCTTTTCCACGAGTTTGCAACATGTTGCTACAATTGGTACTAGGCGTAACCAAAAATATGTTTGGCAGATTTTAGATTTTGGGCATGCCAAAGTCCAAACAAACTTAAGATTCAAACACTTACGACCTTACTTAATTGAACATGCGTGAGATTCTAAAATCTTTACTGTTCAAGCAATTGTAATGAAGCGTAAGCCTACTTTTAGACTCTTTTCTCTACCTTGGGGATCAATGACTTAAACAATTTCCACTGAAGCAACTTAACGAATTAGAATTTGATAAAGGTACTACTATTGAAAAGAACAATAAAGTGAACAACAAGGAGTGGTGTGTAAACTACTGTATTTAGCATTAATCGAAAAGAAACATCACAGGAGTGACAATTGCTGATTAAAGAGTGTTGTATAAACTACTGTATTTAGAATAAAAAAAATGCAAGAAATAAACTAAGCAAGATATAGGCGGGCTCTGCGTAAATGTCTGTTGATCGTAAGATCCCGTATCTGTAGACTTCCCTTCTATATTTGTAAGGGATGACTCTTAACAGATGGAGCCTTATTTTCTTGCCACGAGTCAAATCATGGTCACTTTCTCCAACTCTTTAGTCGTGCATTGAACCATCCATAACTGACGATTCATGATGTCACGTCTGCCATGACTCTTTGTTTTTCGAGATACATGGGGTTCTATTATCTTAATTGTCTTGTCTTATTTGGACTCTTTCCGACTCACATCTAACCATTAAATCGTGTCACATGGTATCTTAATATTTAGATGTACACACTTATTAAAATAGAATAAAAATAGTTCTATGCAGTAACCAAGCCAAACCCTTTTGCTACTAAGTGCGTTTCATTATACACTTAGATAT
The DNA here is from genome assembly GCA_963454935.2 of Ilex paraguariensis. Classification (NCBI taxonomy): domain Eukaryota; kingdom Viridiplantae; phylum Streptophyta; class Magnoliopsida; order Aquifoliales; family Aquifoliaceae; genus Ilex; species Ilex paraguariensis. The sequence goes on along the minus strand of CAUOFW020004906.1, from coordinate 13,713 downwards.
GGATAAAGCATACATTCATGCCCCACTTTTCTTGAAGATGACGACATAATTCACCAAAACAAAAAAACCAAATCCCTCTATAAATTAGAACCTGAACCCACCTTTGCCTCTCACAGTAGCACTGCACTTTCCTCTCCTCCTCCTACTCCACCACCCCCACCCCCACCCCCACAACTACAACCAACACCAATCGTTCGCATCCTTGTTCCTATTCATATACGCATAAATACATAAACAATTCTTTCTACATAAAATGACGACTGTAGAGAACATAACATCAACACCGGCGCAGCGGTCACCGTGGCACTCACCGGTGCCGTACCTCTTTGGAGGACTAGCGGCCATGTTGGGTCTCATCGCTTTCGCTCTCTTGATTCTTGCGTGCTCGTATTGGAAACTTTCCGGTCATCTCGACGGCGACGAAAGAGAAGGTAGTGAGAGAGATATTGAGGCAGGTGAAGTCGAAAAGAAAAATACATATGAAAACTTGGAAGTGCCAACATTTCTTGTGCTCATGGCTGGACAAGAGAAGCCAACGTTCTTGGCTACACCCATTTCCAGTAGAGCTTCATCGTTTGGGAGTAACAGTGAGAAGAGAGAGAAAAAGGACGAAGGAAGAGAAAAGCAGAAACATGAGAGTGGTGTTCAGGTACAAATGGTATGTATGGAGACCCATGAAACTACACATCAGGTCCCTTAATTTTTTTCTGAGTTTTTTTCTTTTTTCTGAGGGGTCTCTTGACGGTCTTGAGTGGTGAGAGCTCTTATTATAGGTTCTTGCTAGTAGCTGTTGGGTGTTCTGAATTTGAGGTTGCATGTTAGATTATGAGGTTTTTGCAGCTGATAGAAATTTTTTTTTTTTTTGTATCTTTTAACTCCCGAAATGCTAATAGTTTTTCGGAGAATGATATGGAAGTCTACTCTCTTCTTCTTGACAATATACTTAACTTTTGACCGTAATATCTCGAGATTTTAAATTAGAATTGAAAAAATAGGGATATGTAAATATGTAAATAATTGTTTGATCAATCTCATTCATAGATGGCCGATGAGCCTGCGATGCAAATCAAAACTAGGGTGTACAAAAATGGTAAGCCGGCGGGGGATGGTCATAGTATTTTTAGCATTTACAAATCCCTGATAAAGGTTCTGTATATTGATCCGTTCTTGTTTTGAAAATGTAAAATTCATGATAAATAATTTGTAAAGAAAGGAATTGAAGAGAAAAAATGTATTAGAAGAGATGTGATCGTATTTACCAAGATTCTCTCCGATATAGGGCGAGGTGAAATTGGGTGTTGGATATATAGCCCTTAAGTATTATTTATTAAACTTAATTTGTCCTTCAACCTGTTACACAACTGGGACTGTATTGTGGTTATTTTGAACTCATCTTATTTCTCTTCTAATTAGGGTCGGCAGTTCTCCATATGTTCTTTTAATTTGTCATAAAATGGATATGGATTCTCGAACATGAATTTAATCTTAATTGGATTGACCTTTATTATGCCAACCTACAACACAAGTGCTCATGTTTGTTATAATTAGGGATCGGCAGTTCTCTATATGTTATGTTTGTTCGTCATAAAATGGATATTGATTCTCGAACATTAATTTAATCTTAATTGGATTGACATATTATACCAACATACAACACAAGTTCTCATGTCTCTTTTATTTAGGGTCAACAGTTCTCCATATGTTCTGTTAATTCATCATAAAATGGATATCAATTCTCGAACATGAATTTAATCTTAATTGAATTGACCTATTATACCAACCTTCAACAAAACGTGCTGTGAGAAGATTATGACTATCTAGGACACGGATTAGACTATATATCATTTTGTAGACGATATGACCTATTACAAGTCCTAATTCTACTATTGATTATGGCTTTGAGTTTAAGATTGCAAACATTGATTGTAAAGAAAAAGGCCATTAGCGTATTATACAATTTGTTTGTTGCTCATGTGGGTGCAACGAAAATGGTATGTTCAGCAGTATGAGATAAGCATTCACCAATGCTTTTGGGAGTGGTACACCACAGGAAGCATTTTCATTTTCAGTGGAAGATTATTTTGGGCACTGCACATTGATTGAGTCATTGTGCATGGGTATTGAGAAGCACTCCATTAGTGGACTACTATAAAATTGTGCTTTAAGCATAACCAACAATCATTGTGAAAAGGGGACTATGATGCTTTCCATAGAGAACCATCCTGTTCATTTCTTATTTAATTTGCTAGTGTCTTCCATTTTCATTTATCTAAAATTTAGATTTTTTTTTAATGATGTGGAAGTTCATCAAGTTAGCGTCATATTAGATGCATACCTCTAGAATAAATTTTAAATACATCGGTTAAATCCGAAAGTCAATAGAATAGTTGAAATTAGAATATCAGAAAAATTAATGGTTTCCTCCAAATTAACCCAATATTATTAGTGTACCTGTGCTATGAAATGGTTAGTCATTCACCCAAACTTTAAAAAAAAATATCTTATTCAACGGATGGTATTTAAAACATTGTGCACAAACTCTATGACTTTCAAAGGTGTAAGTTTATTTTATCTTTGATCAATATACGAAATTATTCAAATTTCAATGTTAATTTTTCCTCTTTGCCTTGGTGATCAAGCTAAGAGAAACATTGACTTCCAAATTTGATTTTTTTTTTTCTCTTTACCTTGGTGATCAAGCTCTAAACAGTAAAAAACATACTGGTAGCATTTAAGTTGAACTTCAAGATTGAAGGTAGAATTCGACATGCTTGCCATAAATAAACTTCACATTTGATTAAAACAAAATACTGAACATATTTGACAATTTCAAAAAAGTTAAGATATATATGTCCTCAAGTGTTTCCCACCAAAAAAGAAATGCGAGAGAGAGAGATGCGGCAACCAGAGAATGCTCATGTACAGTACAACCTTTAGATTTTCTAAAGCTGAAACAGTGGAACAATGTACGATCATTGAATTTAGAAGCAAAACAATATGCCTGTTGTTTGTTTACTTTTAAGGCAAACTAATGTTTGACAAGTGTTTGGGGAATTCTCTCTTCGCTTTTTTAGGGTCTTAACGGCCTTACGTTTTTCCTAAGAAGATGCTCATCCATTTCTTTGTGCTGCTTTCTTTTCTTCTGAACCCAGGCATGTTTTCCTCATTAATGGAATCCTTAAATTCTCTTCCTCTTTTTCTTTATAAGTGTGCGTGCAAGATCCTGCACAATATAAAAAATATTGGGAACAGATCTCTCCCCTGGTGAACTTTGAGTGAGCCGGTTGAGTGGCCAAACACGCTGCTTGAAACAGCGTGCAAGATATGGTGGCAACCTGGAACGGCAAAGGAAGATCCTGGGAAAGGAAGAACAATCCTGTACGTGTGAAAGGTTTTCCTGGAATAAAGAGGAACAAGTTAGAAGGGTGCCGGAGTGTGTTCCGACGTATCCCCTCCGACGGTCTAGTCAGTCTTTGAATGAGAGAGAGGAAGAAGAAAACACTGAGAAAGTCTGTATTGTAGTAGAGAGTTTTTGATTGCATACCCGCTTTGCCTTTTGGGAGGAGTATTTATACCTTAAAAGCTCATGATTGTTGTCAGTGTGGTCAGTAGGTGATCATCAGGCACAGGTAGCGTGTGTATTGATTTGATGAGGAATGTCTTCTCTAATTGACTGCTCGGGGTCCCGAGCAATCAATGCTGAGTCGTCGGGATGCCGACGGTACAATATCCCCCTTTCGGGAAGGATGCAATAAATGTTCTGTAATGGGACCATTTATTGCCTTTCATATCCGAACCTTATCGCATTGAATGCGGTCTCGTCAACAGAAGGGTGCAATTAATTGTTTGCTTTCCCAAAGCGCGTGTCAGCAACAGCATGCGGTTTGTCTGTTTTTGATGTGATATCATATGCCACGCGTCCATCACGTATTGGCTATGACTTCTGTATTCCAGTATGTTCTGACATTACTTGTGTAAGACGAGGTCATGATGAATAGTCTAGACTGGCATAGGCTGATGTCCCGTACGTCAGTAGCTTTATTCGGGAGTAGAGGAAGCGTCCAGGATGGAGTGACCCTCGGCACCGAGGAAAGGCTCACCTCGGGGACCGAGGGTGGTATGTTTCCGAGGTACACGGGTGACCGAGGACACGTGTTGTTGTATAATACACCGAATGCGTGATCCTATATGAGAGGTACCTCGGGGAGGGGACACTCTTTGCCGATGGTGCTTAAATCCGAGCAACACTGTTCTAGAAACCCCCGAGGACACGTGTCTTCATCATAGGGCTTTTCAGAAGAGTCCCATCAACTGCCCCCCAGCCTTTGATCTTCTGACACCGAGGACACGCGTTGTAAGGAGACGAAGGGTTTTCCAACTGCCATCCGTCCTTCATTATGGCCTCGAGCCGCTTTCCCCGACTTTGGACGTCGTGCGCATTAAATGCGTTGTTTTGGTTCTCCCGCCTAATGATGAAAATTTCCCCCTATATAAAGGGGGTTCTTCTCTGGTTTCCATCGTTTTGCCATTTCGATCTTTTATCCAGAGTACGCCTTTCTTGATCTTTCGCCGGAGTTCTTGTTTCTTCTGCCATCGTCGACTGCTCTTTCTCTCAAAATCACAGAGCCAGCAAACCCATTGTTGATTCCTGGACTTTCTGGTGGAAGTCGTTTTAAAGTTTTTCCTGAAAAACTCCACTTTTGACGCTTCGGGTGAGTTACACAACCTTCTTTTTTATCGTCCTCCTAGCCTTTTTGTTTTCCGATTGAACGGTGGTGTCATCCGGTCGGCACGTCTTGATTTAAACCCTCGGGGAACTTCCTCGGGTTTTCAAGAGTAAATACCTTTTTCTTCCTTTTCTTTTAGAGATGCCTCGTCGTCGCCCTGCTCCCGAGAATCCACCGGCTGGTCCCTCGGGGTCAGGGAAATACAAGGTGAAAGGCGAGGAGCAGATCGATAGGTTTAGGGTCAAGTACGGCATTCCCCCGAGTGTAGACGTAGTGGATTTTAACCCATTGTTGCACTCATCTACCTTCGGGGCCGAGGATGCCATGCCTTTCTATACCAAGGCCATCATAGAGGGTGGAATTAGGTTTCCTTTACCCCCCTGCTTCTTCAGTTCCTGTCTCGCTTTCGCCTCTTCCCCGGGCAATGCTGCCTTAATGTTTTTCGAATAATCATGGGGGTCTTAGAGCTCAATAGGCGCCTCGGGGTGAATATTGGGCTCCATGATCTCCTTTTCTGTTACTCCCTCCTTAGAGTCATGCCTCACCAACACTTCTACCTCAAAGTAACCCATCTTCCTGACTCGGACAAGGGGTACAAGGACGACATCTTAATCTTCAAGGGATGTTGGCAGAGGGGTGTTGGTCCCGAGTACAATGACTTATTTTGCCCTCTGGAATGGAGAACGACAAGTACGTCGGTTCCTTCGGGTTCTTTATTTGTTTCTCGGGACTTCTCATGTTTATGACAATCTTTTTTGTTGTGCAGATATTCCTTCTCGGGAAACAGCTCCACCCCCTCGGTCGCTGGTGAACTTTGCCGACCTAATCACGGTTTGGAGTTTCACGGGTGACAACGGGTTCGGCCGAGCTGCTCATAATCTGCTGTACTATACCCCCGGGTATAAGAAGTTTTCACAGCTTCCTCAACCTTTCGAGCCTTCGCAGTGGTCAGAACTCTTCGATCAGGCGGCGAGGCTAGAGGTCGAGGAAAATTTGGAGGAAGACCCGGATCGGGCTTCGGAGGCAGAGGTCGAGGGAGTTGCTGAAGAGGTCGGGGTCAGAGAGGACGTTGCTCCTTCGGACGCCGAGGTGGGGACTCCGGGAGGTGACTTGTGGCCCGACTTCCAAATTCTTCAATCTTTGGACGCCGAGGACGCGCTTGAAGTCGCGATGTCAAATACTCCTCGTATCGACCTCGGGTTCTTGAGGCAGAGGCAGGCCCTCGCAGCCGGGAGAGGTCGAGGAACGACCGGCGGCACCTCCTCAGCGGGGACCAGTTTGCCCCATCATCAAGGGTTCCTGGTCGGGGTCAGGTGCGAGACCGGGACCCTCAGGTGGAGGAGGAAAGAAGGGTCAAGCATCGGCATGACGGTCTTGGCCGAGGATCCAGGGCACCTCCCGCTCAGCAGCAAAGCGGGAGGGGTCGTGGATTACCGCCCGCACCTCCGCAACAGCAGCAGCAGCAACAGCAACAGCAGCCCCGACAACAACAACAACAACAGCAGCAGACCCCTCCTCCCGTTCCGCCTCGGGTGGAGGCCGCGGAGTGGAATCCCCGAGCCACTGATCACATGAGCCGAGTGATCAGGGTCGACGATTCTATTCTGTCGGATCCTCATGTCGCTAATGCAGTGAGTGAGACACTGCACTTCGAGGCCGACATGGAGGCTCATAGGGGGCGATCAACCAACGTGTTGTTCCGCTCCATCATCCAGAACTCCCTGGTGGTGAGTTTATTTTTGCTTTGGTTCCTTCACTCCTGCTTTCCCTTTCTGTGACTTAACACTTTTTCCTTCCTTTGCAGGCTACCCAGCAGATTTCTATCATTGCTGCTCGGTACCACGCGTCCAGGATGGACCTCCAGAGGGCCCGGGATCAGAAGGCGGAAGCGGAAGCGGCCCTTGCTCGGGCAACGGAAGACGTTGCTGCCAGGGATTCTACCCTGGTGGGGCAGGCTGCCCAAATAGAGCAGCTCCTCAAGGACGCCGAGTCGGCCAAGGCGGGCGCTGAAAAACTAAGTGCCGCACTTGCCGATGCTGAGAGGAGGATTACCGAGCAAACGCAGCGGCTTTCTGCTGCGGAGGAGAGGGCAGTGGGCTCCGAGGAAAGCTGTCTGGCCCTTACCCAGGAGCTAGACAGGATCAGGGCCGAGGAGTTGAACCGGAAGTCGGAGGAACAACTCCTGGAGGAGTTTGCCGATGACGTGCTCCCCGCTCTTGAGGAAAACAGCAAAGAATTCTTCAAGAAAGGGTGGGACGAGGCACTCCAGGCTGCTGGAGTCCCATCAGACTCCCCTCTCTTCCAAGTGCACAAGTATGTGCCCTCGGCAGAGATGGCACAGCCAGAAGCACAGGTTGCTGCCGAGGATGAAGCCCCTACGCCGATGCAGACCTCGGCTGATGCTCCCGAGGCGGTGATAGTGGACTTGTCCGAGGACGCTCCGTCGGACCATGCTCCTGAACCTCAAGTTGCTCAAGCTGTTCAAGCTGTTCCCGCTGTCGAAGTTCTCCTCTTGCCTGCTCCAGAAGCTTCTCAAGCATTTATTGCTGACTCGCCCTCGGCTGAAGTTCTGGAGGTGCCTGGAGCCCGATGAAGCTGGTTCGTTTTTTTTTTTTTTTTTTTTTTTTTTTACTGATTGTATCCCTTCTGCTTTCCTTTTGTAGCCTTCGGGGACGCAAAGCCCCTATTTTTGGAAATAAATAACAAGTTTTTCTTTCCTTCTTCTGTGTACAGTAGTGTTTTGCTTTTCTTTACTTCTGTGTAGAATAAATCATAAGTGTCTTTGAACTGTCTTCGGGGCGTGCTGGCCCGTTCCGGAGGCAAGATCTTGTATCTACTCTGGGGACTGGAGTGCTTGTGTTTTGTTCCCAGGATCATGTTCTTTATAGATGCTTGTTCCTGCATTTGCTTCGGGGACGAGAGTCCTTGAACTCTGTCCCCAGGGCCATACCCTTGCAGGAGACTTGCTCCTGTATGTACTTCGGGGACGAGAGTCCTTGAACTCTGTCCCCAGGGCCATACCCTTTTGTCTTTTATTTGGCGAGCTATTGAGTGAGAGAGTACTTCAAAAGTAATACTTCTTTAAATTCATAACATTCCATGGTCGTATTACAAGTCTTCCACTCATATCTTCTAATCCATACGACCCAGCGCCCCCGATTGATATCACTTTGTAAGGCCCTTCCCAGTTAGGTCCCATCTTTCCCTCTGTTGGATCCCGGGTATTGGCCGTTACCCTTCTGAGGACCAGGTCGCCTATCCGGAATTCTCGAGTCTTGACCCTCCTGTTGTATAGTTGGGAGATCTTCTCTTGATACTTGGTTATCCTCAAGGCGGTTTCCTCCCTTCTTTCTTCTAGTAGGTCCAGATCCAATCCCAGTTGATGATCATTTCCCCCTTCATCGAAAGCTTGGGTCCTTATGGTCGGGAGCCCAACTTCGAGGGTATGATTGCCTCCATCCCGTATGCCAGGGAGTTGGGGGTTTCGCCTGTCGATGACCGAGGGGTTGTCCTGTACACCCATAAAATGTTTAACAGCTCTTCTGCCCACTTTCCCTTGGCTTTCTCCAACCTCTTCTTGATCCCATTGATAATTGTCTTGTTAGTGGCCTCCGCCTGCCCATTGGCTTGAGGGTATGCAGGGGTGGAGTAGAAGTTACGGATCCCGAGATGCTCACAGAAAGACTTGAAGCGCCCGCCAGTGAACTGGGTCCCGTTATCCGATACCAGTGCGCACGGAATCCCAAATCTGACGACTATGTTCTCCCAGACGAACTTTTTGGCGTCTATGTCTCGGATGTGACTCAACGGCTCCGCCTCTACCCACTTGGTGAAGTAATCTGTGGCTACGATGAGGAACTTTTTATTTCCCGGAGCTTTAGGCAGAGGTCCAACCAAATCGAGCCCCCATTGGGCGAATGGCCAAGGGCTGGTGAGGGGGTGTAAGTCCCCCGCAGGTTGCCTGATCGTAGGGGAGAACCTCTGGCACTGGTCGCATTTTTGGACATATGCCCGCGCATCCCTTTGCATTCGCGGCCACCAATACCCCTGAGACATAATGCGGTGCGCCATTGATCGCCCCCCAGAGTGCCCCCCACATATTCCTTCATGTACCTCATACAGGAGGTCTTGCACCTGATCTTCTTGGACGCATAGCAAGTAAGGCCCTGAGAAAGACCTCCGGTAAAGCTTCTGATCCGAAGAGACCCAAAATCTTGGAGCTTTGAGCCTTATCTTTCTAGCTTCTTTTGGACACTCCGGGAGATCTCCCGTTGTTAGGAACTTGACAAAGGGATCAATCCAACTGAGCGGCTTGGGCGCGTCCTGGATGACCATCGCCTCGAGAGTATGGTCTATGCAGGATGTGGGAAGATACTCAATGGTGATCCTGCGCGACTGGGAGGAGTCCACTGCCGAGGCTAGACAAGCCAGGGTGTCGGCATGTGTGTTCTTGTCGCGGGACACCTGCTTGATTTCAAACCGGTCGAACCTTTGGATTACGGTCGTTGCCTGGTGATGGTACGCCTTCATCCTAGGGTCCCTCGTTTCGAATTCCCCATTGACTTGATTGACCACCAGCATGGAATCGCAATGCACGATCAAATTGGTAACTCCAGTCGCCTTAGCTAACCGAAGTCCTGAGATGAGTGCCTCATATTCCGCTTCGTTGTTCGATGCCTTGAATCCCAGCCGGATGGCTTGCTCAGCAATAATCCCACCTGGAGAAGTCAGCAAGACACCAATTCCGGACCCCTTACTGTTTGACGAACCGTCCACACACAAAAGCCATGGCAATCCTTCAACATTCGTTGGAGATGCTAAGTTGGGAGGAGGCGGTCCTTCTAGAACAGGATTCTCCCCCGAGAACTCAACTATGAAGTCAGCCAGTATTTGACCTTTTATTGCAGTTCGGGGTTTGAAATGAATGTCATGCTCCCCCAACTCTACTGCCCACTTGGAGATCCTTCCAGAGAGTTCAGCTTTCCTCAAAATTGCCTTCAAGGGCTGATCAGTCAGGACAGTGATCGGGTGTGCCTGGAAGTAATGCCGTAGTTTCCTTGCAGTGGTGACCAAGGACAGAGCCAGTTTCTCTAGGGGCAGATATCTTGTCTCTGCGTCCAGGAGCGCCTTGCTGATGTAGTAAATCGGCTTCTGTCGGTGCTCATGCTCACGGATAAGTACTCCGCTTACCGCAAACTCTGAAACTGCCAAGTACAGGAACAACATCTCCCCCTGGATGGGGACGGACAAGGTTGGCAGAGTCCTTAGGTATTCTTTGATCCCAGCCAGGGCGTCCTCGCACCCCTGGCTCCACATATTCTTCCCAGCACTTTTGATTGCTCCAAAGAAGGGTTTGCATTTATCCGAGGAGCGTGAGATGAAACGGTTAAGTGCAGCCAGCATCCCTGTGAGTTTCTGGACTTCTCGAGCAGTGCGAGGGCTTCGGATATCCAGGATTGCTTTAATCTGATCTGGGTTGGCTTCGATTCCTCGCTGACTAACCAGATACCCGAGGAATTTTCCTGACTCCACTCTGAAGACGCACTTTGCTGCATTCAGCTTCAGCCCATACTCCCTGAGAGTGGAGAAGGTATCCGCCAAGTCTGTAAGATGATCACAACTCCGTTTGCTTTTTACCAGCATGTCGTCTATGTAGACCTCCATGGTGTCGCCGATCTGCTTCTTGAACATCCGATTCATCAATCTTTGGTATGTTGCCCCGGCGTTTTTCAATCCAAACGGCATCACTTTATAACAATAAACTCCCTTCGGAGTGATAAATGCCGTCTTTTCTTGAGAGAGGGATCTGATGATATCCTGCTCGGGCATCCAGGAAGTCCATTCGTTCATATCCGGCTGTGGCATCTACCAGTTGGTCCACCTTCGGCAGGGGGTAGTCATCCTTTGGACATGCTTTGTTCAGATCTGTAAAATCTACGCAGACACGCCATTTCCCCCCTTTCTTCTTTGCACATACTGTATTGGACAGCCATTCTGGGAACTGTATCTCTCGAATGACATCGGCTCTCAGGAGTTTGTCTATTTCCTCATTGACTGCGTTGGTGTGATGCGGGGCCATACGTCGCAGCCTCTGCTTTACTGGCTTGTGAGACGGATCAACATGCAGCCTGTGAGTAATTATCTCAAGGTCTACTCCTGTCATTTCCATTTCGTTCCAGGCGAACACGTCTGTATTTCCCCTTAAGAACCTGATCATCTCCTCCTGTTCGGCTGCGGGTATCGAGGTCCCAACTAGGAAATACTTCTCCTCTTCTCCTTCAACCAAGGGCACCTTCCGGAGGTCTTCAACCGATCGTTCAGCTGGGTCTATCCGGGGGTCATCCATCCCCGGACGCCCGGACTGTAATTGATATTTTTTCATGATCTCTTCCGGTGCTCGCCCCTTCTCCTGGCTGGACGCCCCGGCTCGGACGGCCGAATAAAAATAGTTCTTCGCAGACGCCTGGTCCCCCGGATCTCCATGACGCCCTCTGGCGTGGCGAACTTTAGCTTCTGGTGGAGAGTGGAGTGCACCGCTCCCAACGCGTGCAGCCATGTTCGCCCCATAATCACGTTGTAAGGAGAGTCCGTGTCGATCACAACAAACTCTGTGTCGATGACGAAGGGACCAGTGGCGACCGGTAATGTAATTTTCCCCACGGGCAAGGCGAAAGAGCCGTTGAACCCGATGAGGGGTGTCCTGATTTTGGTTAGGTCTTTGGGGCCAAAGCCCATCCGCTTCAAAGTCTCGAAGTACATCACCTCCGAGGAGCTCCCTGAATCTATCAAAATTCTCTTGACATCGAATTTCCCTATCTTTAGGGTCAAGACAAGGGCGTCGTTATGAGGAATCACCACGCCTGTCAAATCCGCGTCAGAGAACGTAATGCCAAGCTCACCCATCCTGGCCCTTTTACTTGATGGCCCCACATCTCCCTCGGCTACCTTTCTTGTAAAAGCTACCCTCTTGAGGTCGGATTCGAGCTCTTTGGACGTGGGGCGCTCCAGCGGACATACATGGATGACGTCTATGACGTTGTCCGGTTCCCGGTCGGGGCAAGGGCTCGTTTCTCTTCTGGCCTAGGCTCTATGTATTCTTTCAAATGTCCGTCTCGGACCAAGCTCTCCAAGAATGACTTGAACACCCTGCAGCTCTCGGTGCGATGCCCGACATCCCGGTGATATGAACACCTAACTTTTTGATCACGGGTGGAGGGGTCGCTGCATCCTGGGCGGCCATTTGAAGAAACGGCTCGTGTTTGATTTTATGGAGCAACCTGAAGATGGGTTCCTTGAAGACGGTGTGAACTCCTCTGGACGAACCCCCTGGATGGGTAGCAATCCCTTTCGGGGAATATCTTCGCGCTCTTTCTCCTTCTCTTGGATTGGAGGGCTCGGCCTTTGTTGCTCCCATCTCGTCCTCGACCTTGAGTACTTGTTGATCCGGGCCATCAGTTCCCCCATATCCGAGGGAGTTCTTCTTGGTCAGGGATCGGTACAGGTCCGTGTCCCTCGCCAAGCCGAGCCGGAAAGATGCTGCTGCCATGACCTCCGAGCATCCCTCGACCTCATTGACTCTTCCCAGTATCGGATGGCGTACTGGCGAAGAGTCTCGGATTCCCTCCGTCTGAGGGTCAACAATGATCCAATGTCCTTGGGGCGCTTACTCCCCGTGATGAATCGGGTTAGGAACTGCCTTGTCAATTCTTTCCAGGACCCAATACTGTTTGGGGGAAGCGTCTCGAACCACCTCATCGCAGAGTCCCCCAAGCTCATAGGGAACACCCGGCATAGAAACCGTTGGTCCGAATGATAGAGGACATCATCTGCTTATATTGTCTGATATGGGCTTCGGGATCGATCGCCCATCATAGGTTTTGAACCGTGGCACGACGAACTTTCTTGAGACATCCATCTCACTGATTTCCCTCGTGAAGGGTGTTTGCATGACTTCGTCCTCGGCCTGTCCTGGACAGTCTTACCCTTTCTTCTGGAGTCTAATCGGGCTCTGAGATCTACTTCTTCCCTTACGGGATGCCTCCTGAAGTCCCTGGGTTCATCGGTAAGCCCCTCGTTTCCTGGGCGTCGTGTAGATTGGGTTGAGTCCTCCTCGGATTCATCTCCCTTCCTCCGTCTGGACAAACCTCGCGGAGGTCGTCCAGGGCAAGGGCCTCGCTTTTCCTGGAATGGTTGTCAAGATGACATTCGCCGGCTCTGGGTCGCTTCGGGGCCCTGGAGCTTTCTGCTTTGTGATCTAGGTGGTTCTTAGATCCTTTGTCTCCGCCTCAGGGACGGGGAGTCCTCGGGAAAGGAATGAATCCCTCGACCCTCCGCCTGAGGCGGCAAACTCGTCGAGCCGGCTAAGGACGTTACATTGTCCTTCTCCAGCTGACGTAATCTATCGCCAAATTTCTTTTCAATCACCTCTGCCAGCTGACGGGCCAAGGGGGCTGATCCTCCTGACCTGATCCCCATACTGGTTTGGGGGTTACCCCCTTGACCGAGTAGAGGCACTTTTAATCGTACTGGTGCGATCCCTCCCTCCGTGATGGCAGGGAGCTTGCAACTCATGACTCCTTTGGTGGGGTCCTTTCCCTTTCTGTCTGGTGTTCACCATGGTCACTGTTCTTTATAGAGAAAAGATTAGGAAAACTACTCGTTTCCCACAGACGGCGCCAGATTGTGCGTGCAAGATCCTGCACATATAAAAAATATTGGGAACAGATCTCTCCCCTGGTGAACTTTGAGTGAGCCGGTTGAGTGGCCAAACACGCTGCTTGAAACAGCCTGCAAGGTACGGTGGCAACCTGGAACGCAAAGGAAGATCCTGGGAAAGGAAGAACAATCCTGTACGTGTGAAAGGTTTTCCTGGAATAAAGAGGAACAAGTTAGAAGGGTGCCGGAGTGTGTTCCGGGTATCCCCTCCGACGGTCTAGTCAGTCTTTGAATGAGAGAGAGGAAGAAGAAAACACTGAGAAAGTCTGTA
>CAUOFW020004905.1:0-29348 GCA_963454935.2 Ilex paraguariensis | reverse complement strand
GTACATGCTTGATCCCAAATAGGTCACCCAAGTGAAAGTAGTTAAGAAGTAGTAAACACTAGAAAGTCCGAGATCGAATCACAAGGATCAATGAAATGAAAAAGTAAAGAAAATAAAGAACAAGTAAATTTTGATTTGGGAGTAGGAATTTTTTTGTAAAATAAAAATAGAAAATTTTAGAAGGGATTATTAAGTTGGAAAATGACTCTTTAGTTTTGGGATCTATATCTATTCATGTTCGTCAAATAAATATGTTTAAGCAATTATAATTATCTCAATTGATTTTCAACGTCAGTGTAATCAACAAGAATATTTTGCTTGGAAAACACAAAATTTGATTTTTTTGAAAATAAGAATTTGTGGGTGCTGGTGGCAGAGGATTAACCGGTGGTTGTGCTTGTTGATTGGTTCTCCAACTAAATTGTGCTTGTTGATTGCTTCTACAACTAAAATGTTTGTGTTCATGCTACCCTTGATCGTAAGTCTCTAAGTATGTGTTGCAACAAGTCTTATTAAAATAAGAGATCACATTGGATTGCTCCAACAAGACCTCCTTGAAGGTTAGAATAATAGGGCATTCTTCAGTGGGGTGCCCAAACATAGCAAAAATCTCACACGCTCCCTTAATGGGGGGAACACTCAAAACTTAATTAATGTAATCTAAAAGCATGAGAAAAAATATTTACAATAAACTAACGTAACAAATAATATGTAAAAAAAACTAGAATGAATTTACCTTAATTTTTTTTTCTCCAAGTAATTCCTTGTTGAAGATGGATTTCCCTTTTAGTCTTTTTGAATTTGACTTCTAATTCTCGGCAATAACACTAAAAACTTGTTTGATCCCAAATAGGTATATCCAAGTGCAGGTAGTCAAGAAATAGTAAATGCTTGAATGTATAAGGTCGAATCACAGTGATCAATGAAATTGAAAAGTAGAGAAAAGAAAGAACAGATAAAATTGATTTTCAAGTAGGAATTGTTTTATAAAATAAAAAAATGAAATTGTAAAAGGCATTATTAAGTTGGAAAAATGAATCTTTAGTTTCGAGATTTGGATTTATTCATGTTCATTAAATAAATATGTTTATGTAATCAAATTATCGTAGTTGATTTTCAACATCAGTGTAGTTAATTGGAATGTATGGCTTTGAAAACACAAAAATCGATTAATTTGAAAATAAAAATTTAAGAACTAGTTATATGAAACTCATAGGGAATCAAAAGCATTATTCATACCCATAATTCAATCAAGTGAATGAATAATCAAACAATTATATAGGGCATAAAACTTCACTAACTATCATTCAATTAATCTAGAATTTCAAGAAAATGTAACTTTAAAACATATGGAAAATATTTGCATAAAACATAAATATTTAACTCACAATCTTAGATCCAAACCCCAACTAAAGAGTACAAAAGTGATTACTTACAAGACATGGTAGATCTACAAAGCAAAAAAAATTAAAGATTATGATCTAGGATGTTTTCTCAACAGGTGAGAACCTTTATTTATACTAAAGTCTATGTATAGGTTGGAGATCTAGAGTTGACTTGGGATAAATTATTTTCCCAAAAGAAGTCCTTTTAGGTGAAATCCCAAGGATCAATCTTGGGGGCACGGGTACCATATTTGCCCAAATTGATCCATGAAATTTTTATGAAATACACTTTTGTAGCTCTTAAAGTTTTCTTTCCAATGGCACAAAAATTAGATCAATCAAACATCGAATTCAAAAGTTATGATTAAATTTTTTAACACGTGTCAAAACCTTATCTTCCAAAATCCTTTCCTAATGCAACTATAAATGAGTTTTCGACTAATTTGGACTCCTACAAGGATTAAATTGTTGTTTTATCTTCAAATATTCATCTTTTAATCTTGACCATTTAATTCTTACCAAATATCCTCTTCTCTACTATGATTTTTCCTCTAGTGTTTGCTTCACTTGCCTTATCCATTATTACTTTGAATAAATTAAATTACTAGCAAATAAATCAAACAACTAGAACAAGTATCAAGTTAGAAAATAATGGAATTTCATACATTTTACCTCAAATAATATGTAATTAACTAGTTATTAAATATAATAAAATAATACTTTTTATGGTTAATTAGTACACCTCTTCTTACTCATCTCAATCATCTTTTTCTTATTTCTTTTGCACTAAAACTCTCCAAACTAGAGCATATAGGGTGGAGCCACACCTTTCAAATTCATTTTTACCGTTTTTTCTTTCTCTAGCGAAAGGGTCATAACCTTAGTCCTCTAGGGTTATTCCCAGATCAGCCCACCTATGTTTGGTTGGAGTTAGTCCTTGATTCTTGCTTTTCTCTACTCACCCATAGATCAGGTTGTCTCCTTCCTTTGAATTTATACATCAATCATAGTAGCTTCATTGTTATGGCAAGTGATTCAAAGTGTACTCTTTCAGAGACCACCCCTGCATTGGTGTCTGAGACTAATAAGGCTAACGAAGACTACCACGATATATTAGAGATTAATTCTTCGTTTATTAGAGTTGTGGGGGCTAAGAAAAAATGGAGCTCTCTTAACGAGGGCACCTTTAATTAGATTAGGTCTATTTATCAAATTCCTGAGTCTATTCAGTTAGGTTCTCCTCTTCTAATGATATCGCTAATTAATTCTTGGAATCTTGCCATTTCTCAATTAAGCCCCCAACAATTGGGCATCTTGGTCGGCATTGGTGTCCTTTGTGTTAGAGCCAATGGTGTCATTGTTCAACCAACAATTCTCAAGCTTCTCCATTGCTAAAAACTTACCTCTTGCTCTGGGTAGATTTTTGGGTGGTTTTAATTCTCAAAAAGAGAAAGAACTAACCTCTTGACAGGATATTCTTCTAATGTGAAGGGTAAAAAGACAAAAAAAATTTTCCTCTAGGCCCGACTGGGAGTTTTGACCTTATGAGGTTCTTTCTAGCAGACCCTTCTTGGTCCCTCACCTCTAGGTGTCTCCTCCTCTTTCTACTCATAAGTAGCATCTTTTCTATGATGCTTGTTTTCTCTACTGCTTTTATTAAACTCTTTTTTTGGTGCAAACAAAGTGCAACCCTTTGCCCCTAAGCTTAAGCAATGAGTTGACAAGACTTTTGCCTATCATACCAAGGATCTCTCCATATTGGTGACTGTTCAAGCCCTATTTGAATGCAAGTTGGGTCTTGCCCCCTATAACTTTTGTTTTTCGTGCTCCGAGCCCTTTACCTTTTGGTGGAGAGATTATTTCCTTATAGTTCTTGATTCCATATTGACTTTTCCTGACTCTTCTCTTGTTATGTACCCTCCAAAGCTCCCAGGAACTTTTTCAAGATGTTTCTAAAGGAACTTCATGCGAAGAGAATATTTGACGACCTTTTGCCTTATGCAAGAAACCAAGGCTGACTCACCCTAGCTAAGGAAAGAAGCTTGGGCTCAACTACTATACCACTGACTCCCCCATCCTCCAAGGTTGCAATAGAGTAGGGAATTAACCTTATGGCTACCTATAATGAAGAAGACATTTTGCCTAAGGTTCCTTTGGTAGATCTAGGCACTCCTCTCGCACCCCCAGAGGATAAGGGGAAAACTGTCTTTGAGGCTAGTGAGAAAATAGAGGAAACTACACCTAAGCCCATCGAAGGCTCTCATCCCAGTGCTATGTGGAGGAGGCCATAGCCATCCTTCATGATTTTATATATGTAAACCCCCACATGCTTATCTTTATATAGTAACGTAATTATTTTGAAATGCTCATATATGTAATGATTTAAGCATGAACTATATAGATTTTAAGAGTAGAAATAAAAATGTCAAGCGAGTTAATAAGGTGTGTAGTATAAGTTACGAAGTATTCCGGAGTCAAAGCACATTTAGATAGAATTCGTGTAGGAAGAAATTTGACACTATCTTAGTATTTGGACCATAAAATTTTACCTGATATCCATTTGATTTGAAATTTTTACAGTCAACACTAGACTTCTAGGGCTACAAAAAATTATTTCACAAAAATTTACCAAATCAACCTCTTAATATGCCTAAAATTTATTGTAAGTTCAGCTAAAAATGGGAGTCTGTTCGAATGTGAATGGATCTGTTCAAACGACAGTTAGTCCCAATGCTTTTGTGTCTAACAGAACCCTGATGGAAAAGCAAAAGTATTGGGATCACGCAATGTTCGAAAGCCAAAATGATGTTCGAACGTCAAGTAGATAGTTCGAACATCAAGCCTCTAGTTCGAATGTGAGGTCACGATTCTGAGTATTAGATTTCCACCGATTGGACTATTTTCTCATACAATAAATGCCTAAGGATGTCTTCCCTTGCCCTATTTCATCAGTTTTAACCCTAGAGAGTCTTGGAGAGCAAGAGAGAAGAGGAGAAACACAAGATTAAGGGAGATTTTCATGTTAAAACGGATCAAATATGCTAGGTTTTCACACACAAATAACGAAATCGAGGTAAGGGATTCTTTTTGAGTTCTTTCATTGAGACTTAGGGTATAATTATGTATGTTTTCAATCTTCTTGATAATTATATGATAAATATGTATGAGTTCTTGGTTTCTTTATCATTGGAACATAGTCTTGAACAAAATATATGTTTGGGTTTAAGGAATACTTGTTCTTGAAATTTCAAAACCCTAGTTTTTCCAAAATACATGTTCTATTGTGAAAAATACATGAATTTTTTATTTCTAAATGCCTATTCTTGATTAAAGTATGTTTTTATCTAATAATTGTTCTTATCCTGAGAAATTAATGATTTTTTTTGGCAAAACCCTAGAATTTTGATATCGAAATTGCGAAGGTTTTCTTAATATAATCTCTTGCATATTTTAATTTCTTTATTAGTGTAGTATATTAAGAATTGTGTAATTTTTATACTTGAATTGTTAATGGAAATTATTATAGGTTAAGATTGTGGTTGTTGATAAAGTTATGAGTTCATCTCTTGTATAGTATTGGTGTGACGGATTCGAATTGCCTTCAAGAGTTACCGTAGAGTGTTAGAGGTTAGGCTCTCCTAATGGGGGTAAGATGATTGCCTAACACTTGTAGTGAATTGTTGTTTATGAGAGCAACAACTATTGTTTATGTAAGTTCGATGTTGAGGGATGGTATTTCTTTCCTGTGAAGGATTCATCAATGTCATAGGGGACGGTATAAACCCTTCCTAAAGTGGTTTGTGATGTGCCCTACGGAGAATGATTGAGATTGTGTAATTGTGATGGGTGAATGAGGTAGAATCATTGTGTAGATTCCTGAAAAGGAACCAACATACATGAAAATGGGGATGAGCCAACATATATGAGAATATGGGATGATGCTACTAAGTTATTTATTGATTGCTTTAATTACTTGCATGGTTATTCATGTCATTAATTTACTGTATTTTGTACACTTGAGATCATTACAACTGTCATGATTTTACTCTCAAAAATTTATACAAGCTATTTTCCAAAGTAGACTTGCATTCTTTATATTATTTTAAAATTTTGTTTGGATTTGAGAGGGATTTTCTATAAGCTTTTGCTCACCCACTACAACACACTTACAGATTTTGGCATAGAAGAGGATGTCGAGTTAAATGAGCAAGTTGATCTCAAGTCTGAAGAAGGTCAGTATGAGGATCCCGAAGTGGAGGCTTAGAGATGCTTTGTTTTAGTTATGATTATTGTATTTGGAGAGATTTTTGTGAAAAAAATATTTCAGTTAGTTTTTATTATTCCTCTGCTTGATATTCTTTGACTTTGAATTGCAAGTTGGAGAAGTTTTAATGTTTTGTTGGTTTTAGTATTTATTCTTTGTCAGGTAGATGAATGGTATATTATCTAATGGTTATTTTTAGTTGCTCTCATGTTTGTATGGTTTGTAGATAGTAATATCTTCAGGGGTGGATTTTGTGGCATTACAATACATGACAAGGAGCTAAAAGCAACCTTTGACATTATGATTTCCTAGGTGACCCAAAACCTTGCTCTAACTATGGGAAAGGTAAGTCTTGTGCTTCCCCTTGTGCCATTCTCTGTTGCAGCTCTAATTTTGTTGTCTCTAACTTCCTCTCCCTACTCAGCTTGCCATCTTGACTACAACTCTTTCTTACACTTCTCTTGGTGAGAAGAAAGCTTATGAGGAGAAGTTTGTGGCTCTTAATGCTAAGCTTGAGGAGAGGGACAATGAGCTAATGTCTACATGAAGAAGAAATTCTTAAAGTGGTACAAGATCATGATAAGGACCTAATCTCCCTAGGCAAGATGGGGAAAGAAAGAGGCAAGCTCCTGAAGGCCAAGAGAGAGCTATAAGACAAGTTGAACTCTACTGAGGCCCAGGTTATGGAACTCACTATGAGGAGCAAAGATCTTTAGGAAGAAAACAAAGCTCTTTCCCTAACATTGTTTGAACTCTCCACTGCTTTAGAGAAACAGAGCAGAAGATGGCTACTATAGTGAAGTATTTTGAAGATGGTGCCATCCAAAAGTACCAAAATTTTGTGGAATTCAAGAGCTCTTTCTTAGCAAGAGTCTCGCCTATAGTCCTATATGCCCATAGAATGCTTGGGAGGTGATCCATCCACATCCCTTTAGAGAACTCAAGTATATTCTTGATCCTCTTTAGCAGGGTCCAAATCGTAACCTCTACTTGTCCAATAGCTAGGGCGAGGAGTAATGGTTGTAAATTTTGCGCTAGGAACAGAACATTCTAAACCTCTCGTTGTCATATTGTCTTTCATTATCACTTATTATGATAGCTGGTATGCCAAATTTGTAAATAATGTTCTTCCACATGAAGCCCTAGATCTTTCATTTAGTAATTGTTTACAAGGGCTCTGCCTCTGGCCACTTAGTGAAGCAATCTATGGCGACAACAACGAATGTATTCTGGCCTTTCCCCTTTGGGAATGGTCCCATAATATCAATTCCCCACTGAGAAAAATGGCTATGAGTTTGGTTTGGAAACAGGCTCTTGAGGAGATTGCTTGGGAACTATAGCAAACCTTTAACATATCTCATAGCTTTGGACATAGCTCCAGGCATATTTCTTCATAGTTGGCTATAAATACCTTTGTTTTAATGCTTCATGAGCCAGAGATTACCCTCCAAGGTGGTTTCCAAAAATACATTTGTGTATTTCCTTCAGCACGTATGCTGCCTCCTCGAGGCCTAAACATCTAAAGTATAGGAGTGAGAACCCCCTTTTGTAAGTACAACATACCTAGCAACCCTCCAGCTGAGCTTCCCACCCTCAAGTGCACCATGTGGGAGAGTATTGTCCTAGAGGTATGCAAGGATTTTGTCCATCCATCTCGGCTCCTAGGTCACTGGTTGGATATCTGAGCTCTTGGTGTTAGGACTTGGTAAGAACTCAATGGAGATAGATCCCACCAGGTCATCAAACAAAGCTGATGGCAATCTTGCTAGAGAATTTTCATGTGAATTTTGGGCCCGAGGTATCTAAACAATCTAAAAAATGCCCAAAATTTTGGACAAGTTCTCTAACCAGAGATAAGTAAGAGCTCATATGAGGCTCCCTAGCCTCATAGTCTCCCTCCATTTGCTTCACCACCGATTATGAGTCACTATATGCTTGCAAATGCCTTATTCTAAGCACCTCAACAAGCTTTAAGCCTCCAATAAATGCTTCATATTCAGTTTCATTGTTTGAAGTCTAAAATCCAAAGCGCAAAACATACTCAATCTTTTCTTCGGCTAGTGAGATGAGCATCAGTCTAGCTCCTACTCCAGATGAGTTGGAAGATCCATCAAGGTACATCTTCCATGTGGATTGTTGAAGGTCTTGGTCCATTTCTGGGAGCTCAACTTCACTAGTTGCAAACTCTACTATCAAATCTACTACCACATGCCCTTTAATCAAGGTTCATGGTTGGTATTATATTGAATGCTCCTAGCTTGATGGACCACTTTGCTAACCAACCTAAAACATTAGGCTTCTGGAGGACTTGTCATAGGGGGATGTTAGTAATGAACACAATGGTGTATGCTTGAAAATAGGGCCTTAACTTTTTGGAGGTTGTAACTAGTGTAAGGGCTACCTTGTGTAAGGGCACTAGTGACTTCTTGTGATACAACAAGGTACATGTACTACTTTTCCCTATGTTCTGGTCTTTCGAAGATTGGGGGCTTACTGATGTACTCCTTCAAATCCCTAAAGGCTTCTTGCACTCTTGGCTCCACTCAAACACTTTCCTCAGAACTTTGAAGAAGTGGATACACTTGTTACTAGCCTTAGAAATAAATATGCTTGAGGCTGCAACTCTTCCTATAAGCACCTGAACTTCCTTGGTGCTCCTGGGCGATCTCATATCTAGGAGTGCTTAAATCTTCTTAAGGTTAGCCTCTATGCCCCTCTAGGTTACCATAAAACCCAAAAACATCCCTAAGGAAACCCTAAAAGTGCACTTGGTAGGATTGAGATTCATGTTGTACCTCCTCAAGATCTTAAAGGCTCCTTTTAGGTGGTAAATGTGCTCGCATGCTTGGAGGCTTTTGATGAGCATATTATCCACATACACCTCCATGGATCTTCATTAGCCCTAAAAATTTCATAAATGAATTAGGATTTAGGGTTAATTATGTGCGTTAACTGATTTAAAATACGCATCTTCAGACTCTTTTAAATTAAGCATTGCTAATAATATCAAAGAGAACAAGAGGTGGTTCCGAATGCTAGACTTTTGCGAGAATATTTGTATCCTACACGCAGTAATGTTCCCTTATGTTTATTTTTTCCCACAAAATGCTCCAAATTTCAATAATAAAGTAGGGATTATATAGCTTTTACCGTAGTTTCATGATCTTGAGTCTGAAAATTCATATTTGCATATGAAAGCATTTTAAGAAGTATGTGGTGCATTATAAGATAATTCTGAAATGGCCCGGTTAAAAATTTTTCATTTTTCTTCCAAGGATAAAGCTAAACAGGTGCTAAATTCTTTGAAAGCTCAATCTATTCCAAGTTAGCAAGTTTTACAAACTAAATTTTTTAAGAAATTTTTCCTTGTACATCGCACTAATGCATTGAGGCATCATATCATGAATTTTTGTGTAAAAGAGGGAGAAATTTTTTATCAATGTTAAGAGAGGTTTAAGGATCTTCTTCAAGTTTGCCCACATCATGCATTCAAGAGTTGGATCCTAGTTGGTTTTTTTATGAAGCCCTTCCCTCTACATTGCGTCAATTTGTAGAAATTGATGGCCCAGGGAGAATTCATGGAAAAAAATCCTGATAAGGCATTCGAGTTCTTTGAAACCATTTCTGAGAGTTCCCAAATGTGGAACTTGGTCTCACCAAATATTGTTGAAAGTAAGCCATCCACATCCTAGTGAATGAAATATATGTCAAAAGAGGATGCTGAACTGAGGGTTAGAATGACTATTGTATCTCGAAAGATGAATGCTCTAGAGATGAAAAAGGTCAATGAAGTTTTTGTCGTGTCTCTTACTAACAAGTTGTGTGGAATTTGTGCTTTGTCAGGACATCCCAGGAGGGAGTGTCCCACTATTCTAGCATTTAAGAAAGTCTTGATGCAACAATCCAATGCTATTTTCAAATTTAAAAAGCCCTATTCCAATCCATATTCAGAGAATTACAATCTAGGGTGGCGGAATCACCCAAATTTTAGTTGGAGAAATGCACAACCTGTGAGCCAACAACTAGTTTAACCATTGCCACAACCATAGACTCAGTAATCATATCAGCCTTACTAATCTCCATATAAAAGAAGTTTGGAAGATACCATGAATCAGTTTATTTAGAGTCAAATGATTTTCAATACACAGTCTACTCATGCATTCAATGATTGCAAAGATCAAACATCACAAAACTTTGAGGATATTAAGAGTCAACTAGCCAAGTTGACCTAATCTTTGAGCACAATGGAGAATGAAAAATTCTCATCTCAACCTAAACCTCCACAGGGTCAAAATCAGTCTAATGTTGTGTCTTCTAAAACTTCTACGAGTCAAGTCCAAGAAATTACCACAATAAGGAGCAGTAAAGTGATTGACAAGACCATCAAATCAAAAATTCTTGAGCCAATAGCCGAGTCAATCCCTGTTAATGAACCAATAGAATCTAAACTAATAGATCAAAAGGAAACAAAGTTGACTAATGAAAAAGACAAATCAAATCCTACCCTTTTACCTTTTCCTCAACTAGTTAAGAAACCTCAACTATTGAGTAATCATGCATAAATATTTGAGTTATTTAAGCAATTGAAAATTAACATCCCCTTGTTGGATGTAATCAAGCAAGTCTCATCATATGCCAAGTTTTGAAAGACCTTTACACAGTGGAAAGAATGATCAATGTACAAAAAAAGTCTTTTTGACAAAACAAGCTAGTGTTATCATTTAGCACAATGCCCCTCTAAAGAACAAAGATTCTAACATAATTGGAAACTTCAAAATTGAGCAAGCTTTGCTTGATCTTGGGGCAATCATCAATTTACACCCATATACAGTCGATGAATAGTCAAGATTAGGAGAACCCAAAAATGTCACATTATAGTTGGTAGACTGATCTGTAAAAATTTTGGAAGGAGTTGTTGCAGATGTGCTTGTTTAAGTTGATAGGTTTTATTTTTCAATGGATTTTATTTTTTTAGATACTCAACCAGTTTTGCATGTATCTACTGCTTGAAGTGTTCTCCCTAATCTCCAAACATGAACTCAGTTGTGTGCATATGGCTTATACGAGGAGGTGAGTATCACTCTCCCTTGAGTTCAAATGCAAAAAATGGGGAAAATAGTGTGTGTGAAAAAAAATGTGTGTGTGCGTGTGTGTGTGCAAAAGTGCTCCCCCAAGTGTAAAGAGACTTGCAATGTCTTGTTTGACTTGGAATGGGTATTCCAAGGTTATCTCCTCAGGGAGAGAAAGGTCAAATATTTTTGAAAGGTGATTTTTAAGGAAATGAAAATTGGAAAATATTGTGAGTTGTGTTTTGGTAACAATGCAAGAAAAGCAAAGTTGACTAATCTATAGAGGTCATTCCAATGAGAATGCAAAATCGACTCAATTCATTCATCCAATGGTGTCTTAGTGTCTGATTGATGCATAGGAAGTGAGGGACTAATGTGGATGTGTTAGGCACAAGTATACCCCGTGAAAAGTCTATAGTGTATCAAGATCCCACAATCACGTCCGCACTCAATCTAGTCAAACCAAACACTTTACACTATAAGGAAGAATGAATGAGAGTTGATTCCACATACCCAAGAGAGAATTCCCCTTGGATTAGCCAACTAAAAGTCTAGCTACTCATATTAAAAGCAATAACCAACATAAAGTAAAGAGACAGGGTAGTGAAATGGAACATGAACTTGCATTAAAGTAAGGAGAAGTTTAAACTACAAAAGAAATAGCATTTATATACAAAATGTAAAGCTTAAATAGAAAATACCCTAATACAAGTGTCTTGATCCGAAATGTGTACACCAAAGTGTAGGCGGTCAAGCTGTAATAACAATCCGGTTAAGTCCAGAGTCGAATCCACAGGGAACTATTGTCAGTGTTTTAAAGTATGCAGTGACAAAGTCCAAGTAACTGAAATTTCTTGAGTTTTGAAGTTGTGGGATTTACTAAACAGAATATAAGATTCTTTCCAAGGGATTTTTTTAGAAAAAATATAAGATAAATTATCAAATGTAACAGCCACTCTTTAGCTCGAGGATCTGAACATGTAGTGAATCATACGATTTATTATACTTGTGTTTTGTAACTCAATTAACTCTCGTGTCAACAGCAAATTAATCAGAAGATAAAGATGAACTGAGATTATTAAGAGCATGATTCTGATGTCATTGTAGGGGTTCACAAGGATTGTCTGTGCCAAAACTTAACCTGTCTACAAACAAGCAAGTGTCTCTACAAGGCATCCAACCATGGGTTAATATTCCATTCTTTGAATGAAGGACAATAATGGTGAAGATTGAAGGGTAGTCATGAAGATCTAACCGGGGTACTTTTCTTAAACCAACGGGTTTTTCTATGCAAGATCCATCCATGTCATAGAAAGAACCCACGGTTATACAGAGTGCCTTAGCTTTGCTAGATGCATTGAATCATTCAATAAGTAAGTGAAATGTAAAGCATTTAAGCATAATTGAAATGCACAAATATAACATCTGGATGATCTATACATGTCCATCACCTCTTACTAAAGAGTGAATGAGGAACTACTCACTCTTCATGTCTTTGGTAAATCTAGAAAAGTGAGTGATGCTCATCCCTCCAAGTAGAGGAGTTACAAGGTAAAACACAAATAGCAAGGAGCTGATCTTCTACAAAGAATGAGTGAATCATGTTCCACCCTTCACAGCTTTGGTAAAGCTTTAGAAAAGTGGAAGAGATTCACTCCTCTAAGGGAAGAAGGAAACTCAAGCAATGGAAGTGAAAGAAATGAACAATGAAAGTAGAGAAAAGCTAGTCAATTTTGGAGGGTTTCCACTTCAACCAAAAGATGATCTATCTTCCTTGATACAAGTAAATATAAGCCTAATTCTAAGACTAATTCTACAAGTAACTCTACAAGTGGGAGCCTAAGCCTCCATCCAAGCTCTCTAAAGTCTAAAATTCAGCTCTCCCTTGAAGCTCCCATAATGGGAGTATTTATAGGCAGGGAAAAGGGGGGACAAGGGAGTGTGAAAGAATAGTGTCGGGCCCTAAAAGTCCAATTGAAGGCCATCCAGTCTGCAGCCTACCTGATGATTAACCTTAATTAGTATATAAATACAAGTAGTTAATAAATTTGAATTAGTGTGATAAAATAACCAGAAACTAGTACTTAAAGATAAGTAGGGTTTGTGCGTAATTAGGGTTTGATGCATGTTATGTTTAAAAAGTTTCAGGTTTAATGCAGAATTACAACACAATGCAAGGAGCAATGTATAAAAGCATAAAAGAACAAAGGCCAAAGTGTAATTTCAATACAAAAGGAGTCAGCATACAAAACAAGTGGGAAATTCCATCAAAGCTCCATCGTCCGGACAGTGGTGGCGGCGTCTGGATGATCCCTCTTGACGACTATCTTCATTTTTCCACCTCATGCTTCTTAAAACGGCTATAAATAGCCATGCCCTCTTCATTCTTCAAGAGGCCGGAACCAAGAGAGCTCTAGAGAGAAATCCAAGAGAATAGAGAAAAAAGAAAGAAAAAAAGAAAAGTTGTAAAACAATCCGGTCTGTGATGCACTTCAGTCCAAACTCTGTACTTTTACATTCCTGTCGTATTGTTCTATTCGGATAGTTGAACTGTCGCCACCTTTTTGTCATAACTGATAATAAAGGTGATTGTGTTTCAATTGTTCCTTGTGAAAGATGTTTTAAGGTTTATATTTTGATTTCCGTTGTAATAAAAACTGGTCATACTCCTTGCTTGTCTACA
The DNA here is from genome assembly GCA_963454935.2 of Ilex paraguariensis. Classification (NCBI taxonomy): domain Eukaryota; kingdom Viridiplantae; phylum Streptophyta; class Magnoliopsida; order Aquifoliales; family Aquifoliaceae; genus Ilex; species Ilex paraguariensis. Next base: position 15,947 of record CAUOFW020004905.1, on the reverse strand, counting down.
GCAATAGGGCGTGAGTAGTTACTTATATCCTCCAGTGAGAGGTAAACATATGTATAATATTGGTTAAATTCTAGAAATGTTGATGTTTTATATATTTATATATTTATGTAGTATATGCTTCATGTATGATACAGTGTGATGTACGTACTTTCGGTGTTGTGCCTGGAAGTGTGTCATCAGTGCATCATCAAACTACTGGTAAAATAAACACGGCATTCTTATCAGTATGACTTATCCTCCACTAGAACGCTGAGGATGTTAACTGATGCATGGTACAAAACCTAAATGATCCTCATAAATGGCTTGTCCTTCTGGATTATTAGGGTTTAACTTATATATATATAACTATCAGATTAATGACCTAAGTGATCCTCATGAATAACTTGTCCTTCTGGATTACTCAAATCGTTTAACTAGTTTAAAGGATAATATTGTCAGTCTAACAACCACAGTATTCCAATCGTTATGGTTTATCCTCCACCGGAATGCTGAGGATTTTTAATTGGTATATATATATCACAGATTGAGTCAAATGAATAATTCAAGTATTCCTCATTAATGACTTGTCCTTCTTATTTGCTTGGATTAGTCAATTGATAGATCTATAACTAGTTAACCTAAGAAGTTGATGTGTTATAACAAATACCACCAGTTAACCTAAGAAGTGGTTGTGTTATGGTTTATTATGTACGCACCTACTATTATGAAGACAAATGAATAATTCATGTATTCCTCATGAATAGCTTGTTCTTCTGGTTTGCTTGGATTAATCAATTGTCATGAATACCACCAGCTAACCTAAGAAGTTGTTGTGTGATAGTTTACATACATCAAACCTATTAATTGACTTGCCAGTACCATGGAAGTTAATTGCTGTAAGGAAGCATTTTCAGTATTTAACCAATATAATGCATATAGGATCCTTGAACTGAAGGATACTTTTTATTATTGTCTTACTCTATCTGCATATAAACGTTTACTCAAATTAATTATCAATCTAAGCTCATATTACAAGCTATCACATGCTGCCATATTCAAATTAGCAACTTAACTATTTTATTTCGTTTCCAAATTATTAAAACTCTTTGTGGGATCGATACTTGGACTTAAAATCGAGAAAACTACAATTTGACCACTTATACTTTGGTGTATAATATTAATCCGATCACTAAAAAGTGCGAATCACCTGAGGACAACATTCTCATATTGTCTAGCGTTCGAACGTTGTTACTGTCTTTACTTGATGGGCATTCGAACATGGAGATGTAGTTTGAATTCCCCACTCAAGTGGCATGTGTTCTTCTGGAGATCTACTTCCATACACCATGAACCACTGCCCTTGCACTCATTATCCTGGTCCTCAATAGTGGAGGAGAACGTTCAAACTTGATTGGGCATTTGAACGTGGTACTCAAGTACCTCAATGTTTTCCTTCTTAACTGCAACATGCCATGTCTTAACAGTATGGTCTTCAAATAATTCAAGGGAACGTTCGAATGTGAGTTGGCGTTCGAACGTTCTTGCTTTGATCCAAGCTTTTCCAATTTTGTCCCCCAATATGCTAGTGTTACATTTGAGTTTGATATTTGTTGCCCTTGAGCCCTTGTTCACTTTAGGACCTAAAATGTTATCATTTAAACTCCATCAAAGTATAAGTAGTCTCAAAAAGGCATAGTGATATGCTAATTTTAACTAACAATCACACCCCCCCAACCTAAATATTGCTAGTCTCTAGTAATACAACAACAGTGGAATGAATGTCTATTTCTAATGCCTTTTTCGTAGGTCATCCGGTTACATTTAATGTATGCAACAAGCTGTTGAACCACTAGGTTTATGCTAGCAGACGAGTGTTGTCTCTTTCAGTGAAGCTACCCACAACCTTTAGTCGAACAAATGTGTATGTGAGATTGCTGATTAAATTGAGTTAGCATCATGGTTGTTGGGACACCCAACCCTTAATTTTGACTCATATCCGACACATTCTTTCATAGGTATTCATAAGGTTCAAAAGACTTCCGCACAATGTTCTTGTCGTGAAAATTTTCATCTTGGATATAGCAATCTTAGCATTCTCATATGCTTCATTTCTCAATTCCTCCAATTCTTTAATCTGAAGTTTCTTTGCTAGTCCGAACTTGTCTAGGTCAAATTTCATTGTTTTAATGGCCCAGTATGCCCTATATTACAATTCCATAGATAGGTGACAAGGCTTGCCATAGACTAGTCGATAAGGAGACATGCACAAAATTGTTTTGAAAGCAGTGCGATATGCCCAGAGTGCATCAGTTAGTCTTGATGACCAATCTTTGTGGTCTGAATTTACCTTTTTTCTAAAATTAGTTTGATCTCCCGATTAGCCAATTCTGCCTGTCCACTAGTCTATGGATGATAAGGGGTTGCAAATTTTGAAAAATTAAGTATTTTTTCATCAAATTTCAGAAAGAACGATTGTAAAAATGACCAACCCCATCACTTATGATGGATTTCAAAATTCTAAACCGAGATAAAATGTTTTCTTTTAAAAATTTCATCATCGTTTGGTGATCATTATTCTGGCATAGAATTGCCTCAACCTATTTGGATACATGGTCTATGACCACAAAAATGTATAGATAGCCAAAGGAGGGGGGAAATGGTTCCATAAAATCGATGTCCCAATAGTCAAAAATTTCAATCATCAGAATAGGGTTTAAGGGAATCATGTTTCTTTTAGAAATACTTTCCAACCTTTGGCATCTATCACATGTTAAACAAAAGGGCATGGACATCTTTGAAAAGTGTGGGCCAATAAAATCCACATTGTAAGATTTTTCTAGCTACTTTTCTTGATGAGAAATGGCCCCCACATGCTTCAGAATGAAAAAATGATATTACTTGTCTACTCTCCTGAATGAGGATGCAACGCCTTATGATTTGATCCTTACAATACTTAAACACGTATGGATCCTCCCAAAAGAAGTTACGAACCTCCCTTAGAAATTTCTTTTTGTCCATTATCGTAAAGGATAGAAGGAGCACACCAGTAGCAAGGAAGTTAGCAATGTCTGCGTACCATGGTGTCTTATCAAATGTGAATAGCTATTCATCAAGGAAATTCTCATTAATTGGCAATCCATCCACATAAAATTCGTACATTAATCTATAAAATCCTGCATGTCCAAAGAATGATTAGACATCCTTTACAGTCTTGGGAGTAGGCAAATTTTCAATCAAATCTATTTTTGCTTTGTAAACTTTCATGCCTTCAGATGACACAACGAGACCTAAGGCAATGTCTTGTGTTACCATGATATGACATTTCTCCCAATTGAGTACCAGATTGGCTTCCTTACATCTTATCAATACCTTCTCTAGGTTGGCCAAACACAAATCAAACGAGTCACCATATACAAAGAAGTCAACCATGAAAACTTCAAGAAATTTTTCAACTATGTCACTGAACAAGCTCAGCATGCATCTTTGGAATGTTACAGGAGCATTATAAAGTCCAAATGGCATCCTTGTAAATACGAATAGGCCAAAGGGGCATGTGAATGTGGTTTTCTTCTGGTCATCTAGTGCTATCTCAATTTGATTATACCCAAAATACCCATCCAAAAAATAGTAGAATTCATGGCCTTCAATTCTCTCTAGAACCTGGTTAAGAAAAGGAAGAGGAAAATGGTCTTTTCTAGTTACCAAATTAAGCTTTTGATAGTCTATGCACATTCGCCATCTTGTGATGACTCGAGTTGGTACTAGTTCATTTGCATCATTTTTGACCACTGTGACCCTAGACTTTTTAAGCACAACTTGGGTTGAACTTCCCCATTTGCTATCAGAGATGGGAAAGATTATCCCTGCATCTAATAGCTTAAGCACCTAAGTTCTCACAACTTCCTTCATGTGAGGGTTCAATTGTCGCTACATTTGACGATAGATTTTGAATCCTCTTCAAGGTATATACCTGTCAAATCAGTGATGGTCCACCTAATGGTGCTTTTATGGCTTTTAAGAACTTCAATCAATTTAGTCTCTTGCAAGTCTGTGAGCTTAGATGAAATTACCACTAGGTATGACTTGACCTCTCCTAAGAATGCATATTTGAAGTCAGATGGGAGAGGTTTCAATTTAGGCTTTGGTAGCCTGACACTTGATGAGAGTGGCTTTGTGCCACTTGGTGAAATTTCTTCTAATTTGGGAGCCCATGTCCCAACAGTGTGAGCAGGACAATAATTTGTCAATTCAGAGGTGTTAGAATCCAACAGAGATGATTCAACAGGTTCCTCACAGAATGTGTCATTCAGATGTTCCTGTATCAAAGATTCAATGGAGTTTATTTCCCCTTCTTCCTTGTCCTCTCCATGGTGTTTGGCAATATTGAAAATATTCAGCTCAAGAGCCATATTTCCAAAAGTTAATTTCATGACTCCATTCCTACAATTGATTAATGCATTGGAGGTTGCTAGGAAGGGTTGACCAAGAATGATGTGAATTTGATTTTTTAAATCTATTGTTGGCTGAGTATATAGAACAATGAAATCAACAGGGAAGGCAAAGTTGTCCACTTAGACAAGTACGTCTTCAACAATGCCCCTAGGAATTTTGATAGACCTATCAGCCAACTAGAGTGTGACACTAGTGGGCTTGAGTTCACCCAGACCCAATTGTTGGTAAACAAAGAAAGGGAGCAGATTGACACTAGCTCCAAAGTCTAATAGTGCTTGTTCAATTTTGAAGTTTCCAATGACACATGCCACAGTTGGACACCCTGAATCTTTGTATTTGGGAGGGGTTTTGTATTGAAGTAGGGCGCTGGCTTGTTCTGTCAAGAAGGCTCTTTTTTGGACATTATGGCTTCTCTTGACTGTGCACAAGTCTTTTTGAAACTTGGCATAAGATGGATGATTCACACTTTTTGTGATCGGATTAATATTATAAACCTAAGTATAAGTGGTCGAATTATAGTTTTCTCGGTTTAAGTCCAAGTATCGATCCCACAAAGAGCTTGAATAATTAAGAAATAAAATAAAAATAGTAAAGTTGTTATTTCAATTAGGACATCATGTGATAGCTTGTGATGTGAGATTAGATTGATAACTAGTTTAATTAAAAGTACATATGCAGATAGATTGTGTAAAGATAGTAATATAAAAAGTATCCTTCAGTTTAAGGATCTCATATGCTTTATACTGGTCAAGTACTGGAAATACTACCTTACAATATTTAACCTCCATGTTATCGGCAAGTCAACTGGTAGATCTGATGTATATAAATCGTCATATAGCAATTTCTTAAGTTAGTTGGTGGTATCTAGGACAATTGAATAATCCAAGCAAACCAGAAGGACAAGTCATTCATGAGGAACACTTGAATTATTCAATTGATCTCATGATAGTAAGTGCGTACATAATAAACCATAATACAGCAACTTCTTAGGTTAGCTGGTGGTATTAAGTCATAACACAACAACTTCTTAGGTTAGCTGGTTATAGATGTGCCAATTGACTAATCCGAGTAAACCAGAAGGACAAGCCATTCATGAGGAATACTTGAATTATTCAATAGGTCATCTGTGATATATATATATATATATATATATATATATATATATATATATATATATATATATATATATATATATACCAGTTAAACATCCTCAGTGTCTTTGGAGGTCAAGCCATACTGGTGGAATCGTAGATATTTGACTGTCAATATTATTATGTATACCAGTTAAATGATCTTGGTAATCCAGAAGGACACGCCGTTCATGAGAATCACTTAGGTCATTAATCTGATAGTTATATTTATTAGTTAAACAACCCTAATAACCTAGAAGGACAAACCATTCATGAGGATCATTTAGATTTTGTACCATGCATCAGTAGAACATCCTCAATGCTCTGGTGAGGTCAAGCCATACAAGTTGATGATGCACTGATGACATAATTCCAGGTAGAGCATCAAAATTACGTACATCACTGTATCATGCATAAAGCATATAATACATATATAGATAAATATATGAATAAAACATCAGTATTTCCAGAGATTAACCAATATTATACATATGTTTACCTCTCACTAGAGGATATAAGTAACTACTCACGCCCCATTGCTACAGACAAGCAAGGAGTGCGAGCAGTTTTCATTACAACTGAAATTAAAATGTAGACTCTAAAACTTCTTTCACAAGGAATAATTGAAACACAACCACCTTTATTATCAGTCAAGACAAAAAAGTGGCGGCAGTTCAACTATTCGAATAGAAAGATACAAGAGAAATGTAGAAATATAGAGTTTCGGCTGGAGTGTATGACAGACCAAATTTGTGTGTGTGACTTCCTCTTTCTCTCTTTCTTTTTCTCTTTTCTCTCTTGTTGGATTTCTCTCAGGAGCTCTCTCTATGCCGACCAAGTAAAGAAGAAGAAGGCATGCAGTATTTACGAGCAAAGGAAAGCAGGAGGTGGAGGATTTGCATGAGCTACCTTTGGCCACTGTCCGGATGCCCCTCCACCGTCCAGACGATGGTGCTTTGCTGGATCATCAACTTGTTGAGTGTTGACTCTTCTCTTGGTTGAATTACACTTTAGCCCTTTGTTCTTTTAAACTTTGACGCATTGTTCCTTGTATTTTCTGTCATTTCTGTATTAAACCTTGAAATTTTAGACATAATATAATTAAAACCCTAATTTACGCACAAACTCTAATTGAACCCAATCAATAGTTTTTAGTTATTTTATCTTACCAATTTGACTTATTTAATAATTCTAATTTATATACTAATTAAGGTAATCAATGGAACCTATTTGATTGCATCCAAAAGTGGGATATTCACCTTTACTTTCTTAAAAAGCTCGTAAATTTTAGGCTGGTTATCTTCTGTATTGTTTTAAGTCTTTGGGGAAAAAGAGCAAAAATAGGACAAGAAGGATCTTTTTTCTTTGATGGTTCTGGCTCTTTTCAATTACAAGTTTAGGCTCAACTGGTGAGTTAACTAGGATTGACTCAGGTTTTGGCTTTGGAATTAGCTTGTCTCTGATGGTTTTGTCAATCACCTTGCCACATCTTAGTGTAGTGACAACTTGGACTTGGTCTTGTAGGATTTTCATGGTTGAAGGATTTCCCACATGGAATTGGTCTTGCAATTGTTTTGGTTGGACAGAAAACTTACCATTCTCGTCTGAGCTACCTTGGTCTTGTAAGATCCTTGAAAGACTGAGTGGTCTTGGTTTTGAAATCAATAAAAGCCTGAGCAAAACTATTATTGTAGTTCATTTGGTTTTGCATAAACTGATTCAGGATGTTCTCAAGGCTCCTCTTTTGTGGTGGTTGGTATGGTTGATATATGGGAGGTCCTTGAGTGGCAATTGTGAATTTTGTGGATTCATGGGAGTCCGTTGTGTGTTCCTCTAACTAAAGTTTGGCTGGTTCTGCCACCCTGGATTGTATATTTTAGAGAATGGATTGGAGTAGGGGCTTGTTGAAGTTAGAAATTGTATTTTTTTGTTCCAACAAGACATTTTTGAATGCTAGAATGGTAGGACACTCCCTAGTAGGGTGTCCGGTCAGTGCACAAATCCGACATACTTGTTTTGTGGGAGGGCCAACATCAACTTGATGCACCTTTTTCATCTCCAAAGCTTCAAGCTTTCAAGATATGGTAGACATTTTCTCTCTTAGGTCATCATCATCTTTCGAGACATACTTTCCTCCTTGGGAAGTAGATGGTCAAGCTTCAACAGTGGTAGGAGAGGCTAAGTCCCACATCTGAGAACTATCAAATATGGTGTCAAAAAAAATTGAATGCCACCTCTGGACTTTTTCCCATAAACTCCCCTTGAGCCATCACTTCGACAAATTAACGTAGTCTAGTGGGCAAGGAGTCATAAAAAAATCCTACCAAAGTCCAATTCTCAAAAGCAAGGTGTAGGCAGGATTAGAGAAGATCTTTGAATATGTCCCAACATTGGTAAAATGTTTCCCTTTCTTTGACCAAAAAATTCATGATTTGCCTTTTGAGTGCATTGGTACTGTGTAAGGGAAAAAATTTCTAAAAAATTCATTCTATAATCCTGCCAGTTAGGTATTGAATGGGCTTTTAAAGAATTTAGTCATTGTTTAGCTTTGTCCTTTAAAGAGAAAGGAAAAATTTTCAACTTGGCTAGCTCAGTGTTGTCTTGAAATGTTTCACATACTTCCTCAAAATCTTTTATGTGCAGGTATGAGTTTTCAGATTTGAGTCCATGAAATTGAGGAAGTAGCTGCATTATCCCCACCTTTACATTAAAGAGGGGCGCATTTACAGGAAAGACAAAACAAAAGGGGACACTATTTATTGTGCGATGTAAGTAATCTCGCAAGGTTTGAATGTTAGGCACTTCCCCCTCTCTCATAGGATCTTCTCCTCGTCTCTCATTATTTATCATACTATTATCAAAAGAGTCTGCTACAGATCTAGGTGAAGATGGTTCAGACTAATTCACAAACCCAACAAATTCTTCTGACAAATTTTGATAGTGAGGATCGTCCTCAGTCATAAAAGATAAAATAAAATTATACATAGTAAAACAAATATATATACAAAAAGGAAGGCCTTTTCATCTTTTTCTTAAAAACACTTTTTATTGTTGCCCAACAACGGTGCCAAAAACTTGTCTTAATTCAAAATGTGTACACCCAAGTGCAAGCGGTCAAGCTATAGTAATAATCTGATTAAGTCCGGAGTTGAATCCACAGGGAACTATTGCGGTGTTTAAAGTAAGTAGTGATAGAGACCAAGTAACTGAAATTTCTTGAGTTTTGAAGTTGTGGTATTTCTTGGACAGAATATAAGATTCTTTCTAAGGGATTTTTCTAGAAAAGATATAAGATAAATTATCAAATGTAACAGCCACTCTTTAGCTCGAGAATCAGAACATGTAGTAAATCATCTAGTTTATTATACTTGTGTTTGATAACTCAATTAACTCCCGTGTCAACAAAAAATTATTTGGAATATAAAGATGGACTAAGATTATTAAGAGCATGATTCCGATGTCATTGTAGGTGTTCACAAGCATTGTTTGTGCCGAAACTCAACCCGTCTACAAACAAGCGTCTCTTTAAGGCATCCAACCATGGGTTAATATTCCATTCTTTGAATGAAGAACAATAATGGTGAAGATTGAAGGGTAGTCATGAAGATCTAGTCGGGGTACTTGCCTTGAACCAACAAGGTCTTTCTATGTAAGAGTCATCTATGTCATAGAAAGAACCACGGTTATACAAAGTACCTTAGCTTTGCTAGATGCATTCAATCATTCAATAAGAAAGTGAAATATAAAGCATTTAAGCATAATTGAAATGCACAAATATAACATCCGGATAATCTATACATGTCCATCACCTCTTACTAAAGAGTGAATGAGAAAATACTCACTCTTCATGGCTTTGGTAAAGCTAAAAAAGTGAGTGATGCTAATCCCTCCAAGTAGAGAAGTTACAAGGTAAAGCAAAAATAGCAAGGAGTCGATCTTCAACAAAGAATGAGTTAATCACGTTCCACCCTTTACGGCTTTGTTAAAGCTCTAGAAAAGTGAAAGAATTTCACTCCTCTAAGAGAAGAAGGAAGCTCAAGCAATGGAAGTGAAAGAAACGAACAATGAAAGTAGAGAGAATCTAGTCACTTTTGGAGGGTTTTCACCACAACCAAAAGAGTATCTATCTTCCTTGATACAAGTAATTATAAGCCTAAGTCTAAGACTTATTCTACAACTAACTCTACAAGTTGGAGTCTAAGCCTCCATCCAAGCTCTCTAAAGTCTAAAATCTAGCTCTCTCTTAAAGCTCCCACAATGGGAGTATTTATAGGCAAGGAGGAAGGGGGAAAGGAAGTGTGAAAGAATAGTGTTGGGCCCTAAAAGTCCAACTAGAGGCCATCCAGTCTGCAGCTTGCCCAAGGAAAGTGTTCAAACGTTGTTACTGTCTTTGCTTGATGGGTGTTCGAACGTGGAGATGTAGTTTGATTTCCCCACTCAAGTGACATGTGTTCTTCTAGAGATCTACTTCCATATGCCTTGAACCACTGTCCTTGCACTCATTAGCCTAGTCCTCAATAGTGGAGGAGAAAGTTAGAACGTGATTGGACATTCAAACGTGGTACTCAAGTACCTCAATGTTTTCCTTCTTAACTGTAACACGTCATGTCTCAGCAATATAGTCTTCAAATAATTCAAGGGAACGTTCGAACATTCTTGCTTTGTTGCAAGCTTTTCCAATTTTGTCCCCCAATATACTGGAGTTACATTCGAGTTTGATATTTGTTGCCCTTGAGCCCTTGTTCACTTTAGGACATGAAATGTCATTATTTAAACTCCATCAAAGTATAATTAGTCTTAAAAAGGAATTGTGATATGCTAATTTTAACTACTAATCAACAAGCAATAAAACTAGTAAACCCTAGCTAAACTCAATACAACTTAAAATAAATGAGATTAATGTGCTAGAAAGAAATATTACATGTAGATTGAAGTTTACAAGAATGAAAATGGTGAAGAAAAAGAAAGAACCCTAGCTTCCTCTCTCTACACTACTCATATGCTTGGGTAGCTTCCCTCTTTCAAAAGCTTGTAAAATCTGAATTATATTGTAAAGCTTGGTCAAAATTTGTCCATACGCCCCCCTTGGTCTGTGAGAACTGAGTTGCAATGAGTGGAAAGATATTGGATACTTCAACAAGTAAGGACAAGTCAAGCATGCACCTCCCATGCTTCACCAACCACCCCTCATCTCTCTCTTGGCTCTCCCATGCTTTTCTCTTCCAAAACCTAACTTTAGGGTGTAAGAGACCATCATGGTGTGTCAAAGATGTCAGGGTATAGTCTGGATGACAAGAGGTGGGCTCCCAAAGTAGGTGGATTCATGTGGAAAGGTGTCTAACAAATCTGGGCAAAACCTATAGATAGAAAAATTTCAATAGGTTTTTCTACCGGTAGGTTTTAAGGTTCTACCGATAGGTCATAAAGGGGATGCTAGCTCAGCACCAACTTTCGTAATTTTTTCATAACTTTTGATCCCACAATCTGATTAAGCTAACATTTTGACATAAGACAGAGGACATCCAGATATACAACTTTCATGTTTTACACTTTTTCAGATTCGTAGTAGATCATGGTCAAAAATGGGTAATACTAAGGTACCAATACCAAATGGTGTGCGTGCCGATACCTATGTTACCAGGTACCAATACCTCCTTGATTTCTTTCACTTTTAAGCCTCCAAATCATCATGTAATATATTTATCTCTTCACCACTCAAGTACACTTAGTTACAGGGTTCTAAAAGCCATCAATTACTCTATGATTACCTGCAACATCAAAATCTCCACATTATTCATAAATTCGACGACCTCTAAGTAAATAAATGCAAAGTTGAGTTAAAATGCATGTAATGAGACCATTCAATATGCAATATTATGCGCTCATCATCTACACAAATTTCTGTCATTTTAGGACATCCATTCCTAGCTACATTAAATGCATTAATTAATTGTAGGAATGGAATCATGAAACTATCATTTGGAAACATGACATTGGAATTGGATGTATTTGATATTGCTAAGCAACACAGAGAAGAAAAAACCTGCAAGAAGTGAATTTTATTGAGTCATTAACTCAGAATCTATTTGAAAAGTGCTTGTAATAAAAGAAGTCACATGTATTATTAGAGTCTACAAATAATATTGAGTCTATTGTAGATATGTCCACTGTTGGAACATGGGTTCTAAGATTTGAAGAATTATTACCCAATGGAACAAAGTCTGTTGAGTCCAGTGTTGTCGCTCCCAAGTCAAAGTTAAAACCTCTTCCAACTAACTTGAAATATATCTTCTTGGGAGAAAAAGAAACTTATCTAGTGGTAATATCTTGAAAGTTGTCAGAATTTCAAGAAAGACAGTTGATAAGAGTCATCAAAAATCATCAAAGTACAATTGATTGGAAAGTAGCTGATATTGAGGGAATAAGTTCTCTTATATGTACTCATTGTATATACTTGGAAGAAGACTCTAAATCCTCTAGACAACTGCAACATAGGTTAAATCCACATCTAAAGGAAGTTGTTCAGGCTAAAGTGCTTAAGCTATTAGATGCTAATATTATATATCATATATCTTATAGTAAATGGGTTAGCCCTACACAAGTAGTACCCAAAAAGTCTGGTGCACAGCAGTGCGAAATCAAGAAAATGAATTGGTCCCTATGCATAAAGTCATTGGTTGTCATATGTGTATTGACTATCAAAAATTAAGTTCTCTACCAGAAAGATCATTTTCATCTACCTTTCCTAGACCAACTTCTAGAAAAGATAACTGGACATGCATTTTATTATTTTTTGGATGGGTACTCTGGCTACAACTAAATTGAAATAGCAATTGATGACCATGATAAAATCACTTTTACATGTCCTTTTGGTATTTTTGCTTATAAAATAATGTAATTTGGATTGTGTAATGCTCTAGCTACTTTTTAGCATTATATGTTAAGTATTTTCAGTGACATGGTGGAGCAATTTTTACAAGTCTTTATAGATGACTTGTCTATTTATGATGATTCATTTGAATTGTATCTAGAAAATCTTGAAAATGTCCTTACTTGGTGTGAGGAGACAAACCGTGTTTTGAATTGGGAAAAATGTCATTTAATTGTGTCTAGAAAATCTTGAAAAGACCCTTACTTGGTGTGAGGAGACTAACCTTGTTTTGAATTGGGAAAAATGTCATTTCATGGTTACATAAGGTATTGTTTTAGGTCATTTTATTTTTTCTAAGGGAATTGAAGTTAATAAGTCAAAAATTGATTTGATAGCTAATCTTCCTCCACCTAAGATTGTAAAGATGTTCAATCATTTCTACATCATGCAAGATTCTATAGAAGGTTCATTACAAATTTTAGTTTGATATCTAGACCAATGTATAACCTTCTATATCAAGATGTACCATTTCATTGGAATAAAGCATGTCAATTAGCATTTGATAGGCTTAAGAGCATACTTATTTCTACACCAATTATGCAACCTCCTGATTGGTCCTTACCTTTTGAATTAGTGTGTGATGCTAGTGATTATATTGTAGGGGCTATCTTAGGGAAAAGGAAAGATAAATGACCTTATGTAATTTACTATGCAAACAAAACTTTGAATGATGCATAGATAAATTATTCTACCATAGAAAAAAAAATTTGTTGAAGTATTTGCTTTAGATAAATTCAAATCATATTTAGTTAGATCTTCAATGGTTATATTTACTGTTCATGTAGCTTTGAAGTACTTGCTTACAAAGAAGGCTAAGCTACGTCTCCTATAATGGATACTATTACTTCGGTAATTTGATCTTATTATCAAAGACAAGAAGGGAGTTGAAAACATGGTAATCGATCATTTATCAAGGTTCAATTACAATACAAAAGAGGAGTCAGTACCAATTAATTCGTGTGTAAAGTTAACAAATTTTACTATGCCTTTTTGGACTAATTGTGCTTTGATGGAGTTTAAGTAATGACATTTCAAGTCCTAAAGAGAACAAAGGCTTAAAAACAACAAAAATCACACTTGAATGTAACACCAACACAATAGAGAACAAAATTGCAGAAGGTTGGAACAAAGCAAGAACGTTCGAACGTCCTCTGAAATCCTGCCAAGACCAGCTACTGAGACATAGCGTGTTGCAGTCAACAAAAAGAAAATGTTGAGGTACTTGAGTACCACATTCAAATGGAAACTCACGTTTGAACGTCCTCTGGAATCCTGAGAAGACTACACCATTGGAACTTGGCATGTTGCAAAAACCACAGAACAAAAGTACTTGAGTACCACGTTTGAACGTTGTCTTGAGTGACTGAGGACCAAGTTGCTAAGTGTAAAGTCAAGGTTATTATGATGTATGGAAGTGACTAAGTCAGACACCAAGTCAATGACCACAGGCCACTTGAGTAGAAGAAATCAAACGTCATCTCATGTTCGAACGTCCCCCTGTAGACTACCTGCAGAATAGTTGATTGCCATGGGCGGCAAATACTATTCACTCATCCTTACCTATCTCCTACCCCCCTTACCTTTCCTTGCCTATAAATACTCCCATGTTGAGAGCTTAAAGAGCATTCTTCCTCTTGTAGAGTAAATGAGGGAGCAATCTTTTCTCTTGTAAAGTAGAAAGTTTTAAGTAATCTAGTTCTTGAACATTTCTTATCTATGTCTACGCTTTCATTTGTATCAACCATGATGGAGGCTTAGACTCCCCTTGTATTAGAAGTCTTTTATTTACTCATGCTAAGTCTTTACATTCGTATTGTGACAACCATGATGGAGGCCTAGACTCCCCTTGTAGTTGTACTTGCTTTTATTTACAAGTATCAAGAGAGATAACTCAACTTTTGGTTGTGGGGGAAACCCTCCAAAAGTAACTAGCTTTCTTCTACTTTCGTTATTTATGTCTTTCACTTCCAATGCTTGAGCTTCCTTCTTTCTTAGAAAAGTGAAACTCTTCCACTTTTCTAGAGCTTTACCAAAGCCGTGAAGGGTGGGACGTAATTCACTTATTCTTCATTGAAGATTAGCTTTTCGTTTATTGTACTCTCACTTAGTAGCTGCTCCACTTGGAGGGATGAATATCACTCACTTGTCTAGCATGACCAAAGCCATGACGAGTGAGTAGTTCTTCATTCACTCTTTAGAAAGAGATGATGAATATGTAAAGATTACCCGGAAGTTATGTTTGTGCAACTCTTTTATGCTTTAATGATTTATATTCCACTTGTTCACTAGATGATTGAATGCATCTAGAAAAGCTAAGGTACTTTGTATAACCAAGGCTTCCTTCTATGATACGAATGACTCCTATATAGAATGACCCAGTGGTTCAAGGCAAGCACCCCGGCTAGCTCTTCATGACATCTTTTCAATCTCCAACTTTATTGCGCTTTATTCAAAGAATGGACCATTAATGCCATGATTGAATGCCTTGTAGAAACACTTGCTTGTTTGTAGACAGTTTAAGTCTTGGCATAGACAATTCTTGTAAACTTCTAGAAAGGCATCGGAATCATGTGCTTAATCCTTACCGTCCATCTTTATCCTCCGATTAACTTGCTGTTGACATGGGAGTTAATTGAGTCATAAAGCACAAACATAATAAACCGGATAATTAATTACATATTTTAATCCTCGAGCTAAAGGATGGCTGTTACATTTTGAGAATCTTATATTTTGTCTAGAAAACTCTTGGAAAGAATTTGATATTCTATTCAGGAAATCCCACAACTTCAAATCGTCAAGATTTTCAGTTACTTGGTCTCTATCACTGCTTACTTCTAAACACTAATCATAGTTCCCTGTGGATTCGACTTTGGACTTCATCGGATTATTACTACAACTTGACTACCTGCACTTGGGTGTACACATTTCAGATCAAGTCAAGTTTTTGGCACCGTTGCCGGGAACCAAAAAAGGTGTTTTTGAGAAAAAAGGTGAAAAGACTTTCTTATCTATGTGAATATTTGTCTATAAATTTGTTTTAATTATTTTTAATGTCTGAGAACGCTCCTCATATTAAAATTTGTTGGCAAAATCTTCTGAGTCTGTGAACCAACCTGAACCATCTTCACCTAGATCAATAACAGACTCTTGTGAAAGTAGAATGGAAATGGTGAGAGACGAGAAGAAATTCCTGTGAGGGAGGAGGAAGTTCCTAACATTCGAACTTTGCGGGATTACTTAAATTGCACAAGGAATAGTGTCCCCTCTTGTTTTTTTTTCCCTGAAGATGCACCCCTCTTTACTGTAAAGATGGGGACAGTTCAACTACTCCCTCTATTCTGTGGACTTGAAACAGAAAATCCATATCTGCATAAAAAAGAGTTTGAGGAAGTATGTGGAATGTTTCAAGACAATTCTGAGTTAGCCAAAATGAAACTTTTTTCATTTTCGCTAAA
>CAUOFW020004904.1:0-29348 GCA_963454935.2 Ilex paraguariensis | reverse complement strand
TAGAAGACCAAAGTAAGTGGCAGCAAATAAAAAAATATCTATATATATATACACGTGAGAGAGAGAGAGAGAGACTGAAGGAAGAAAAGAAGAACATAAAAGAAAACAAAAAAGATTTGATCCATTGAAGGTATGAATTCATTAACTATTTGATGGATTTTGTATTCTATTAAATTACATGGTATTAGGTTTATTATAAATAGTAATAATGAATACACACACACACATATATATTGATGAAAAATATTGAGGAATATGTAAATGAGTTTTATTGAAAGTTGTTAAGTTAGGTGTTTTTAGATTTAATTTAGATTTGTTGGTTTTGAAGTTGTTTAAGAAATTTAATCAATGTGTCAAGAGGACAAAAAAAAGGGAGAAGGAAGTTACTGGTTTTAGAGTTTTCGCATGAAGAAGACGGTGAAAGTATGAAATTATGAAAAGCTCTCCTTTAGTTTTAAAAATTTTTATTTTAACCCTTATATTCTTCTAAACTTAATTTTAATTACTGTTTTACTTGGTAAGTTGAAAAAATAGAAATTTTGAAGATTTATGGCAGTCCAGAAAACAAAAAATTCATTTTTCAAAGAAATTATATTTTGACCCAAAGTTTCAAAAACTATATTTGACCCCAAAACTTTAGAAACTTTTTCTAAACAGCCCAAAAGACTTCTATACCCTATTACCTCGTATTAGAAAAGATATTTATACGTAAATGATGTATTAAGTATATACCAATGGATAGGAAGTACAAAAATTACAGATAGAATTACAAAATGACAAAGTTAGGAGTAAGGATTGATCGTTATATGTTATTTTGGATTAGACAATGATTGCATTGAACTTGAGAAAGAGAGTTTTGAATTGGATTTTAAGAATTAAGGTGAGTAGTTATTACTTCTTTTGGAAGGATTTTTTATATTAAATATGTGGGTGCGTGCGTGTAGACTTTTCATATATATGATGCATGTGTTGATATTTGGGGTTGCAATTAAATGTTTTGCAATTGTGAACTATTATACATGTGAATTTTGAAAAACTTGTGGAAAGATTTTATATCATTGCTTTGTTGATGAAAGGAAAATTTTGTGTGCATTGGGACTAAAACTACCGGTGTAATCGGTATAAGGGTGTGCACCTAGGGGCCAGTCATTAGGCTAGTGATGACAAGAGACGGGATTAGTTATCAAGCTAGTGATAACAAACATGATTTGACAAATGTATTTGAAACTGAATGTGTGTGTGAGTGTTTTAACTTTATAAATGAAGTTATTTGTGAAAATAAGTGGTAAAGTTGTTTGTGAAAATAAATGGTGTTTAGGGTTATAAATATCTTTTTATTTATAAAGTTATTTGTGATCATGAGATAATTTTGTTTAAATGATTATGTGAGAGGAGTTGGGGTATAATTTGTTGCATTTATGCATGTATCAAAGTTTATTCTTGTTTATAAACTGCATAATTTATTTTCACACCTTATTAGAGGTGGTTGCTGTTCATGAGTGATTGTCCTCATCCAAACATTTAACATTTTTCAGGAGAGGATTATAGTGAGGAGTAAGTTTGCGGATATACAAGGGATTAGAAGACTTGAAGATTGATTTTACTATAGATCTTCAGGAATAAATGTCTTTTATAGTTTTGAAACAAATGTTTAATTGTTTTGGGAATAATATTGCTTATGTTTAGAGTAGTGAACATTACGATTTAATTATTGTTTTATATGAATTTAGTAATAATGTTGGTGATGTTTAGTTTATTTATCTGGTATTCATTAGGTCGATAAATTGAATAACTTTATTGTCTTCTGCTGTATTTTGCATTTATTATGTCCATGGTTGGTTAAGGCCTTGGTGGCCAGTCCGCCGCCCACCCTATGTGATCCGGGGTGGGGGTGCGACAATGCTACACGTAAAGTGTTGTATTTTCCCCATAAGGTTGATGTTGTAATTGTTTAAGAGCTTTAAGGGAACCCAGATTGTGTTTGTGATTTATAATCTATTTGATTGTTGTGACAATTAAGAAAGAAAAATAAAAAAGGAACGAAATTTGGAATTTTTGGTATTTGTCATAGAAATTCTCTGCTGGGTTAAAGTAAAAACTGATGAAAATGACTTGTTCTTGACTTTCTTGGTGTCTCTACTTGTCTAACCGGACTATCTCGCAATTGGGTAAAGTAATTTATCTAATGCTCACTTCAATTTTTTATTTTTTTTGTTTTTGTATTGGGCACGGTCTATTATTTAGATAACTATTCTGGTTAGGTGCTGAAGAAATTTAGGAAAAAAGGAAAAGGGATCAAAAACTTGAATGTGTTGTTCTGTGTCATACAAAGTCTTTATATGGTTGTTGAGAAAACCGAGGAAAATGACATCTTAATGTCTTACGGTGTGGTGTATTATAAAATTGGTATATGTTTGGTTGTTGAGAAGGCTGAGAGACATCAAAGACAATGTAAGTTTGAATTCTATGCTTGATGTTGTTGAAGTTCCTTATGGGAAGTTACCTCAATTGAACAAGACTTAACTGAGTGGAGATATTCTATTTCTTGACTTTTTCCAAAACATGTGAGTGGTCCAAGTGGAGATATTTCTTGTGTTTGAGGTTCAATTGTATTTGTTAAATTTGTTGTATGTTGCATCTGAGTATTACGGGCGATTTGGAATTTTGGATGCTATCTATGCGAGGCTAGAGTTTTTATTTAAATAGAGCTTCGCTGGCATGAGGTGTACCTCTAAATATGCCATGGAGCGTCATGCTTAAGCTTCAGATTTTAAAAACCGATTAACATTTTACCTACATCTAGATATGATTGTTTATCTTATTGCTCATATTTTTAATTTTTTTTTTGAACAGATAATAGAACCAATCCGATACAACCACTTAAAAGTGGAAGTAGCGGAAAAACCTATATACTCACACACACACATCCAAAGCTATCTGATGTGGGATAGCCCATATTTTAATTTTTTAACTACAGTAATTCCTTCTATTTATATTTAACCATAATAAATATTTTAACCCCAATTAACATTTTAACCACTCACTTTCATTTTAGCTACACTAAAAAGACGTGATTTGCACACCGTTCACTCTAGTCTCTAAATGTGCCATGGTGGTGGATGTTAGGTGAATTATCTCTACCACCCTAGGCTAATGGTGGCTTGAGGATATTATTGTGCCCATCTTGAGTTGGTGGTACCCTATCTTTTGGAGCATCGAACGATTTTTATGGCAGGCAAGCTGGATTTCATCACTTCTTAGTAACACTTGTGGTATTGCAGTCCCCGCACCTTCGTCATGGTCATGGACATGTGTTCTTCCCCAAGTGATTTGGGACAAGGGGAGCTGAAAGGACGAGAGGAATGCAAATGGAAAAAGGAAAGGTTGGTTGAGGTTGTGAGGGATGGCAGTCGCCAAGAAAGGTTGGTTGACTGTGAATCCCTTTATCAACGCTCATTCATTTTAGTTTGGAAGAGAAAACATGTTAGGTTTACATAAAAATGAATGACCAAAAACATTCTTTTCATCCATGTTTTGGTTTAGTATTATCTAGTCAATGGAGACTAGAATCTGAGACACTGATCACTAGCCATAAATTTGGAAACATGAATGAATCAATCTGTTGGTCCAGTATTATCGTATGGTTCGTAGTCAATGGAGACTAGAACATGAGACACACACTAACGGATTTGAAAACAAGAATGAAATCAATGTCAGATTATCTCTGCAAACGAATAAAGAAATTATTAGATAAATAAACATCAAATTAATTGTATAGCTCGTACTCAATGGAGACTAGAGCCTGAGACACTGATACATACTAATTATTAGACAAACAAACATCAAATAAATTGTTCTCAATTTGAAATCGGAGTGGGGATGCAACTTTGACATTGATCACCCTTGCTAGTATTGTGGCTTAGAGCATTCAGGTGGCATCTGTCCGTTGAATCGCTTAGTATCTTTGCAGTAATCATAGATCATGTGGTTATCTCTAACCCATTTCATCTGACCTAGCTTAGCATAGCTCAGTTGTCCGTATACTGGAGAGGTCCACCAGTTGGCAGGGGAAGGGGAGGCACATTGTGTAATGCTAACAGGTCCATCCCACTTGCAAGCCCTTGGCCTAAAGTTACGGAACCTGGCTATGAAGGGTGCACTGTACCAGTCAATCTTAACGAGGCCACCTTTAGTTGCCCAGTTATCTGCATTCCACAAGCTGGAGTATACCCTCATCCCTTGTTGGTTTGGGTAGGCAATCCCCTCACTCTGATAGTTTCTGAAAACTCGAATTGGCAGACCATCAACGTACCAACTGAAACCACAACGATGGCTATTAGGTTGGGGAGTTTTTGGCTTTTGAATCGATATGGACTAAGTTCTTAAACTTTTAATCAGTTTGGAAACCGACAGTTTTAACTTATAAGCACCAAGAGTTGGACTAAGGATTAAAATTTCGTTCAGTTTTCACCAAAACGATGGAAACATTTCAGTTTCCATGGCATTCAGTTTCAGTGTTGGAATATAGAAACTCCCGTGCTTTGTTTCTTGAAGTTTAAAATTCTAATCTTTTTTATCTCTCTCGTCATTTTGTTTTCGAAGTATTTCCCAGCTTTCCGAAAATATGCACGAAACATAATTTTGATTCTTGAGCTGAGTAAAATATGTTTGGCACAAAGTTTATGCGTTTAGTCAGGAATCCAGACAACAAAGGAATGATGATTCATGTTTGCTTGGGTAAAGTTTTTCGAAATTTCTGGTGGATATTTCTCTTTGAAATAGAAAAGATAAAGTAGAGGTGCTACCTAAACTGAAGAGACGTGCTCAAATTAGGTTAACTTACACAATTTCTGAGGGGTTCCAATGTATGGTGTAGTTGTGGAAATCTGCAGTTGGGTCAAACCATGGGTAGAATTGCTGCTCTCTGTTTCCAATTCCTTGAGTGTAGATGTTTGTGTGGATGATATAAGGTTGTCCTGATAAGTTCCCTAAGAATTCAAAGTCGATCTCATCATGCTTTGTCCCAGTAGAGGAAATCTGCCAACATTCAACAAAAAGTAATTAGCCATCATGCTTGGGATCTCCATGTCTCACTGTGGAACGGGAGTATATTTTTGTTTGGAGACCTAGTATTTTTCGAGAAGGTTTATAATCAAAGGGGAGTTGGGTACGCAACTCTTGTAGTGCTGCACATTGTGGCGATACGGCTCGACTTGAACCCGGGTGTAACATTCGGTTGTGAACTGGCACACCTCCTTGGTCTAGAGACCTAGTATTTGAAGATCATATATTTGCACTTACATAATATGCTGTAACAGTTCCTGCAGAGTTCCCAGGTACCAGTTTGATTAGCATCTCAATGCTTCCGAATAGGAATGCTTTCTTTGATTGGACACCTGAACCTGGAAAACAAAGGCAAGTAGTAGTCTGTTTAGAACTGAGATTCTAGGACAAGTTTGGATCGGTAACTTTAACGTATCAAAATCACATGTTGTAGATAATCTCCCAGTCAAATTACCAATCTCCAGGGTCTGTTTGTCATTTAAGTAACCATTGGTTAATTGATGCCTATGATGTGATTGACAGATTGCAGAATTCTTTCCAGTGGTAAATAACATGTTTGGACTGTCTACTCGTGTGTCCTTTCACTCTGGGTAGTTTGTAGAAGGCATCAAAACACACATCATGAGAAACTGTAACCTGTGGATTAATACGTCCCTATTAAGGATTGGTTACCATAAGGCAAGCCTTGACCAACTGGTGATTCAAGTATGACTATTATGACCTCATAAATCCAAACATCTGATGCTTCTTTCAAAGATGCCATGTCCTGAAACGAATGACTTAATCTATCCCAGTTATAGCCAAGTACATTTATCTGATCTCTCCATTTGCTGACAATGATTATACAACATTGCCACCTTTTAGTGTAGATGTGTAATATGTTTGTTGCGATAACTTATTTACCCGAAAAAAGAATGCTGCAGGAATATGTTATGATGCAGGCACGTTATATTTTCTTTGCTGATTTTTTCTGGGATCATACGTGCCTAATTGCTTTCATTGTAAGACTTCTAGACCCCAGTGATCATGAAGTGCAGAAAATTGGTATTTGAGATCATAAAGTGAAGTGTTGAAGTTAAATGTGTGAGAAGCCAAGGATATTTACCTGAAGTTCTGTCTAACACAAGTTGAAGATCATCGCCATTGCCCAGAATTGAAGAATGCTGAGCGCCCCAAGTGAAGTACATGCTCTTTGAAAATTTACCATCAACTAAACCTGAATGAAATGCAATTGCTGAGATGAAAAGAGCAACAGATAAAGTTTGAAAGCTTGCCATTCCAACCCAGTGAATGAATTTCTTCTTTGCTTCTTTTACTGTGTTGAGTGGGTAATGGAATTCTTTTGTTCTATGTTTTTGATTCCTTATATAGCTCATAACCACCAAGTATGCCTTACTGAGTTGAACACTGTTTTGATTCTTTTGTGTCAGTTTTTATAAAACCTTGACCTTTTCATGGTACTTTATTTAATGATATTCCTACTTTCATAACTAAACCTTCATAAAGTTTGTTCAAGGGTAAATTACATTTACACATCCTAAACTATCACACGTTTTCTACTTTGCCCCCTCAACTACTAGATTTCTCACATTGCTCCCTAAACTAACATTTCTGTTTCACATTGTCTCAATCGATAACTGGCGTCACACAGTTAACGAAATAGCAGGGCAAACTTGGCAATCCAAGAAAAAAGAATGGAGGGAAACTAGTCTAAGCTTCCCAACATGGATGCACTTTGTTGTGGGAAGAGAACATTATTGAAGACATCGTGGATGGAATTGAACCCATGAAGAAGGTTCCTTGCTTGCGATAATCATCATGTGAGGTTTATTCAATAATTAATCTACTTTTTCTGGAAATTCTGATTATAGTCACCTCCTCATTTTTGTAGGAAGGTAGAGGATGTGGGTAGTTTGCTTGGTTTGACCCACCCATATACAATCGATCTCGCAACATTATACCCAATCTTCTTCAAAGGTTATCATATGTCAAATAGCAGCTTGAAAGGAGAAAAGCACGAGAGAGAGGGGTTGCGGATGGCTTTGGTTGCAACTTGCCTGCTTATTTTTCTGATACTTGGTGCTGCTAGAGAAGGTCTCCAGCAAAGGATATATAAGTACATTAGATGTTCCAGTTCTTATTGGAAAATTTGGAAGTTGTAACATTCTGAATATGTACTAACTGCATTGATGGTTGGTGTATATATTGTGGTTATAACATTTTGTTGTAATGATATGTATGTTAGTTTTTTATGATCCTTAGTACTGCTTATTGGAGATTTTTTTCTTGTGTTTTGTCATAAACCAAGCAACCCAGTAGACAATTAGGCATCTATAAAAACTAGAATGTGTGATGGCAGTTATTGGTTGGGGCAATGTGAAATAGAAATATTAGTTTAGGGTGCAATGTGAGAAATCTGGTAGTTGAAGGGGCAAAGTGAAAATGTGTGATAGTTTAGGGGATATAAATGTAATTTACTCTTTGTTTAATTCAAAACTGATCCATTTATAGCCGTTTATAATTGGCTTCATGTCATGCCAAGGTTGTATTGGGTATTAGAGCGACCCTCCATAGCACCACTTCTAACATATTTGAAGTTGCATTGTTTTGTTACATTCTTTCTGTTCAAGGTGAAGCTAATCATTTGTATGCCTGTACCCCAGCTGGGATTCAGTGGGAAAGGAAGCAAACGTGCATGAGACTAATGGAAGGGTACTTGGCCAGCTGTGATGAGCTATTGAGAAAGATGGTAGACCATTGACGTGCACACCTCGACTTATTTTGTTGCAAAGGCTATTTTAATCTCCAGTAATATAATTCCCAAAGCAGAGCCTGTAAATACTTAGGAGTAGTTTCGTGGTTAGCCACCCTTATTCTTTAGAAATATACTCTTATTTTGCTTATGTCACGGTGGTCACTTCCATGCTCGAAAGAGTTGTCGGTGTAAGTTTGGACACCCTATAACAAAAAAAAATATAATAAAAAACAAATCTGAGACTATAATTGAGGCTTGAATTATGCAAACTTGGTTCAATTTTTAAGCTCGTTTTTTATTTTAGCTTGATAATTTTCCACCCATTTGAATCATTCTGTCCAAGGGTAGGAGAAACTATTCACCGTATCAATTATATCATGCTATCAGTATTGTATGATGTCACTGTTTAATAATAAATTAATTAGGGATAACTCGTGTCTGAAGGCACGGTGCAACATAAATTAACCAATTAATTTGAAAAATTAAAGAGTAAAGATCTCTGAGAGCAGTGACAGAACCAAAAATATGATTTAAGGTGGATACACTTTAAGTATAATAGATAAAAATAGTGTGATATATTTATATTTTTTATATTAAATTTGATACTTAAAAATTCATTAAACATAAAAAAGGGTCTATTTGAAAAAAATTAATATGATTACATCTATACATTAAGGATCAATAATATAATTTATTTGATACAAATAAAAACAATTTTCTATAATTTTTAATATTTTTATAGATTTTATATTTTACTCATTTTTGGTCATATATTCTATAATTTTTGAACCTAAGGAGACTTCAACAAATCATAACAATACTCTAAAGAATCAATTTTATTTTGCGAATTTTAAGAGATTTGGTATAGGCTTTTTGTTTTTGTTTTTTTGTTCCAGTACCCAACTTGTTTGATCCAATTAATTTGATTTTTCATAAATCATTACAGTGGGCCCAACTAATCTAAAAAAAATATATAAAACATATATAATTAAAAAATATATTTTTTTTCAGGGTGGCCTCAGCCCATCCTCCCTCCACCACTGCCAGAGAAAGAGAGTGAAGAGTGAGAAGAGGAAGGTAAAATTTAATATAAATAGTATTGAAAGAGAAGTTGTTGGCCGTTGGATGAGTTTATTTAAAACTGTCGGATGAGTTTGTTGAACCTGCCTAATTTTATATTATAGAATCCACAAAATATAATAGAATTGACTTAAAAAATATTAATTTATTGTAACGCCCCCAAAGCCCCCATTGGACATCATCACAATCTAAAATCATTCACATCATTAGAGCAACTAATAAAATCCATAAATAAAAATAATTTCATTCATCATCCATAATGTATATAACATCATTTCAAAAGAATATGTCAAACCATGACCATTACATCCTAAAAGAATTAATTATTATCTCGCAACGGAATTACAAAATATGGTAGTTTTTACATTGTCTCAAAATAAATTCTCTAGTTTAGAACCTAGGACAAAAGAGAATATAATTCTAAACGTCCATCTCGGGATCCACGTTCCCATCTATTGGAGCTTTCCAATGTGCCTATTCATCTACTTCGAGCTCCTCTTCTAACACACAATCTGAAAAATATGTTGCTTGTAGGGGATGAACACTAAGCTCGATAGCAACATCTTCCCAAACTCAAACAAGGTTTAGAAAACATATAAAACAGTTCAGTTTCACTTTACAAAATATCATACATAATTTTGAAAGAAATTAAGGACATTTCAATGGATCTCAAGTTTAAGTAAGAGCAATAATTTAAACATGTCAGAGTGATATAAATCAAACAATCATTCAACAACGTAATCCCACATTTTCAGGTATGTTGGTTGCTTCCCATGAATCTACACCACGATTCTACCTCGTTCACCCACCATAATAGGAAGGGCGTATACCATCTCTTACGGCATTGACGAATCCTTCACAGGAAAGGTATACCATCCATCAGCCTCGAACTTACGTGAACAATAGTGGTTGCTCTCACAAACAACAAACTACTATAAATGTTAGGAAATCATCTCACCCCAACTAGGATAGACTAATTTCTAACACTCTACGGCAGTACTCGAATGCAGTTCAAGTCCATCACAACAACCATACATGAGATGCAATAACAAACATTTTATCAAATTACAAGGAAATTCAAAATCCCTAAATTTCTCAATTTGTGTTACAAGAGAATAATTTAAGAAAATAAGCAAGAGATCATTAATAATATATTTTTATTGTTTATTATAAAACACTAAAGTTTTGAAATCAATAATAAGGAAAAAATCAAGAGAAAAATCTATTTTTCTTGGAAACTAGGGTTTTATGACAAGAAAAGAGTTTTCATGGTTATCTAACCCTAATTTTGTTTAAAACATGGTAATCGTTATAAAAATAACAAGAAAGTATGATTTCATAGCATATACATATGTAAATGAGAGTGAAAACATACGTATACATATAAGTACTAGTCTCAATGGTCAAGAATAGAAGGAACTCCTACCTTGTTTTGTAGTTTGGGAAGAAATGTAGAAGATTTGATCTTTTTCACTTGAATCTCTTGTGTTTTCTCTTCTTTCTTCCTCTCTAAGGTTTGCTAGGTTAAAAAGATTGAAATATGGCTAAAGGAGGTGTCTTTAAGTATTTATAGGACGAAAAACGGATCACGATTCATGATTTAAAATATCGGGGTTTTACCGAGCGTACCAGTACGGTGAGCTCTCTGAACAGCAGCGTACCGGTATAGTAGACTCTCAAGCGTATCGGTACTGTTTTTCCAATTTTGCATGTTTTTTTTGTTTTTCATTCCCAATCTATTTCAAACTCTTTCAAAATCAATCCAAACTTATACAACATACATTTGGACGTCAAACATAGTTGGTACGAGTTCAATTACAAACAATTTTATATACTTAATTCGATTTTTATACTATTAACATTTTCTACGATTATGACCTATATGGTTTATACCCTACGCCATCACATATATTAAATTACTAAACAATTGATAATTATATTATTATAAACATGTGGGGGTTTACATTTATATACATATAATCAAAATCGAGTCAAATTTAATACAAACTAAAAATCTAATTTGTCAAAAAATATATTGCAAAAATATTTTCTATCAAAAAAAGATCTACAAATATTATTTATAAAATATTTTTTTAATTAGTGCAAGTTATTAGAAAATTATTAATTTATAAGAATATATTAGCATTGAATTTTTTTAAGAGATACAAAAAATAGTCTTGAACTTTTGATTCAAGATATGTTAGTTTGAAATAATTAATTAAATAAATAAAATTAAAATTAATTATATTCAATATAAATGTGTTAAGCAGTGCCCTTATTTTTTTTAATCTGTTAAATTGATAAGTTTTTTTAATCAAAATATTATTATTGTCTCTTTTATAAATTTAAAATGTTATACTACACAGTTGATATTAATGACAAATTTGAACCATTTAATTATTATGTTAGAGAAAATCTTGTAATCCAAGTCAGCCGTAATCTTTGACTGGTTGAAAGGGAAAATATTAAGGAAAAAATGTTAATTTCTTGACTGTTGGATGAATAAATTTGAGACCGTAAGATGTGTTCCAAGATCGATCGTAATTGTTGACCAGTTAGGAGGAGAAATATTAAGGAAAAATAATAATCTCTTAATCGTTTGATGAATGAATTTGAGACCGTAGAATAGACTTATAGAAACCACTTTATTTTATATTATAGATATGTAGACAAGTAAACCCATATAATTTAGTAATGGATAATTTCATATGCACTAAATTTGTGTATCAAATGGTTGTACCAAATAATTGCCAACCTTAGATCTGTGGGATCCACTTATCCAAAGGTTAGCAATGATTTGGTTCACAAATTTCACATGCATAACATTGCTCTTTAGTAATTACTCTATCCATAACGAAGAGTAACTATTTTTAGGGATGGCAAACGTGTTAACTTAAATGATTACGTGTCGGATTAAATGAGTGAAAAACATATAAACTCGTATACGACATGTTTAATAAACGGGTAAAATATCTCAACACGAACACAACCCGTTTAATAAATGAGTAATACAAAATGATTCATTTAGCCTGTTTAATTTTAAAAAAATTATATCAACAAATTTTAATACTTCATTTTTTTTACTATCAATTATACTTATATCAAAAAAAAAAAAATTCTAGTCAAATCTCACATAAAAATTAGACTTGAAGGCTAAAAATAAAGCAAAATGTCACTGTCTTTTATAGGCAAGTCGGCCCTCCCCATCTCCCCTCATTTGCTAATGTGGGACAAAAACAAAAGACATTGATTTATCTTTGTCTTTGAACTGCTTCCCATCTCTCCTCCCTTGTCTTTGAACTACTTCTTTATTTTTTTTTTATTGATTTCTTTACTTTTTTTTTTTGACTAATTTTTTAAAATAATTATTATATTATTATTATATTAATTTTATTTAAACAGATAAACATGTGATAAACGGTTTGATAAATTTCACCCGAACACTACCGTTTATTAAACGTGTTTTGCGGATCAACCCGTTTACCACCCTAACCTACTAAAATCTCACTCAAATCTGTTTTATTGGTGTCAATTCATATCGGTTAATCGTGTTGTGTCGAATTTTGACAGACCTAACTATTTTATCTAAAGAACAAGACCGATCCAATTGTAAAAGTAATAAAGCTCGGACCTTAGGCTTCATAATTTTAGAAAGTCCCATAATTTTAGATAAATAATTGGCCCACTTTAAAATTTAAAGTCCATGAAAATTATAAGCCCTACAAAAAACCCAGTCAAAATTTACAACCAATTAAAAATTTTAATTTTAATAATTTGTTGGGCTCATGATTTAACCCATTACAATAAAAACCAAAAAAATCAAAATTTTATTAAAAAAAATTAATGGTTTACTCTATAGTCAAAGTCATAATTGGCCAACTTATTCTCAACCCCTCTCTCTCTCTCTAAAAAGTCATTCCCTCTCATTTTCATTTTCATTCTCACTTGCTCACTCATTCTCTCTCAATATCAATTTCAAATAAAGATTTTTTTTTGTTTTTATTTAGCTTCAAAAATAAAATCATTAAATGTTGATAATCTAAAAAAAATTATCTTGATCTCGAATGTTTCTTAAAACATAACAATTTTTCTAACATGGATATTTAGATTTATTTTTAAAATAAAATATTTTAAAGAAGGTTTTATAAAGGAAATAAAATACTCCAATTGAGATACTAAATTATATGAAAAGACTAGTTTTTTTTTTTCAAATGTTTGCATTGGTTATAGAATATATTATTAATTTTTGTGGCAGTTACTTCTACAAAAAAATCTTTTTTAAAATTAAAATTGATAAAATATCACTTAAAATCAACTATGTCACAAGAAAAAATAATTGAAATAGTCATATTATCAATGAAAAAAATATGACAAAAAAATTTAAATATAAAAACTCAATTTATATTTTTACAACTCAAAAAATGAGAAGAATTAATTTTACAATGAAATGCAGTGTCTCAGGCTGAGCGTATAAATTTATACTTCCCAAATTTGAGCCTATTAATTCTTAGGGATAGTTCAATGGTTAATCATTATTGGTTTTATACAACGGATAATTAACACAAATAAAGCCTTAAGGTCAAGCAGGGCGAGCCTATAATTGAGACTTGAATTATGCCAACTTGGTTCAATTTTTAAGCTTATCAT
Source organism: Ilex paraguariensis (assembly GCA_963454935.2). NCBI lineage: Eukaryota > Viridiplantae > Streptophyta > Magnoliopsida > Aquifoliales > Aquifoliaceae > Ilex > Ilex paraguariensis. Next base: position 15,802 of record CAUOFW020004904.1, on the reverse strand, counting down.
TGATTTTAGTTTGATAAATTTCCACCCATTTGCATCTTTCTGTCCAAGGGTAGGAGAAACTATTTATTATAATGATTATATCACACTATCAAGATTATATGGCGTCACCGTTTAATAATAAATTATATGGCCCACTGATTCAAAGGCCGACAATGATTTAGTACACCCACTCATCTAAATGTTGATAATGATTTGATGCACAAATTTAGTGTGCATAGCATTGCTCTTTAATAATTAGTCTATCCATGTCAAAGAATAACTATTTTATGTAAAGAAGTAAAGTTTGCAATGAGATGACGTGGTGTACATTGAATATTTACTCCAAGGATAGATATGAAACTATAGGGAATGATGGTGCTTAAAATCGAGTGGACCGGACTACAAAACACCCTGGGATGTGGCCCACAGAGTATGTGTATATGTGAGAGTATGGGTGTGTATACTATGTGTATGATATAAGATAATGACAATGGTATGAGTGGTTCATTTTAGCCAAAAGACTAAAGTTACGTTCACTGTAAGAGAAATTCTTACTCTTTGGGAATTGTTTTGCTTGGGAATAAGGTTGCTGTTAAAAAGTGTTTGGCTTGAAACCTTTTACGGGATATTGCTTAGGTTATTGCTAGATAATTTTTCTCAATGGCTCCCTCTGCCCTAAAGCATCGTTGGCTATTTAAAATATCTAATCGTTACAGTTTCATGTTGATTCTTTTTTGCTAATTTTGTAGTTCTCTCTGTGTTTGTCTTGTTCTTATAACTATGGTTTTTGACGCCTTTCTGCACCCACTCCTTGCTAGTTGTAGAATGTGATCCATTTTCACTACCTGAAGGTTTTCATTCGTCAGAGTCGTCAGGTAATGTTCCATTGTCTCTTATCCACTTGTTATATTGCAGCTTTTGTAGACTGGCCTGATGTTGTGATCCCATTTTCTGAGTTTGTACCTATGTTGGGCTTGTTAGCTTCGAGCCGATACCTATACCGAGCTTGTTATCATCGACCCTCTTAGAAATTGGGCCGCTGTCCAGTTCGACACCAATAAATGTTGTCTGGGCGAGATGCTTGGTCAGCCTTCTGTGAGCCTGGAAGGTTTTGGGCTCTAGAGGAACCCATACTTTAAATCCATCATTATCAAAATGCAACAACGATTTGTACGGATATTGCAAGTTCGTCATCCATTAACTCGATTAGTTTATGCTCCCACGCACAAACATGCAAACTCTAACGAGCCACAAAAACTTGGCTGTACTTAAGGTCGGTTAATATATTAGATTTTGATCAGAATCCAATTTATCTGTTGTAGATTAATTTGTTTGATATATTATCCAAATTCAAATCCGAATATTTTTGCATCTTTGACAACTTTGTATAGGAATACATGGTCCAATTATAATCTAATCCAAATTATATATCGTATTTTTTAGAGATTATTTGATGAAATGAGTTGAAATTTCATTTAATTTGGTAAATTTTGTCTTTTATAAATTATTCAGATCGGTTTTAATTTTTGGATTGTGTTTTTGACTTTTATCGAATTCAGATATAAATCATTAAAATAAAATTCATTAGTTATTATAATCGTATTCGGATTGAAAACTTTGAAATTAAATATAGATTTGGATTAACTAAAATCTGATCCAAATTCAATTTATACAAGTCTAACTACCACAATATTGATTTGCCTAATGGTGATAAGAATATGCTAAAAACCAAGATATTATGAGTTCAAAATTTGGTAATTCTCTTAGGCCAGACTATAAGTGATTGGTGGATGATCTGTCTTTGATAGGACCGAAGAGAGAATTAGTCGAAGTATACATAAGCTGGTTCGAATACCTTTGACAGAAATACAAAAATTATAAAATAATAATTCGTTCTTTGGACAACCAGACGAAAATATGGCACTAAATCCCATCTGTTAGGCTTTGCAACTCCATGCACAACGCTTACACTGGATGTCATGATGAATTTGTCAAATAATATGAATCATAACAACCTAAACAAGTAATAAGGTCGCCAAAGTCAGGAAACTAATGGGACAGAAATGTTTGGGATAATTAGTTGATAATTTTTCATGTGATTCTCTAAAGGTTAGGCTTTTTTTAGAGATAGGTGAGTAGGTTTGGGCTTATTGCACTTATTAACTTCCATTGATTATGCATAGGGGTGCAACATAGACGGTCAACCTGAAATAAACTAAAAAAAAAACAAAGTTTAGGTTGAAGGTTTTAATACTTAGGATGAACTTGAGCTAAAAAACATCAAACCCAAATTAAATTTAGACAATACCCGAGTTGAGGTCTTAGGTTATTAGATTCAACCCGAAGATATAAATTGGGCTCATCTCGAACATATTTAAAAATAAATATATAAATTAATAGCATAACTTACTATTAGAGTTCTCACTTCACAATTCATTTTTATGAACACAACCTGAATTATAATCCGAAATCAGTTTGAATTAATTAATTTGAACCCAATCCGAAATCATTCTGAATTAAGTAATCCACATTCAACTCGAGCTTGTTTGAATTCAACTTGGACAGTACTTGAGTTAAGGCCATATTAGAGTTAGGGTTAAGATTAAAGATTATATACCTACAGTTAAGCAAAATTTAACCCTTCAACCCGCCCAACCCATAGCGGCGAGCGAGAGCGGATTGGGGGTTTGAAGAAAAACAAACACAAAGCAAAGTTCCAACTGATCAGCAATACCTGGAGGACTGACCATCAAGCCACCTTTTGCTGGTTCCACAATCTGCATAAGCAGCATATCTACCGCCAAGTACAAGTGATCATGATTTTGGATGTCTCAAGCAATACTTTCAAATTGGGGTGAGACTATCTACCAGTTATCTCTTTTAGATCTCAATATAAACAGGAGTCTTCTACACTTGGTTCGGATGTAAAATGATGGTTAGCATCTTATAATATATTGGCGTCTGGTTATACTAAGTTTTGTAAAAACATTATTCATGGTATCTCTCCATGTCGGTTTAACCTTTTAAGGGTGGCATTCTTGGACACCGCACAATAATATAATACGGAGTCACCACGAGATGGATTCGGATTGACTAGTTTTTGATACGAATCAAAAAATGACGTGATCAGGACAAAAATGCTAGATTTTTATTACTTTTGACCAGGTATAAACATGAATCCTTATTAAAGAAAAAAGGAATTTTTTACTTATTCTTTTATTATATAGATTAATGAATTTTTAATTTATGAAAAAAACTATGAGTGGATGGTTTGATAGTTTGACAGAGAGATAATGAGGTCTTAGTTTTTAATTTTTCATACATGGTTTACCTAGGTCAATTTGAATAAGACGGGATAATAAACAGTTTTGTATTAGTATCAGGACATCTGATGCCGCACCTAGGCTCACATCTCTCCATTGTAGAACGTAATATATTCAATGCTAAGTTAGCCTTAGCATTTATCCCGATGCAAATGTCAATTCACTAGGTCTTTGTAGCATCTAATTACCAACAACCAACCTTTTGATTAAAGAATACCAATTCAACGAGACAAATAGAAAAAAAATTCGAGATGTCACATATTGTTCCTCTCTTTTACCCTGTGAGAATGCTCTAATACCCACATAACACCAAGCTAGCACTTGTCAAAGCCTTTTTGTGTTCCCTTCTTTAACAAAAGTTAATGCTAATGAACTGAACAGGAGGGAGAGAAAATTAAAGAACTTTCCTGAATAATATATACAGGATCAATGTTGTGGACATCTGATATTTCACTCTGCCTCATACCCGATTCAATATAAAATCCTTAGAATTTTAGTCGAGAAATTTTATGAGCCTCAATGGGGCGGAGGGATTGGGCCGATAGGTTTTTAGTGGTTGTATACGTATTGATATTTGTAACAAAATCGAGAAGTTTTTATTTTGCTTTCGACTCATTTTCTAAATTCTTTGTAATCTTTGTCATTCATATTGAACTTTTATTGTTTTGCTTCCCCGTGGATATAAAGTTTCAAGTCAATCATTTTAATTATCTCGCATGATTCATGTTTTCCTATTCTGTTTTGCTGTTTATTTGTGATCTCGTGCATAACGATCAATGTTCATGAACAGGTTTGGTGGTGCTGGATACTGTCCGCTTGACCTTTAATGAAAACTGAAAGCAATTAAAGAACAAGGAACTTCTCAGTACTTCTTATACAGTTCATGATCAAATGCAACAAGAAAGGGTTTTTTGGTCTAATGCAGAAAGTCAAAATACAAGTGAGATGACACACACCGAGTCCCAGAAAAAAGCACACTAAAGTGAGAGTCTGAGCTCCAAATCTAGTTCTTGGGTGTCACTTGATTCAGAGTTTTGACTGCTTGAACCACCCACTGAATCACTGGGGTCTTTCTTTCTCTTCTTTTCCAGTGAGTCCTATATATATATATGATCAATCACAGGAAAAAAATTGTTATGGTCACATTAATTAGTATTCTAATCTTATTGATTAGCTTTGAACACTCATTGAATAACTTGTTTTTAAGTCATGCGCGAGTTTAACTGAAAATAGATAATATTGTGTAATACAGATTACAGATGCAGGACACTATAATGTCGATGTAAACTCAGAGGAACAATGGCTGATTACCTCAACTTGTATGTTCAGGAGGTGCCTAGTCATGCTTGGTTGCACAAAATATTGGGTCTCTAGACCGGCATTGCCAGGGTTCCATCTGTTTGTTGAATTAAGAATATTGATCAGACATATAGTTTATAGAAAGCCCTTGTAAGAGACAAGTGTTTGGTGTCGTTCGCGTTGAGTATTCTTCTTCTTTCTGAATATAATTATTTACTTATCGAAAAAAAAAGATACAAGAATTTTGGGTAGGAAACACAAGTACCTTGCTGCAGTACTAGTATGGGAATCACCATGTCTCACATTTGCTCTTTCTAATTCACTCAAGCCCATCTGTTATACAAGTAAAATTCTAAACATTTAATCACCTTATAGATCTAGTCAGAGCAAATGCATGCACACAATCACCCACAAGTGTTATATGCTTGCTTTTTTGTGATTCACCCAAACCCATCGGCAGAAAATTTGGCATAGCCAGAAAATTCACTTTGGGTAGACCAAGTCAGATTAAGGGAAAAAATATAACCTCCCTTCCTTCGTACAGACAGTGGGAGAACAATCGACAGAAATTAGGATAGGCCTGAAAAAATGGGATTATAGCACAAAAAGATGAAGGGGTCTGGCTTGAAAATCTTCAAAAATAAAAATAAGATGTGAAAGGCCAAGAAGCAATTTCTGAATGAAAATATTTCTAATATACTCTTTATTACATTTTTTTTTTCCTTTTTAACAAATCATCTATCGTGAATTCAAGTAATCACCCCCTCCCACTTCCCTCCTTCCTTGCGGCTATTGTGGCTCCACCATACATGTCAATTTCCTTCGAATTAGTCATTGCACAATGTGAAGCATACACATGCAATCCACGGTCAGGGAGAAAAAAGGAAAAACTCCAAGAACAATCAATCTAATTCCTACTCTCTTCTTAGAATCACAAACACAATTCTTAAGGATGATGATGCTGATGATGAAAAGAAATTTTAAAAGGAACAAGAATCTAGGTTTAATACCAATTATCAACTTTGAAAACACTTCCACTGAAATTATAGTGAAATGATAAAAACTGAAAAGAGTTCCATATCTTAGAAACGTCGCTTCAAATCCAAAAGCAAAATCTGTGGATATTATGCACGTAAAGCTTAGTGGTTGAAAAGCATATTATGATATATACATATATAGTAAGAAGATAAGGATGAGGCTGGCTATGATCATGCCATATTAATCCAATCATCATATAATCTGCTGCATATTGCATCAATCTCTCTCTCTTTTTAATGAGTTTCAGAAATGAGAAGCACACACTGAGAATCATCTGAAAAATCACTTATGGAAAATATTTTAAATAGATAACAAGTCGGCATACCATGCTGCTTTGATGGCCATGAAAACCGTAAGAAGATGAGGATGATGGTGAATATGCAAAGGAAGATGATGATGTATTATAGGCTGTTTGCAGTCTCACATCTTCCTGCACCATCATCAACAGAAACAAACCATGAAAATTTTACACAGCAGAGAGAGAGAGAGAGAGAAACCCATGAACATTCTACATAGTAGAGAGAGAGAGAGACCTGGGTGAAGTTAGTAGGGTAAGGATTGTGAACAGAAGGAAGGTAGCTACAACCCATTTGGTTATGCAGTCTTATCTTCTCTAATTGAGCAACACCAAGGCCTCTCTGGGGTTGCTTGGGTTTGTCTGAATTGCTCTTCTTGCCTTTCCTTGATGACCCAGATCTTTCATTTCCTAGGTTTGCCTCCCCAAAATAATTGCTACCCATCTCTTATTGGGTGATTTGTGTGTGTGTGTGTGTGAGAGAGAGAGAGAGAGAGAGAGAGAGGGAGAGAGAATTGCTTAAAAAGCCTAGCAACTCCTCCAAACTTTCTTCCGACAGTTGCTGTGATCTCAGAAATTTTCAGTGGCCCCTTTTAAGCTGTCAACGCTTTGCATCCAGTTAGTTATTGCATCGCTGGATCAGATTTTATACGGATTTCTATGATACCAATAACTATATACGTTTAGATTTTATGCTCTCTGTACCCCCTCCTTTCTCTTCTGGCTCATTTTTGAGAAATTCTAGATGTAGCTTTATTATTTTTACCTCTGATTTGCTTACTAAATTAAAAAAATACTGTCTTGAGATACAAATCTAGGCTTTTTGTTTGGTAGATCATAGGGCGACAATCATTTTATTTTTATGTAGAAGAATCTTTTCAAACCTCATATTAAATTTAAAGTAAATCTCGAATACTTGTAATTATAAGAGTCATTGATGCTAAAAGATTTTAAGACATAAACGCTTATAACACATATAGAGTTCACTTTAAATCGGTGGATTAGTCGTGGTGACGATCATTATTTTATATGATCATTTGGTTTGTCATTGATCATGTCAGGTTCTGATATATGCAGCAGGTCATGTATTTCATGTGGGTTTCAGTTCCATGATCAATATTCATTGTGTACAACTACAAAATTCTATCAACAGCTTATTTTGTTTGGAAAGGTAAGCTAAATGAAGAATTATCTAATGTAAGGCCATATCTCATTTAAAATATAGATTCTAGAAATCTTATACCAACTTCATAGGGATTGCCTTGTAGAAAGAGATGACATACTTAACCTCCTAAGTACTAAATTATATCAATCTTACTAGGAAAGTTTCCTATTTTAATACTTATAACAGCTAAGGTTTGAACGTAGTTTTTAAAAAGGTAAAAGTGTAATAGCTGATTGTGTTGAATACGCATACATATACATATATACATATATATGTATGTAACTGACGGATTTTTAGCTTCAATAGTTTAATTGCTTAATCCTTAATGCAAGGTAGTTTTGAGACAACAAGTCACAATCTCTATAAGGTAGTTATGTATCATCTACCTCGAGTTGTAGATATAGATCATCTTTCATATGTTTTCTCTCTATTATCTTGAAAGAGTGAATCATTGAGTAATGAACGGTAAGTGATATATGACTAAGAGAAATAAAAACAAAAATTATAGTAGAGAAGATCTGAATGTGTGAGTTAGCATGCACCAAATCAAATTGAGCTGTTTCACGCATGATCTGTGGGTCCTAAACAGTTTGTTTTGTGGTGGAAAGTGATCATCCTCTCATTTGTTAAACAGACATGTGAACGCATGCAATTACAAAAAAAAACAAACCATCAACCTTAAACTCCAAATCGTGTCATTTAATATTTTTTTTTATTACAAACGTGTCATTTTTTTTAGGGTTATTATAGAAAAATTACCCTAGGAATGCTAGGGTATGGGGTTGATATGTTGGACTCACAGTAGAAACTGGGGTAAGAGGTACTGTAATGAAAGTTGTAAAAAAGTAAGGATTGACGCTGAAGTGTTATGGTCGATCTTAAATATTAGGATCGATCCCTAACATCTCGTTTTATTGTTATCTCTATATCTCACCTTATTTTGTGGTAACTTAATTAAATATGTTGTCCAAAAATTACTTTTCGAAGACGTAGGCTCCATCTTTGTGTTTCAAACAATGAATGAGCTCATGGAAATGACCCAAATCTAAACCCTATTCTACCCATCCATTTCCTTCACAATCAATAGATGTGCTGTGGCCGTGCAACATAAACCAAGTTTGGTCATGTGATGCTGTTTTTATTTCAACTTTAGTGTTGCTAAGCTGCTCTTGCTATCAAACTCTAGCTAGTTTTTTTTTTTTCAGTTTTGGTCCATAGGCAGAGATGGACACTCTCTATCTCTCTCTCAAAAAATATATGTTTTCATCAGTCAAACATGAGAACATTGTGTCTTCCATCACTCTTTTTCAAAGCGATTTGTTGCTTACATAAACAGGCATAGAAACTTAAGCATCCTAAAATATTAATCAACCAACCACTCTATGGTGTTCAAATCCAATTTTCCTTTGCTCATTTATTATTCTTGTGGCCTTTGAGCAGCCAAGTCGATAGAGTTCAGTTGATGACACCAATAAAAGTAGTCTAGAAAAAAAATTAATAAAAATAAAATAAAATAAAAGTAGTCCAGTTCAAGTGAAATTCTTGTATTTGAATTTTATATTAGTTCAATTATTTTAAATATCATGGCTTAATTATTCAAATCAGCTCATTTTCCTTGTGGCAATTATTTTTATAATGCTTTACTCTTCTTCGAAAAATTAATATTTTTTACAATTTTTTGGGCAATTCTAAAGTAGACCAATTGATATTGATTACAACACATATACGGGTTACGTTTTGTTTCCAATCTACTTTTTCACAAATTTTCTCAATGGTAAATAACATGTGATGAATTTAAGTAAGATTTGAGTCCTTAATTAATATACCATGTGTGATCTACCGTTGAAAAAAAATTGTAAAAAGTATATAGAACAAGATCTAGAACCGTTGACATACACTCATAAGGTGTTAGATCATTTTCAATACATTTTTTTTTTATTCTTAATATATCACCTACTGGCTACCGTGAATTCATGTAGTCCGTTGTAAATAAATAGGTCCTTACTCATTAATAGTGAATTATCTACTAAGAAAAGAAAGAGACTGAGAGAAAAAATATATATTAGAATCTGGATCTTGCACACACATGACGGAGATTTAGTATTCCCATATTAATAAGCTTAGTGCCAATAGTAATACTATTAGTAATAATCACAAGAATAAAGACAATTATAATGATGATGGTGAAAAAGAGCAGGCAGAGAAGGAAACATGGGATTATGTTGATTAGGTTTGATTTGATGTTGTTAGCAGTGCTGATATGATAGATTAGATATATAGTAAGACAAAACCAAGGACAAGAGCAAGTGGAGAGAGAGAGAGAGAGAGAATCCACTGTAGATTTTGGGCACATGCAAACTTCAGGGTGCATTACCCCTCACGATTTAATTGCACAAGTAATCCCATAGAAATCGCTGTGTAAGGATAATGAACTTGTACTCTCAACCACTGAACTTTTGTATTATCATAAATTATTTGCATTTGTTTCACATTATTTCAAAATTAAATATCCATTATGTTAGAAAAATATCAACGTGTCATTAAATTTTGGAACATAGTCCAACAAGTAATAGAGTGACATAATTTCTTTTTCGATTAATTTGTAAGGATAGTTTTTATGATCATATTTAGAGGTTCAATGTAAAAAACGATATTGTAATCGGTGAAAAAAAGATCATAGTTGAAGAGGTCAAAGTGTAATTCCAAATAAAAGACACCCCCTATACAGCCGACTAGACACCAAATCAACCTCATCCCTGCACAATACAAGATCCAGCTATATCTATATTTTTGAGACACTACAAAAGGACTTGTACCCAACCCTCTTAGAAGATTGAATTCCATGTGTCTGGTGTGTGAGCCACGGCCAAGGACTAAACTATTATGCTCCAAACTTTTTTAAGTTCAAAACTTTATGAGCTCATTAAGAAAAGAATCTTGTGATGTGATCTTCATAGTTCATATGCATTGCATAGACTTGTTTATAATGACATGGTAGGAATAAAATTGATTAAGAAGTAAAGGTTTGGAGCAAACCCAATGAACTAAATTTTCACTAGAATATTAGAAGCTTCTGTGTGTATACTACAGGTCTACATACACAACCTTTTTTTTTTTTATGATATAATACATACTTCCATTCATGAAAACAAATGGCAGCATATCTTATGCAGAGATTCACTACTTTCAATGCAAGGTGTTTAGGGAAAAAAGAAAATCAAGTAATTCAAAAGTTCGACTTTTATTTTTTTGTGCACAAAGTTATTATTTAAAAACGGGTTTTGAAGACATAAATGACAAATAATTTTAGATATATCACTTGAACAGATAAACATTTGTCATTACTCTAAGTCCCAAGTCTTATTTTTCCTACGTCTCTCAAGTGTATATCCTCAAAGGAGTTGCATGATCAACCACGAGCCATATATCCTTAATTTCAATACTCAAGTAACAATTACTATATAATTTTGTGCTTGTTTATTGTGGAGCGGGTTTAATTTTGGGGATTGAAATTGTTTGTTTTATATATATATATATATAGATAAATTATTAAGATTAGGGGTCTTAATACAATTAAAATGGGGGTTTGAAAAAAAAAATACTACTTTGATATAATTTACTAATCTAATTTCTTACTAGCAATGGATTAACCATAAACTTCTTGTCAATACAAAATTATGATAAATTAAATCAATAAATTAATTCAACAAGTTATATTCAAAATACAGATAGAATCCTGACTCATTTGGCCACTGAGGTCTGCCAAAAACCCTTTGGCTCCCATTGTTTCCTACTCCTTCGAAAATGTCATTCCTATTTACCAACTTCACCGGTGCTCCAACGATATATTATGGATATAAAGTTAAATATATATCATGGATTTGACAACTCTGGTCACATTACTTTTGTCTCTACTTTAATTATGAGTCTCATTGACTTAATTACGGTATCGAAAAAATAATTTTGGAACCATATTTTTAATTTTTATCACTTTAATGAGTATTTTTATAATTTTTATAAATTATTTATAATTAAAAAATTTATCATTTTTGTGAGTAATTTATCACTTTTATAAATCTTTTGACCACTATTGTAGGTATTTTTACGACATTTGTTATAATTATTTTTATCACTTTTTTTTAGTAAAAAAAAATATTATTATATTTATTAGTATTTTATTACATTTGTGGATATTTTACCACATTTGTGATCTTTTTTACCACTGTTGTGGTACTCCAAAAAATGGTAAAACCCTCGTGACAGGTTATCAGGATTTAAATTCACGACATCTGAATTTTTTATTTTTATTTTTATTTTTTATCTAATAGAAAACTTAACCACGTGTAATTTTATTTTTTTTTAGTTACAAATCATTCAAATTAAAGGGATCAATTTTAGCACAGTATCATATATACTATATACATGCACACACAAGTAATGGGGAATATCGTTTTTCCACTAACGTCTCATGTTATGTCCAAATATATATATAGCAAGTTAGCAACACAAGAATTGCGGACGGAGATTTCGATCTTTTACTATAACTTCCTCAAATTATGTCCAAATCATGTTGAATCACACCTTGAATGTGCAAAGTTGTCATTCCGTTAGGACTTAGACCACGATACCTACAAAATGATTTTGGTATCGTACTTTTAAATTTTATTTTTTTAGTAGGTTTTTTTTTATTTTTTTGTGGATGATTTATCATTTTTACGGATATTTTTATCACTGTTATAACTATTTTTACCACTTTTTTTGAAACCACAACAAAAATAAAAAATAACCATAATAATGATAAAAATACCCATAAAAAAAATAAATATTAATACGGCACCGATTTTTTTTTTTTGACTGTGTCACTCAGACTTCTTAACGCAGGAGCCACCGTGAACAACCAAACAAGCACAAAGCTCAAGACTCACTCGAAGCCGTGCCAAGCCGAAGGGAAACATCGAGGTCTACGTGTGATTCACAGGAACACATCCTAGGTTAGTGCCCTCAATATAAAGGTTTGCATCAAGATAGATTATTCTGTTCTCTCTGAAGTATAAATGAACATTTAGGTATGCATCCAATCTCTCTTTTGAACTCCCTATATATATAAGGGTGTTAATCGAGACAGGACATAATTCAAATAAAACTCAACTCGAACTCGACTTATATTTTAAACGAACTCAGTTTAATCAATTTTTTATCAACTTGATGTTCTTACACGAGTCGAGCTAAGTGGACTCGGCTCGAGTTCTAAACAAGTCGAACTTAAAAAAAAATTTAGGCTATTTAAAAAATAAGCTCACCGGACTCAAACTAAAACTCGGCTCGATTAACACCCCTATGTATATACATTTATCACACTTGCAAATTCGGGTACCTTGTGGATGCCAAGGAAAAAGAGAAGCTATTATTAGCAAGGAAATTCTAAATATGGGTGTTTTGGTCGAACAAATTCTGGGTATAAAGGTATTGACATAGCCATCCCATTTTAACACTCAAGCCAACATTAAAATCTAATTTCTCAAGGTATTGTTTTAGATACTTGCCAGGTGAATTTGAATGGTTCCTTCCTGGTAACACAGCATTACAGATATGGGAACTAAAAGGAAGCACTGAGGGATGCTTTCTCCAAATGTTACAGAAGATGAGTCTCATTCTCAAACTTTTACATGTATAGGCTCTCACTTTGATACAGTCACTGAATGATTCATGATGCATTGTTAAAGACGTTTTACTTGACTATTTTGTGGAACAAATCGCCATAGGTCCACCGCAATATCAACCTCCTTTCTCTTGTGAAATTTGTAGAGGCATGGCACATCAAATCGAAGCTAGGAAAACGCATCGAGGAAATAAGGAACCACATCACAGCTCTACATACTTTAAGCTAAATTCATGAAGATGTGCACAACCAAATCTTGCTAACTCAAATGCTATCAATTTACCATGAAAAATAAAAGAATAGAGTGTATACGTGATATATTGTCAATAATATAGGGATAAACACAAAAAATACTTGCAAATGAACAAATTAACTGAATATGATATACCTCACATAAAATTTCAGCACTGCTAGCATTGTAATCCCGCAAGGCTGTCCTCTTCACATGCTGTAATCATCATACAAAGAATGATCAATCACTGCACTCCTAGTACAATCCTTGTAAACAATCACTCGAAGCAACGCTACCAGATGAATAAATAAGGCTAACTTTGTGCCTTGCATTAAAAAGAAAAAGAAACAAACAAGCCAACATCCCGTGAAGCAAACTCTTGCAGCTCCTTAAACATGAAGCTCAAGCCATTAGGAATTAAGAGGCACGTGTATGACAGGAAATGACATCATTAAATACAAGAAGAAGAAGGTCTGCATAGGTAACCATATTCTTTATTTTTTCTAAACATATATCTCATAGATGTTTACATTTTCAAAATAAATACTGTTAACATACCATATGATTCTATGCCATGACGTTTTCACGATAGACCATATCACCATTAAGGGGCATCTTAGAAAGAGCCCTTACCAAAAGAATATATTACATCTGTACGTCAACCACTTAAAAATTCCATTCTATGGGTTTGATGCTCTGCTCATGTAGTTCTGTGACTGAAAAACTCACAAATTGCGGGCACAGATTCAGATAAAAAAGGCAGGCATGCATATATGTATGGGAGAATAAGTGGACAAAATATTTGTGCAGTACTAAACTAATCACACTGACCCTGAATGGCCTGCTGCAATAAAATGTACTTGTAGTGAGATAATAGAATACAACAACATTACTAAGCTATGATGGAGCATTTCTGCAGGATGAGTAACTTAGGCGAATCAATTTACCATCTGTAGACAGCCATATTTTGCCATTGTGATATGAATTGCAGATCCAAGCAATCTACTATAACTAAAACAATTTACTAATCAAGTTAAATTTAACTATGACAATTTTCAAAGAAAATTGACTTACATCCCTTGTTGTTGTCTTATGCAAGGAATAAACGGCTTGAGAAGCAACCTAAAGTGATAATCAATTCAGAATTAGTACAGATATCACTACTCACAACCATTTGACACACTAGATATGGGCCATGCCTTTACCTTCAAAGCCACAGAGAGGAAATCCATGTCAGCTCCTTTTTTCCGTGTTCCAAATGGAGGATTCATTATGACATTATCAACAATTTGATCTACACCATAGCCAAGATCACTACTTTGATAAAAGAGAAGTTAATTCAAAGGCTGGTAATATTAAAGAGTTCAGCTAGACTAAAAAAAGTTGATGGACAAACTTCATTTAACAGAATATGTACCATTTTCCAAGCCAGTCTAGCCCTTCCCTAAACCCTAGACATCTCAACTATCATAGTAGTGTCAGCATCAATTGCAGCTGTGTTATTGATAAAACTTATTTCCATCTCATTCTTCCTAGTATCCAACACAGAAAATACAAGAGATCATGCTTTACTCTGGAGAAGAATGTGGCATACTCTTATGTGAAGAAAAACCACCATACCCTGCCCAACAAAATTTGAACAGTGGAACTTTGTTCTAGCAATAGTGGATTTCTTTTTTCTTTATTTTGAACGAATTTTACAGAAACATTGACTTCTAGAAAACAAAGTTTGGTGACCACCTCATTTTGGAGAGAGGACAGAGACTTACCTCTCCATCTGAAGTTCTTGATGTCGCACTGAACAAAATTCATGTCTAACTGCAATTAAATTTCGATGACAAACAACAATACTTCAGTGAACTACTGCTAAGGCGCTAGTACATAAATCTACCAAGATATTGAAACAAGAATCATTTGTTGGCAAAAAAACAATAAGAGTAATAAATGACAAGAACTAAAGACTATTTTACGCACTAGAATTCTCCAAAATAAACAAATTAGGAAGCATCTAAGTCAATACCACTATTGCAGATAGTTAAAAAAAAAAAGGTACCTCAAGATCATCTGCATTTATTGATGCAATCTCCAGAGACTGATCATCAATATCGAGCCCAATAACATGTCTGTTCAAAATTCAAACCAAGGGCTAAGCGCAAAATAAAATACAGCCAATATGTAAATTTATAGTTATAAGTATCTATTACTACACATAGACATATACCCAAAAATATTCACTTTTACATTCATACAAGTAAAATGCATGAAATGAGCTGTTCCATCTAAGGAGAAAAACATACATATACATACTTACACACAAACAAATGTAAAATGGATAAAAATGAATTCTTGTTAAACACAGACGCATAATCACACAACCACAATCGCACACCCCAAAATGGTGAAGCTAAACACTCACTGAGCACCCAAGAGACCAGCTGCAAGACCTAATGTACCACACCCACAGCCAAAATCTGCGACAACCTTGTCGCTCACATCCCCAAATGAATTCTCCGCCTAAATTGAATACAAAAACATGTTTTCAGACAAAAATTCTACCTATAATAATAACAATTACAATTCCATACAAACCACCTCTAACAAAGAGAATTACAACAGCATGAAGAGAAGCAAATGTGAAAAGGGTATATGTAAATAGAGAGATACGGTGTAGAGCATCCGGGAAGCAATGTGGGGTCCAGTTGGGTATTGTTCCAAGTCAATCTGTAGCAGCAACAGAGCATAGCCATTCAGTTTAGCAAAAGAAACAAATTCAAATGGTATGTTTGCATACTGAGAAAGAAGAAACCTTTGG
>CAUOFW020004903.1:0-29352 GCA_963454935.2 Ilex paraguariensis | reverse complement strand
AAATATCTATCTGATGATAAATCAGAAAATCTAGGAAATCAAGAATGATGAAAATTTGTTGCCTAAGTCTTTAGAATCCAAGTCAGGATCTTTAACCCAGATTTAAAGCCACTTCCAATTCAAGGTGAAATATGTTTTTCGGATAAAAAAAGGAAAATTCATCCGGTAATCATATCATCAAAAAATTCTGAAAGTCAAGAAAAAAGAATTAATAAGCATTAAAAAATCGTCAAAGTGTCTGAGATGGGACAAAGGTTATATAAAGATGTTTTTGTCCACTGCTTTGTACTCATTTTATATATTCAGAAGAAAATGCTAAATCATCTCGTCCAACCGCAAAGAAGATTAATCACACTTAAGAGGTTGTTCAAAATGAAGTACCTTAAAACTATTTGAACGCAAATGTTATCTATGCTATATCTGATAGTAAACAGTTTAGTCTTGCACAAGTAGTTCCAAAGAAATCTGTGACACCCCAAATTCATGGGGTCCGTTAATTTCCATCAACCCATGGAATGCCCGTGGATACCGTATAACTCGATATCGCACCGTTGTGTCCCATTTACCAGGATCCATAATTTAACGAAATCCGGGCAGAGTCTCCTTTGTACGGGAAGCTCTACCCCAAAACACAATCTGTGCAATCAACATTTACATGACCCATCCGAGGTCCAATATAATACCATAACCACACAGGGTCCATTTTATACGTAAAACTTGACCACACCGGGTCCAATCATCATATTTAATCAAAATATGCAAGGTTATATTAAAACAGTCCATATATACTCTATTACAATTCTTTACACATTACATGCCAAAATTTAATTACAAATCTACTTTTACAAAAAAAAATGGATTGGAAGCCACAAGTCGACTTTTCTTCAACCATGTGACCCGGATTGTGAGCCGTCCATTGGTGCATGACCCACACCTGAAATGTTTCCCGTATAGGGTGAGCCAATGCCCAGTAGAATAATCCCTACAGAGGCTACTCATCACCTAAAATGCATATGCAATGTATAAATGCAACATTTCACAACAAGTATTCCCTCCAACAATAACATATAATACAATGTTGGAAAATCATGATGCCATGCCAAGTAATGAGATGAAACTCACCCATGCATGCTATCCCGAGCCCACACCGACTCCCACAACACAATGCGACACTTACGTGTAAAACAAACGTCTTTGATGAAACACATCCAAAGATCATTTTGAAATCAACCATATGTCATAAAACTAATTCATTCTTGGATGTTTCCCATCAAATGAATAATTTATATATCAAAATCATGTGCCTTTATGGGGTATCGGATTCAGGAATCGCACCTCCGGCTCCGTACGCCGTTACACTTTTCTGGAATTTCACCGCCGGTAAGTGTATGAACCAAGTGGTCGGGTTTTTCACCCGAGGGAGTGTCTAGCCCTACTTGCTATACCCGACACAAGTTTTCTTATGCATGTCACCGTGCGACTCCAAATGTAGGACATTCCATCCCACTTTCCCGAGCCTACCATCAAGAACCAATGTTGGTGTTGATCACCCATGCAACCCTACACCCACACTCATGCATGTAGCCCATGAATGTGATGTTAATTCCATGTCCATATTGCAATGCATGCCAAATGACAATTTTTAAATATCATTGTATACCATGACAATTAATATCATTTGCATATAATCACATAACCATTTCAAGTTCAATATATCCAAGAGCATATATCAACACTCCATCAACATGATAACACATAATACATGCTAATATTACATTTCATTCACAAGGCATAATATAAAACACAAAGCATGCCCACATGATCCCAATTTTCAAGGGATTACATAAATACTTCCATATACCAAAATCAAGCCAAGATTTTATATGGATCATTCAAACAAATAAAAATCAGAATATATGATTTTTATATAACCAATTATCTAAACATTCAAGAAATCACAAACTAGCACTTTCTAACTACCAATTCACACTAAATTGATCCTACCCATTTCCATAGCACCAATCATAATGGAAAAATATTAGAAATACCCAAAACAGCCCACATGAACCCTATGGACACCTTAGGTTAGAAATAGGTCCGAGTAGGAGGAACCCTACCTCTTGAAGCGTAAAGAATTTGTAGGAAGCCTCAAGAACAAGATTGAAGCCCAAAGTTTAGATTTCTCCAAAATCCTCTTTGAATCTTCGGTGAAAATCTTTGTTTTTGGTACCCACGCGTAGCTCTCGTCGCGTAGATCGACTTTAATTCTTGGCCCGACGAATTCGACCGACGGAACTCCGAGAATCGGCGAAAGAAAGCTTGAAGAATTTATTTTTTTCTCCTTGCTCTTT
The DNA here is from genome assembly GCA_963454935.2 of Ilex paraguariensis. NCBI lineage: Eukaryota > Viridiplantae > Streptophyta > Magnoliopsida > Aquifoliales > Aquifoliaceae > Ilex > Ilex paraguariensis. The sequence continues at coordinate 27,001 of CAUOFW020004903.1, read as the reverse complement.
GGTTGATCCAGCCGCCAAATGAAAGCAAATATCTGATTTTTCAGATATTTGCTCACTTTTATACTTCTAAACACTTGGCCCTCGTCGCGCCAAGTGTCGTCCTTTGTCGGGTCCGTTTTCATCCCGAAACGATTAAATTTCGTACCGATTTAAACTCAAAATATTTTATATGAAACTTTATTTAAAATATTTTTCAAATTTTCAAATTTTATAAAAAATTCGTTTTTTGGGGTCATCGAACACCCGTCACCTCGAAAAACGTGAAAAAATGACTATCTCAGAATTCGACGAAATTTGTCTGGGTAACTAGATTTCGTGAGACGAATCCAACGGTGAGGTCCGTTTCATCATCCGAGGTCTATAAAAATACAATTTTTTTTTTAACCCACACTATAATGGCAAATTACCATTTTGCCGTTTTTTTTTTCAGAAAAAGTTAAAATTTTTCCCGGGTTTCACATTCTTCCTCCCTTAAAAGAATTTCGTCCCGAAATTCACATACACATGCACATACAATCACATGCATATGCAAAAGTCAATTAATGGTAAATGACCAGAAGAATATACCTCCATCCTCGAACAAGAAAGGATAACTAGTACGGACAGTGTCCTCGCGCTCCCATGTTGCCTCCTCTACTCCTCGATGCTGCCACAGCACCTTCACTAGCCGCACGGTTTTGCCTCGCAAAACCTGTTCCCGGCTATCCATGATGCGCACCGGTCCCTCCTCGAAAGTCCCATCAGCATCAACAACAAGCTCTCCCCAATCCACCACATGAGTCGGATGTGGGGTGTACTTCCGAAGCATAGAGACATGGAATACTGCATGAACACTCGATAGATTTGGCGGTAATGCCAACCGGTAAGCAACTGTACCCACTCTCTCAAGTACCTCGAAGGGCCCGATGTATCTCGGTGACAGCTTCCCCCGCTTACCAAACCGGACCACTCCTCTCTTAGGCATAACCTTCAAGAAGACATGATCTCCCACCTCAAACTCTAGAGGTCGCCGCCGTCTATCAGCATAACTCTTTTGCCGGCTTTGAGCCGTGAGAAGACGCTTCCGAATCAAGTCCACCTTCTCCGAGGTGTCTCTGATCAATTCGGACCCGTAGAAGACCTCTCTCCTACCTCCGTCCAACAAACCGGAGAACGACATGGCCTCCCATATAGTGCCTCATAGGGTGCCATCTCTATGCTCGCCTGGTAACTGTTATTGTATGCAAACTCCACCAAGGATAAGTGATCTTCCCAGCTACCCTTAAGATCTAGGACGCATGCCCGTAGCATGTCCTCTAAAGTCTGGATAGTCCTCTCAGACTGACCGTCTGTCTGGGGATGAAAAGCAGTGCTCATCATTAATTGTGTCCCCATGGCTCGCTGGAAACTCTCCCAAAAATGAGCCGTAAACCTGGGATCCCGGTCCGATACAATAGATACAGGTACTCCATGCAGCCGGACAATCTCCCGTATATACAACCTGCAGAATTCCTCCAATGTGAAGGTCATCCGCACAGCCAAAAAGTGTGCCGACTTAGTAAGCCGGTCCACTATCACCCACACCGCGTCATGACCCCGCGATGTCCGTGGCAAATGGGTCACAAAATCCATCGTGATATGCTCCCACTTCCACTCAGCTACCTCCAAAGGCTGGAGTAATCCCGCTGGTCTCTGGTGTTCAGCCTTAACCTGCTGACACGTGAGACATCGACTGACAAAATCGCCAACCTGCCTCTTCATTCCACTCCAGTAATACTGGCGACGAAGATCATGATACATCTTTGTGCCCCCTGGATGAACTGCAAAACGGGAGCAATGAAACTCCCTAAGGATCTCCTCCTCAGATCTGCCAATTGAGGAACCACAACCCTTCCTCGATATCGAAGACTACCATCTGAGTGAGTAGCCCAGCCCTCGTCACCCATACCTGCCTGTACACGGTCCCGGATGAACAATAGCTCCGTGTCCTGACTCTGGGACTCAATCACCCTGCTCAGTAGAGACGGTATAGTCACCAAACTACCCAAAGTACCCTGAGCCTGACCCATATAACATAGCCCAAACTGTCCCACAGTCTCGAGCATCTGCCACTCCCGGGAAGCTACACTAGCTAAAACTCTCTGTGACCTTCGGCTAAGTGCATCAGCCACCACGTTTGCCTTACCAGGATGGTAATGCAAAGTGAAGTCATAGTCCTCTAAATACTCCATCCACCGGCGTTGCCTCATGTTAAGGTCCCGCTGTGTAAAAATATACTTCAAACTCTTGTGGTCCGAAAATACTTCAAACTGCTCACCATACAGGTAGTGACGCCAAGCCTTCAAGGCAAAGACAATGGCTGCTAACTCCATGTCATGTGTGGGGTAATTCTGCTCGTGATTCTTTAGCTGTCGAGAACCATAAGCTACTACCCTCCCAGACTGCATCAAAACACATCCCAGCCCGTCCTTCGAGGCATCACAATAGACCGTGTACCTCTGTCCTCGTTCTGGAACTATCAGAATAGGAGCTGAAGTAAGCCTCTTCTTCAACTCTTGGAATGCATTCTCACAAGAATCATTCCACACAAACTTGACATCTTTCCGGGTCAACTTCGTCATAGGTGCAGCCAATCGAGAGAAATCCTCAATAAACCGCCGGTAATACCCCGCCAATCCCAAGAAACTACGTATCTCGAAGACTGACTTCGGTCTCTCCCAATTCATAACTGCCTCAACCTTCTCCGGGTCCACAGATACACCCGAAGCCGACACCACGTGTCCCAGAAATTTCACCTCAGTAAGCCAGAATTCACACTTGCTGAACTTGGCATATAACTGATAATCTCTCAATGTCTGGAGAACAATTCTCAAGTGACTCTCATGCTCCTCCTCAGACTTGGAGTAGATCAAGATGTCATCAACAAAAACCACAACAAATTGATCTAAATAGGGTTGGAACACCCTGTGCATGAGGTCCATGAATGCCGCTGGAGCATTGGTCAATCCAAATGGCATCACTGTGAACTCGAAATGCCCATACCGCGTTCTAAACGCCGTCTTAGGAATATCTTCCTCCCTAACCCTCAATTGATGGTAACCGGTTCTAAGATCTATCTTGGAATAGACTCGTGCCCCCCTCAGCTGATCAAACAAGTCATCAATCCTCGGCAAAGGGTACCTATTCTTGATAGTGACCCTATTCAACTTTCGGTAATCAATACACAACCGAAGAGTCTTATCTTTCTTCTTAGCAAACAGAACCGGAGCGCCCCAAGGTGAAGTGCTCGGTCTAATAAACCCCTTGTCCAACAATTCTTGCAATTGTACCTTGAGTTCTTGCAACTCAGTAGGCGCCATCCTGTGTGGTGTCATAGAGATGGGAGATGTATCGAGATGCAACTCTATAGTGAAGTCCACATCCCTATGTGGAGGTAATCCCGGTAGTTCATCCGAAAAAAATATCCTCATAATCACACACAACCCGAGGTAGACTTAACTCCTGCCTCGCCTCGTCTTCAAGGGTCAGGCTTGCTAGCCAACCCATCAGCTGCCCATGCCATCTGGAGTCGTATACTGCTTGGGGTAAAGCATCGTGCTTATCCCCTTGAAACATGAAACAAACCCCATCCGGTGTGTAAGCAGTGATTCGCTTTCGATCACAATCAATGACGACTCGGTGTGCCGCCAACCAATCCATCCCAAGGATCACATCGAACTCCGACATGTCCATGACTCGAAGGTCCATAGTGAGTAGAATCCCTGAGATCTCCAACTCACACCCCCGACATATCTGATCAACCCTCACCCTAGCACCTAGGGGAGAACTCACATGCAATGGCTCTTTCAAGGTCTCAACCTCTAAGCCCAAGTCATCCACACAAGATGCAGCAATAAATGAATGAGATGCACCAGAATCAAATAACACTCTAGCCCATAAGCGGGAAAGTAGAAATGTACCCTGTATCACCGACGGATCTGCCGGCCCAGTCTGTGGCATCATGGCGTAGACACGCCCCGGAGTCCCTGAAGTCCCGGCTTGTGAGCCCTGGCCTCTTCCTCGACCCATTCCTTGGCCCATCTGGCCAGCTTGCGGTGTCCCTGCACGAGAAATAGTAGGGCCTTGTGCTGCACCCTGAAACTGGTACTGGCTGCCCTGACCCGTAGTAGGGTAGTGAGGAGCATACTGCGTCTGTGGTTGCCCCACTGAAGTCTGAGATTGCGACGACCCATGACCCTGGGATCCCTGCCTCTGAGGACAATCCCTCTTCATGTGACCCGGTTGGTGGCAATGATAGCAAGTCCTCTGGCCAACCTGGTAGGAAGGTCTCTGATTTCTCCCACCTTGGGAGGATTGACTTTGGCCTTGGCCTTGATAACTGCGGTCTTGTACCTGAAATCCTTGTGGAGTAGAAGTCCTTTGCTTCTTCCTTGAGCTAGAAGAAGAGGATTGGCCTTCCTTCTTCTTGTCTTTTGCACCAGACTCCCGGATGCTCCTTGCGTCATCCACCTCTCTCTCAATGGCCAAAGCTGTGGTGACCATCAAGTCGAAGTCTTGTAGTAGAAGACCAACAATTTTACCCCGGATGGATAACTTCAGCCCATCCTCAAATTTTCTAACCTTGGCCATATCTGTGGCCACATATTGGTCAGCGAAACGTGCTAACTCAGTGAATTTAGCCACGTATTCCATCACTGACATCGTTCCTTGCCTCAGATCTAGGAACTCCCGGGCCTTTGCATGCCTCGCAGTCGCCGGGAAGTATTTCCCCATGAAAAGTTCCTGGAACTCTACCCATGTCATGGCCTCCAAGTTCTTGGAGTCTTTCACCCAATCCCACCATACTTGGGATTCCCCCTCCAACTGGAATGTAGCTAGAGTTATCCTGGTGGCGTCAGAGGTGATCTCCATTGCCCTCAAGATCTTGTCAACCTGCCGGAACCAATGATCAGCTACCATCGGGTCCGCCCCTCCCATAAAGATCGGCGGTTGATGTGCCTTGAACTTCTGGAGATGACTGGAGCCTCCTTGGCCCCCACTTGTACCCGTCTGTGCAATAGTAGCGGCCGTAGCACTAGCTTGTGCAATGGTAGCCGCCGCTGCACCAATAGCCTCCATGAAGGCTTGTTGGTCAAAGGCCGGTGGTGGTTGGTTGTTATTCTGCCTACCACCTCTGCCTCGGCCGCGTCCTCTTCCCCTTCCTCTATTTTCCATCTACACACATGTCAAATAGAAACAGAGCATTTACTTAGTATCCCAAGATAGAAGTCAAGTATTTAAACTTGAAGATTTTCCTCCTTGTTTCACTAGTAGTGCGTGTGCCACCTACTAGTAGACATTTACACATAAAACTATACCATTCATTCCTTTTTTTTTTTTCATGTGTCTTTTACCATGCATGTCATTCACATAATCACTTAGCAAATAATCATGTTTCACATAACACGTTGCACAAAACATATAACAATTTAAGCACATAAATGAGATGCACAATGCATGCAATGGTCTAGTCCCAATGCCCAACAAGCCTTAGGTAAATCGTATAACCTAGGCTCTGATACCAAGCTGTGACACCCCAAATTCATGGGGTCCGTTAATTTCCCATCAACCCATGGAATGCCCGTGGATACCGTATAACTCGATATCGCACCGTTGTGTCCCATTTACCAGGATCCATAATTTAACGAAATCCGGGCAGAGTCTCCTTTGTACGGGAAGCTCTACCCCAAAACACAATCTGTGCAATCAACATTTACATGACCCATCCGAGGTCCAATATAATACCATAACCACACAGGGTCCATTTTATACGTAAACTTGACCACACCGGGTCCAATCATCATATTTATATCAAAATATGCAAGGTTATATTAAAACAGTCCATATATACTCTATTACAATTCCTTTACACATTACATGCCAAAATTTAATTACAAATCTACTTTTACAAAAAAAAATGGATTGGAAGCCACAAGTCGACTTTTCTTCAACCATGTGACCCGGATTGTGAGCCGTCCATTGGTGCATGACCCACACCTGAAATGTTTCCCGTATAGGGTGAGCCAATGCCCAGTAGAATAATCCCTACAGAGGCTACTCATCACCTAAAATGCATATGCAATGTATAAATGCAACATTTCACAACAAGTATTCCCTCCAACAATAACATATAATACAATGTTGGAAAATCATGATGCCATGCCAAGTAATGAGATGAAACTCACCCATGCATGCTATCCCGAGCCCACACCGACTCCCACAACACAATGCGACACTTACGTGTAAAACAAACGTCTTTGATGAAACACATCCAAAGATCATTTTGAAATCAACCATATGTCATAAAACTAATTCATTCTTGGATGTTTCCCATCAAATGAATAATTTATATATCAAAATCATGTGCCTTTATGGGGTATCGGATTCAGGAATCGCACCTCCGGCTCCGTACGCCGTTACACTTTTCTGGAATTTCACCGCCGGTAAGTGTATGAACCAAGTGGTCGGGTTTTTCACCCGAGGGAGTGTCTAGCCCTACTTGCTATACCCGACACAAGTTTTCTTATGCATGTCACCGTGCGACTCCGTAGGACATTCCATCCCACTTTCCCGAGCCTACCATCAAGAACCAATGTTGGTGTTGATCACCCCATGCAACCCTACACCCACACTCATGCATGTAGCCCATGAATGTGATGTTAATTCCATGTCCATATTGCAATGCATGCCAAATGACAATTTTTAAATATCATTGTATACCATGACAATTAATATCATTTGCATATAATCACATAACCATTTCAAGTTCAATATATCCAAGAGCATATATCAACACTCCATCAACATGATAACACATAATACATGCTAATATTACATTTCATTCACAAGGCATAATATAAAACACAAAGCATGCCCACATGATCCCAATTTTCAAGGGATTACATAAATACTTCCATATACCAAAATCAAGCCAAGATTTTATATGGATCATTCAAACAAAATAAAAATCAGAATATATGATTTTTATATAACCAATTATCTAAACATTCAAGAAATCACAAACTAGCACTTTCTAACTACCAATTCACACTAAAATTGATCCTACCCATTTCCATAACACCAATCATAATGGAAAAATATTAGAAATACCCAAAACAGCCCACATGAACCCTATGGACACCTTAGGTTAGAAATAGGTCCGAGTAGGAGGAACCCTACCTCTTGAAGCGTAAAGAATTTGTAGGAAGCCTCAAGAACAAGATTGAAGCCCAAAGTTTAGATTTCTCCAAAATCCTCTCTTTGAATCTTCGGTGAAAATCTTTGTTTTTGGTACCCACGCGTAGCTCTCGTCGCGTAGATCGACTTTAATTCTTGGCCCGACGAATTTCGACCGACGGAACTCCGAGAATCGGCGAAAGAAATCTTGATTTTTCAGATATTTGCTCACTTTTATACCTTCTAAACACTTGGCCCTCGTCGCGCCAAGTGTCGTCCTTTGTCCGGGTCCGTTTTCATTCCGAAACGATTAAATTTCGTACCGATTTAAACTCAAAATATTTTATATGAACTTTATTTAAAATATTTTTCAAATTTGCAAATTTTTATAAAAATTTCGTTTTTTGGGGTCATCGAACACCCGTCACCTCGAAAAACGTGAAAAATGTGACTATCTCAGAATTCAACGAAATTTGTCTGGGTAACTAGATTTCATGAGACGAATCCAACGGTGAGGTCCGTTTCATCATCCTGAGGTCTATAAAAATACCAGTTTTTTTTTTAACCCACACTATAATGGCAAATTACCATTTTGCCGTTTTTTTTTCAGAAAAAGTTAAAATTTTTCCTGGGTTTCACATTGCACTGTGGTACTTGGGTACTGCTCTCAAATGGTGCTTCGGGTTATATGGGGGTGGGGAGACGACTCTTTCCCCGATGTGGGACAGAGGTAAAGGCTACTGTGGGAGTTTGCCCCGCAGGTCAGCCGAAATCCTTTGGTGGAGGGCGGGATATCCCGGTAATGGGAGGATTGCCCTTGGAAGACAGGGGTCCGGTAATGGACCAGGGTCTTCACAAATCTAGTGTTACTGTAATACAAAACACGAAAAATAAATTAGTCCCAATGCGTACTGTCATAGGCTGGGGTGTATGTATTGACTATTGCAAACTAAATTCACTCAGTAGAAAATATCACTTTCTAATACCTTTTCTTGATCAAGTCTTAGAAAGAGTAGCTGGTCATGCATATTATTGCTTTCAAGATGGATAGTCTGGCTATAATTAAACAGAAATTGCAACAGATGATCAACAAAAAACTACATTTACATGTTCTTTTGGTACCTTTGCATATAAAAGAATGCCTTTTGGACTAGGTAATGCGCCAGCTATTTTTCAACACTGTATGTTAAGTATATTCAGTGATATGGTAGAACGATATCTAGAAGTGATTTAAACACAGTAAAATATCTATCTGATGATAAATCAGAAAATCTAGGAAATCAAGAATGAGAAAATTTGTTGCCTAAGTCTTTAGAATCCAATGTCAGGATCTTTAACCCAGATTTAAAGCCACTTCCAATCAATTTGAAATATGTTTTTCTGGATAAAAAAATGAAATTCATCCGGTAATCATATCATCAAAATAATCTGAAAGTCAAGAAAAAGAATTAATAAGAGCATTAAAAAATCGTCAAAGTGTTCTTAGATGGACAATAGGTGATATAAAATGTTTTTGTCCACTGCTGTGTACTCATTTTATATATTCAGAAGAAAATGCTAAATCATCTAGTCAACCGCAAAGAAGATTAAATCCACACTTTAATGAGGTTGTTCAAAATGAAGTACTTAAACTATTTGACGCAAATGTTATCTATGCTATATCTGATAGTAAACAGGTTAGTCTTGCACAAGTAGTTCCAAAGAAATCTAGTGTTACTGTAATACAAAACACGGAAAATAAATTAGTCCCAATGCGTACTGTCATAGGCTGGGGTGTATGTATTGACTATTGCAAACTAAATTCACTCAGTAGAAAATATCACTTTCTAATACCTTTTCTTGATCAAGTCTTAGAAAGAGTAGCTGGTTGTAACGCCCCAAAAACCCCTGTGGGTGACATTACATTCTAAAAACCATTTACCGTATGAGAGCATTAAGTAAAAATTCATCACGACGAAAGTTTCATTCGTCAACCATTCATATTTTAACAAAATTTGGGCAGAGTCTCCTTTGTACGGGGAGCTCTACCCAAAATATAACCTGTACAATTATATTACAATTGACCACACCAGGTCCATATATGCATAACTATTGACCACACCGGGTCCATTTTTCCATCATAAAATAAACTTGCATTCATCATATGTCATATCCACACTGTCATCCCAAATTAATAGGTCTAATCTTGGCCTTTACATCTCCAAAATGTAATAATATAACGCAGCGGAAATAACAGAAATGAACTAGAGTTCAAAAGGATATTCTAAGCATAATCTAGTCTAGAACAAAATAAAAGTGTCACTCTAAGCGTCCACCTCGGGATCCACATCCCCGTCAAGCGGAGTCTTCCAATGGGTGGGCTCCTAACTCCTCCTCAAGTGTGAAATCTGAAAAAATTTTATTTTTAGGGGGTGAGCACGAAGCTCTGTAGCAAAATCCTCTCAACTCAAACAAGGTTTGAAAAACATAGCAAACGGTCGGTCTCATTTCACAACTAACATATATATAGGTTTGGAATGAAAACAGTGACATTTTTAAAGAGATCTCAAGTTTAAACAATAGCAATAATCAGTTAAAAGAATAAAGTGAGTTTAGCATCGATAAACAAAATTCTAATTTAAGCTATTTAAGAAGGGCTTCTCCCTAAGCATTGTCCCATACAATGCATCGGCAAGAACGACCCAACTCCCGATTTCATGTATTTTTTGGTTCATCCCCGTACCATGTATGTTGATTGCTTCTCGTGAATCTACCTAACGATCATGCCTAGTCCACCAATTCCAACCAAGAATCACAAATCTCTTTAGGAAGGGCGTGTACCGTCTCCTACGGCATTGACGAAATTCTCCCAAGGTGTCTAGTATACTAACCCTTTTCCTCGGTGTATATGTGAACAATAGTGATCGCGAGCACAACAACGATCCACTACGAGCATTAGGCAACCATCTTACCCCCCATTGGGATAGACTAACAATTAACACTCTACGGCATCTCTCGAAGGTAATCCAAGTCCATCACAACAACCACACAATGAGGAAATCAAGAATATTCACAATTCACAACAATTTCCCAAATATAGTAAAATCCCCAATTTTGTTTTCACATTTGTCATATAATCGAATAATCCAAGAAAATATGCAAGAGATCGTAATCTATATCATTTTTTTATACAATATTCAACACTAAAGTTTTAAAATCAAAGACAAAGAAGAAATTAGGAGAAAATCCTCTTTTCTTGAAAACTAGGGCTTTGAAGATAAAAAAAAAATCAATAGAACTTTGGTGGTTACACACCCTTCATATTGTTCAAAACATGGCATTTATTACAAATAGAACAAGAATCATGTATTTCATATTATATATATGAGAAGGAGAGTGAAGAAACATATATCTATATACATATATATATCTAGCCTCAATGTGAGAGATTGAGAGAAAATCCCCTACCTTAAATCAAGATTCCAAGCTAAGACCCAAGCTTCAAAACCTTCTTGCTCTCCTTTCTTTTCCTCTTAATCTTCTCCTCCTAGGGTTTCAAAAGATTTGGGTGAGAGGGTAGCAAGAATGGAAGAAAATGGGAGGAGAATATATTCTTGAAGAATTTGAAGTTTTGATTTCTACAAGGTATAAATCCCTCTTGATTGGTATTTCTATCTTCCTCTCTTCCTCTAAAATGGTTCCTAGGGTTTGGAGGGGTGAAATGAATGCTAAAGGGACGACATTAGGTTTTTATAGAGCAAGAAAATCGAGCAAAACCCGATATTTTCTGTTCAGAAAAATCGGGTTTCCTTCGTACTGTTCACAGATTTTTGGTGCGACTTCCAGGTCAGTTTTGACCCATTTAGAGGTCGAATTTGAAATGTTTCATGAACTACACTTTTGTAGCCCTAGATATCTACTATTTCCTGTCAACATTTCAGATCAATTGGACATCAAAATATAAAGTTATGATCAAAATACTAAGCAGTGTGCATCACCCCTTTTTACCCAATTTCACTCCAATTTGGTTTTACTTCTAAAATACTTCCTAACTTCTAATACATCCCATATTACCTCTCCCAATGTTTTCCGACCTCCCGAATTCAATGGTAATGTTATTTTGATAAAAAAATTAATATATTTATTTAGTTACCCTTATCAATCTTAAACACATCCAAAAAAAAATTAATTTTGACCCAAAAGTCAATCTGTTCGAAACTCAAACTTCATGATTAATATTTCAACAATGATTCTAAGTTTTTGTCCTCATTTTATTCATATTTGAAAAACTCTTAAGATATTAGTATTCTTATTTAATTTTTAGTACAGGGTCTTACACTAGTCATGCATATTATTGCTTTCAAGATGGATGCTCTGGCTATAATTAAATTGAAATTGCAAAAGATGATCAACAAAAAACTACATTTACATGTTCTTTTGGTACCTTTGCATATAAAAGAATGCCTTTTGGACTATGTAATGCGCCAACTATTTTTCAACGTTGTACGTTAATTGTATTCAGTGATATGGTATAACGATATCTAGAAGTGATTTAAACACAGTAAAATATGTATCTGAAGATAAATCAAAAAATCAAAGAAATCCATATTGTGAAAATATGTTGCCTAAATCTATAGAATCCATTGTGAAGATCTTTAAACCAGATTTAAATCCATTTTCAATCAATCTGAAATATGTTTTTGTGCAAAAAAAAATGAAACTCATCCGGCAATCTTATCATCAAAATTATCTGAAAGTCAAGAAAAGTAATTAATTAGAGTACTAAAAAATCGCCATAGTGTTCTTAGATGGACAATAGCTGATATAAAAGGTATAAGTCCACTACTGTGTATTCATTGTATATATTCAGAAGAAAATTCTAAATCATCTTGTCAACCACAAAGATGATTAAATCCACACTTGAATGAGGTTGTGCACAACGAATAACTTAAACAATTTGACACAAATGTTATCTATCCTATATCTGATAGTAAAGAAGTTAGTCTTGCAAGCAGTTCCAAAGAAATCTAGTGTTACAGCAATACAAAATAAGAAAAATAAATTAGTCCCAATGCGTACAGTCATAGGCACTTGAAAATATCACTTTCCATTTCCTTTTCTAGATCAAGTCTTCGAAAGAATAGCTGGGTCTTGCATATTATTACTTTCAAGATGGATACTCTGGCTATAATTAAATTGAAATTGCAATAGATTATCAACAAAAAACTACATTTACATGTTCTTTTGGTACCTTTGCCCATAAAAGAATGCCTTTTGGACTATGTAATGCGCCAACTATTTTTCAACACTGTATGTTAAGTATATTCAGTGATATGGTAGAACGATATCTAGAAGTGATTTAAACACAGTAAAATATGTATTTGAAGATAAATCAAAAAATCTAGGAAATCGAGAATGAGAAAATATGTTGCCTAAATCTATAGAATCCAATGTCAGGATCTTTAAACCAGATTTAAAGCCACTTCCAATCAAGTTGAAATATGTTTTTTTGGAAAAAAAAATTAAATTCATCCGGTAATCTTATCATCAAAATAATCTGAAAGTCAAGAAAAAGAATTAATAAGAGTATTAAAAAATTGTCAAAGTGTTCTAAGATGGACAATAGCTGATATAAAAGGTATAAGCCCAATACTGTGTACTCATTGTATATATTCAGAAGAAAATGCTAAATCATCTAGTCAACCGCAAAGAAGATTAAATCCACAATTGAATGAGGTTGTTCACAATGAAGTACTTAAACTATTTGACGCAAATGTTATCTATCCTACATCTGATAGTAAACAGGTTAGTCTTGCACAAGTAGTTCCAAAGTAATCTAGTGTTTCTATAATGCAAAATAAGGAAAACAAATTTGTCCCACTTTGTACTGTCACAGGCTGCCGTGTATGTGTTGTTTTTCGGAAGCTAAATTCACTCACTTGAAAATATCACTTTCCATTACCTTTTCTAGATCAAGTTTTAGAAAGAATAACTGGTCATGCATATTATTGCTTTCAGGATGGATACTCTGGCAATAATTAAATTGAAATTGCAATAGATGATCAACAAAAAACTACATTTACATGTTCTTTTGGTACCTTTGCACATAAAAGAATGTCTTTTGGACTATGTAATGCGCCAGCTATTTTTCAACACTGTATGCTAAGTAAATTTAGTGATATGGTTGAACGATATCTAGAAGTGATTAAAACACAGTAAAATATGTATCTGATGATAAATCTGAAAATCTAGGAAATCAAGAATGAGAAAATTTGTTGCCTAAGTCTTTAGAATCCAATGTCAGGATCTTTAACCCAGATTTAAAGCCACTTCCAATCAATTTGAAATATGTTTTTATGGATAAAAAAATGAAATTCATCCGGTAATCATATCATCAAAATAATCTGAAAGTCAAGAAAAAGAATTAATAAGAGTATTCAAAAATCGTCAAAGTGTTCTTAGATGGACAATAGCTGATATAAAATGTTTTTGTCCACTGCTGTGTACTCATTTTATATATTCAGAAGAAAATGCTGAATCATCTAGTCAACCGCAAAGAAGATTAAATCCACACTTGAATGAGGTTGTTCACAATCAAGTGGTTAAACTATTTGATGCAAATGTTATTTATCCTATATTTGATAGTAAACAGGTTTGTCTTGCAGAAGTAGTTCCAAAGAAATCGAGTGTTGGTGTAATACAAAATAAGGAAAATAAATTTGTCCCAATGCGTAATATCATAGGCTGACGTGAATGTGTTGTTTTTCAGAAGCTAAATTCACTCACTGGAAAATATCACTTTCCATTACCTTTTCTAGATCAAGTCTTAGAAAGAATAGCTAGTCATGCAAATTATTGCTTTCAAGATGGATACTCTGGCTACAATTAAATTGAAATTGCAATAGATGATCAACAAAAAACTACATTTACATGTTCTTTTGGTATCTTTGCACATAAAAGAATGCCTTTTGGACTATGTAATGCGCCAGCTATTTTTCAACACTGTATGTTAAGTATACTTAGTGATATGGTAGAACGATATCTAGAAGTGATTTAAACACAGTAAAATATGTTTCTCAAGATAAATCAGAAAATCTAGGAAATCGAGAATGTGAAAATCTGTTGCCTAAATCTATAGAATCCAATGTCAGGATCTTTAAACCATATTTAAAGCCACTTCCAATCAATTTGAAATATGTTTTTTTGGAAAAAAAAATAAAATTCATCTGGTAATCATATCATCCAAATTATCTGAAAGTCAAGAAAAAGAATTAATAAGAGTATTAAAAAATTGTTAAAGTGTTCTTAGATGGACAATAGCTGATATAAAAGGTATAAGCCCACTACTGTGTATTCATTGTATATATTCAGAAGAAAATACTGAATCATCTAGTCAACCGCAAAGAAGATTAAATCCACACTTGAATGAGGTTGTTCACAATGAAGTACTTAAACTATTTGATGCAAATATTATCTATCCTATATTTGATAGTAAACAGGTTAGTCTTGCCGAAGTAGTTCCAAAGAAATCGAGTGTTACTGTAATTCAAAATAAGGAAAATAAATTAGTCCCAATGCGTACTATCATAGGCTGGCGTGAATGTGTTGTTTTTCGGAAGCTAAATTCACTCACTTGAAAATAGCACTTTCCATTACCTTTTCTAGAATAGCAGGTCATGCATATTATTACTTTCAAGATGGATACTCTAGCTATAATTAAATTGAAATTGCAATAGATGATCAACAAAAAAACTACATTTACATGCTCTTTTGGTACCTTTGCATATAAAAGAATGCCTTTTGGACTATGTAATGCGCCAGCTATTTTTCAACATTTTATGTTAAGTATATTCAGTGATATGGTAGAACGATATCTAGAAGTGATTTAAACACAGTAAAATATGTATCTGAGGATAAATCAAAAAATTTATGAAATCCATATTGTGAAAATCTGTTGCCTAAATTTATAGAATCCAATGTGAAGATCTTTAAACAAGATTTAAAGCCATTTCCATTCAATATGAAATATGTTTTTTTGGAAAACAAATGAAATTCATCCGGCAATCTTATCATCAAAATTATCTGAAAGTCAAGAAAAAGAATTAATTAGAGTATTAAAAAATCGTCAAAGTGTTCTTAGATGGACAATAGCTGATATAAAAGGTGTAAGTCCACTGCTGTGTACTCATTGTATATATTCAGAAGAAAATGCTAAATCTTCTAGTCAATCGCAAAGATGATTAAATCCACACTTGAATGAGGTTGTGCACAATGAATAACTTAAACAATTTGACGCAAATGTTATCTATCCTATATCTGATAGTAAACAAGTTAGTCTTGCAAGTAGTTTCAATGAAATCTAGTGTTACAGTAATACAAAATAAGGAAAATAAATTAGTCCCAATGCGTACTGTCATAGGCTGGCGTGAATGTGTTGTTTTTCGGAAGCTAAATTCACTCACTTGAAAATAGCACTTTCCATTACCTTTTCTAGAATAGCAGGTCATGCATATTATTGCTTTTCAAGATGGATACTCTAGCTATAATTAAATTGAAATTGCAATAGATGATCAACAAAAAAACTACATTTACATGTTCTTTTGGTACCTTTGCATATAAAAGAATGCCTTTTGGACTATGTAATGCGCCAGCTATTTTTCAACATTTTATGTTAAGTATATATTCAGTGATATGGTAGAACGATATCTAGAAGTGATTTAAACACAGTAAAATATGTATCTGAAGATAAATCAAAATATCTATGAAATCCATATTGTGAAAATCTGTTGCCTAAATTTATAGAATCCAATGTGAAGATCTTTAAACCAGATTTAAGGCCACTTCCATTCAATTTGAAATATGTTTTTTTGGAAAAAAAAATGAAATTCATCCGGCAATCTTATCATCAAAATTATCTGAAAGTCAAGAAAAAGAATTTATTAGAGTACTAAAAAATCGTCAAAGTTTTCTTAGATGGACAATAGCTGATATAAAAGGTATAAGTCCACTGCTGTGTACTCATTGTATATATTCAGAAGAAAATGCTACACTTGAATGAGGTTGTGCACAATGAATAACTTAAACAATTTGACGCAAATGTTATCTATCCTATATCTGATAGTAAACAAGTTAGTCTTGCACGTAGTTTCAATGAAATCTAGTGTTACAGTAATACAAAATAAGGAAAATAATTTAGTCCCAATGCGTACTGTCATAGGCTGGTGTGAATGTGTTGTTTTTCGGAAGCTAAATTCACTCACTTGAAAATATCACTATACATTACCTTTTCTAGATCAAGTCTTAGAAAGAATAGCTGGTCATGCATATTATTGCTTTCAAGATGGATACTCTGGCTATAATTAAATTGAAATTGCAATAGATGATCAACAAAAAACTACATTTCCATGTTCTTTTGGTACCTTTGCATATAAAAGAATGTCTTTTGGACTAT
The DNA here is from genome assembly GCA_963454935.2 of Ilex paraguariensis. Classification (NCBI taxonomy): domain Eukaryota; kingdom Viridiplantae; phylum Streptophyta; class Magnoliopsida; order Aquifoliales; family Aquifoliaceae; genus Ilex; species Ilex paraguariensis. The sequence goes on along the minus strand of CAUOFW020004903.1, from coordinate 10,377 downwards.
GTAATGCGCCAGCTATTTTTCAACGTTGTATGTTAAGTATATTCCGTGATATGGTAGTACAATGTCTAGAAGTGATTTAAACATAGTAAAATATGAATCTGAAGATAAATAAGATATTCTAGGAAATCGAGAATGTGAAAATCTGTTGCCTAAATCTATAGAATCCAATGTCAGGGTCTTTAAACCAGATTTAAATCCTCTTCCAATAAATCTGAAATATATTTTCTGGAAAAAAAATGAAATTCATCCGGTTATCATATCATCAAAATTATCTGAAAGTCAAGAAAAAGAATTAGCAAGTGATTTAAAAAACCTCAAAGTGTTCTTGGATGGACAATCGCTGATATAAAAGGTATAAACCCACTACTGTGTACTCATTGTATATATTTAGAAGAAAATGCTAAATCATCTCGTCAAATGCAAAGAAGATTAAATCCACACTTGAAAGTGGTTGTTCACAATGAAGTACTAAAACTATTAGATGAAAATGTTATCTATCCTATATCTGATAGTAAACAGGTTAGTCTTGCACAAGTAGTTCCAAAGAAATATAGTGTTACTGTAATACAAAATAAGGAAAATAAATTAGTCCCATTGCGTACTGTCATAGGCTGGCATGTATGTGTTGTCTTTCGGAAGCTAAATTCACTCACTTGAAAATATCACTTTCCCTTACATTTTCTAGATCAAGTCTTAGAAAGAATAGTTGTTCGTGCATATTATTGCTTTCAAGATGGATATTCTGGCTATAATTAATTGAAATTGCAATAAATGATAAAAAAAAAACTACATTTACATGTTATTTTGCTACCATTGCATATAAAAGAAAGCCTTTTGGACTATGTAATGTGCCAGCTATTTTTCAACACTGTACGTTAAGTATATTAGGTGATATGGTAGAACGATATCTAGAAGTGTTTTAAACACAGTAAAATATGTATCTGAAGATAAATCAAAAAATCTAAGAAATCCATATTGTGAAAATCTGTTGCCTATATCTGTAGAATCCAATGTGAGGATCTTTAAACCAGATTTAAAGCCACTTCCAATCAATCTGAAATATGTTTTTCTGGAAAAAAAAATGAAATTCATCGAGTAATCATATCATCAATATTATCTGAAAGTCAAGAAAAAGAATTAGTAAGAGTATAAAAAAATCGTCAAAGTGTTCTTAGACGGACAATAGCTGATATAAAAGGTACAAGTCCACTGCAGTGTACTCATTGTATATATTCAGAAGAAAATGATAAATCACCTAGTCAACCGCAAAAAAGATTAAATCCACACTTGAAGGAGGTTGGTCACAATGAAGTACTTAAACTATTTGATGCAAATGTTATCTATCCTATATCGATAGTAAATAGGTTAGTTTTACACAAGTAGTTCCAAAGAATCTAGTTTTGCTTTAATACAAAATAAAGAAAATAAATTAGTCCCAATCCATACAGTAATAGGCTGGCGTGTATGTATTGACTATTGGAAGCTAAATCACCCAGCAGAAAAGATCACTTTCCATTACCTTTTCTAGATCAAGTCTTTGAAAGAATAGCTGGTCATGCAAAATATTGTTTTCAAGATGGATACTTTGTCTATAATTAAATTGAAATTTCAATAGATGATCAACAAAAAACTACATTTACATGTAATTTTGGTACATTTGCATATAAATGAATACCTTTAGGGCTATGTAATGCACCGACTATTTTTCAACGCTAAATGTTAAGTATATTCAGTGATATGGTAGTACGATGTCTAGAAGTGATTTAAACACAGTAAAAGATGTATCTAAAGATAAATAAGAAAATCTAGGAAATCCAGAATATGAAAATCTATTGCCAAAATCTATAGAATCCAATGTCAGGATCTTTAAACTAGATTTAAAGCCACTTCCAATCAATCTGAAATATGTTTTTCGAGAAAAAAAATGAAATTCATCCTCTATTCATATTACCAAAATTATCTGAAAGTCAAGAAAAAGAATTAGCTAGAGTATTAAAAAATCCTAAAAGTGTTCTTGGATGGACAATAGCTGATATAAAAGGTGTAAACCCACTATTGTGTACTCATCGTATATATTGAGAAGAAACTGCTAAATCATCTTGTCAAATGCAAAGAAAATTAAATCCACACTTGAAAGAGGTTGTCCACAGTGAAGTACTAAAACAGTTAGATGCAAATGTTATCTATCCTTTATCTGATAGTAAATAGGTTAGTCCGACACAAGTAGTTCCAAAGAAATTTAGTGTTAATGCAATAGAAAATAATGAAAATAAATTATTTCCAATGCATACTGTCATAGGTTGGTGTGTTTGTATTGACTATTGGAAAGCTAAATTCACTCAATAGAAAAGATCACTTTCCATTACCTTTTCCAGATCAAGTCTTAGAAAGAATAGCTGGTCATGCATATTATTGATTTCAAGATGGATACTTTGGCTATAATTAATTTTAAATTGCAACAGATTATCAACAAAAAAAACTACATTTACATGTTCTTTTGGTACCTTTGCATATAAAAGAATGCCTGTAGGACTATGTAATGCGCCAATTATTTTTCAACACTGTATGTTAAGTATATTCAGTGATATGGTAGTACGATGTCTAGAAGTGATTGAAACACAGTAAAATATGTATCTGAAGATAAATAAGAAAATCTATGAATTCGAGAATGTGAAAATCTGTTGCCTAAATCTATAGAATCCAATGTCAGGATCTTTAAACCAGATTTAAAGCCACTTCAAATCAATCTGAAATATTTTTTTTCGAAAAAAAAATGAAATTGATCCGGTAATCCTATCATCAAAATTATCTGAAAGTCAAGAAAAAGAATTAATAAGAGTATTAAGAAATCCTCAAAGTGTTCTTCGATGGACAATAGCTGATATAATAGGTGTAAGCCCACTATTGTGTACTCATTGTATATATTTAGAAGAAAATGCTAAATCATCTAGTCAAATGCAAAGAAGATTAAATCTACACTTGAAAGAGGTTGTTCACAATGAAGAACTAAAACTATTAGATGCAACTGTTATCTATCCTTTACCTGATAGTAAATAGGTTAGACTGACACAAGTAGTTCCAAAGAAATTTAGTGTTGCTCAAATAGAAAATAAGGAAAATAAATTAGTTCCATTGCGTACTGTCATAGGCTGGCGTGTATGTATTGACTATTGTAAAACTAAATTCACTCAATAGAAAATATCACTTTTCATTTTCTTTTCTAGATCAAGTCTTAGAAAGAATAGCTGGTCGTGCATATTATTGCTTTCAAGATGGATACTCTGGCTATAATTAATTTTAAATTGTAATAGATGATCAACAAAAAATTACATTTACATGTTCTTTTGGTACATTGGCAAATAAAAAAATTCCTTTAGGATTATGTAATGCGCCAGCTATTTTTCAACGCTGTATGTTAAGTATATTCAGTGATATGGTTGTCTAGAAGTGATTTAAACACAGTAAAATATGTATCTGAAGATAAATAAGAAAATCTTGGAAATCGAGAATGTGAAAATCTGTTGCCTAAATCTATAGAATCCAATGTCAGGATCTTTAAACTAGATTTAAAGCCACTTCCAATCAATCTGAAATATGTTTTTCTGTAAAAAAAAATGAAATTCATCCAACAATCATATCATCAAAATTATCTAAAAGTCAAGAGAAAGGATTAATAAAAGTATAAAAAAATCGTCAAAGTGTTCCTGGATGGACAATAGCTGATATAAAAGGTATAAGCCCCCTGATGCGTACTCATTGTATATATTCAGAAAAAAAATACTAAATCATCAAGTCAACCACAAAGAATATTAAATCCACACTTGAATGAGGTTGTTCGCAATGAAGTACTTAAACTATTTGATGCAAATGTTATCTATCCTATATCTGATAGTAAACTGTTTAGTCTTGCACAAGTAGTTCCAAAGAAATCTACTGTTACTGTAATACAAAATAAGGGAAAGAAATTAGTCCCAATGCGTACTATCATAGGCTGGCATGTATGTGTAGTCTTTCGGAAGCTAAATTCACTCACTTGAAAATATCACTTTCCATTACCTTTTCTAGATCAAGTCTTAGAAAGAATAGCTAGTCATGCATATTATTGCTTTCAAGATGGATACTCTGCCTATAATTAAATTGAAATTGCAATAGATGATCAACAAAAAACTACATTGACATGTTCTTTTGGTACCTTTGCATATAAAAGAATGCTTTCTGGACTAAGTAAAGCGCTAGCTACTTTTCAACGCTGTATGTTAAGTATATTCAGTGATATAAGAGAACGATATCTAGAAGTGATTTAAACACAGTAAAATATGTATCTAAAGATAAATCAAAAAATCTAGGAAATCGAGAATGTGAAAATCTATTGCCAAAATCTGTAGAATCCAATGTCTGGGTCTTTAAACAAGATTTCAAGCCACTTCCATTCAATCAAAAATATGTTTTTCGGGAAAAAAAAAAAGAAATTCATCCTCTAAGCATATCATCAAAATTATTTGAAAGTCAAGAAAAAGAAGTAGCAAGTGTATTAAAAAATCCTCAAAGTGTTCTTGGATGGACAATAGCTGATATAAAAGGTATAATAAACCCACTACTGTGTACTCATTGTATATATTTAGAAGAAAATGCTAAATTATGTGACACCCCAAATTCATGGGGTCCGTTAATTTCCCTTCAACCCATGGAATGCCCGTGGATACCGTATAACTCGATATCGCACCGTTGTGTCCCATTTACCAGGATCCATAATTTAACGAAATTCGGGCAGAGTCTCCTTTGTACGGGAAGCTCTACCCCAAAACATAATCTGTGCAATCAACATTTACATGACCCATCCGAGGTCCAATATAATACCATAACCACACAGGGTCCATTTTATACGTAAACTTGACCACACCGGGTCCAATCATCATATTTATATCAAAATATGCAAGGTTATATTAAAACAGTCCATATATACTCTATTACAATTCCTTTACACATTACATGCCAAAATTTAATTACAAATCTACTTTTACAAAAAAAATGGATTGGAAGCCACAAGTCGACTTTTCTTCAACCATGTGACCCGGATTGTGAGCCGTTCATTGGTGCATGACCCACACCTGAAATGTTTCCCGTATAGGGTGAGCCAATGCCCAGTAGAATAATCCCTACAGAGGCTACTCATCACCTAAAATGCATATGCAATGTATAAATGCAACATTTCACAACAAGTATTCCCTCCAACAATAACATATAATACAATGTTGGAAAATCATGATGCCATGCCAAGTAATGAGATGAAACTCACCCATGCATGCTATCCCGAGCCCACACCGACTCCCACAACACAATGCGACACTTACGTGTAAAACAAACGTCTTTGATGAAACACATCCAAAGATCATTTTGAAATCAACCATATGTCATAAAACTAATTCATTCTTGGATGTTTCCCATCAAATGAATAATTTATATATCAAAATCATGTGCCTTTATGGGGTATCGGATTCAGGAATCGCACCTCCGGCTCCGTACGCCGTTACACTTTTCTGGAATTTCACCGCCGGTAAGTGTATGAACCAAGTGGTCGGGTTTTTCACCCGAGGGAGTGTCTAGCCCTACTTGCTATACCCGACACAAGTTTTCTTATGCATGTCACCATGCGACTCCGTAGGACATTCCATCCCACTTTCCCGAGCCTACCATCAAGAACCAATGTTGGTGTTGATCACCCCATGCAACCCTACACCCACACTCATGCATGTAGCCCATGAATGTGATGTTAATTCCATGTCCATATTACAATGCATGCCAAATGACAATTTTTAAATATCATTGTATACCATGACAATTAATATCATTTGCATATAATCACATAACCATTTCAAGTTCAATATATCCAAGAGCATATATCAACACTCCATCAACATGATAACACATAATACATGCTAATATTACATTTCATTCACAAGGCATAATATAAAACACAAAGCATGCCCACATGATCCCAATTTTCAAGGGATTACATAAATACTTCCATATACCAAAATCAAGCCAAGATTTTATATGGATCATTCAAACAAAATAAAAATCAGAATATATGATTTTTATATAACCAATTATCTAAACATTCAAGAAATCACAAACTAGCACTTTCTAACTACCAATTCACACTAAAATTGATCCTACCCATTTCCATAGCACCAATCATAATGGAAAAATATTAGAAATACCCAAAACAGCCCACATGAACCCTATGGACACCTTAGGTTAGAAATAGGTCCGAGTAGGAGGAACCCTACCTCTTGAAGCGTAAAGAATTTGTAGGAAGCCTCAAGAACAAGATTGAAGTCCAAAGCTTAGATTTCTCCAAAATCCTCCCTTTGAATCTTCGGTGAAAATCTTTGTTTTTGGTACCCACGCGTAGCTCTCGTCGCGTAGATCGACTTTAATTCTTGGCCCGACGAATTCCGACCGACGGAACTCCGAGAATCGGCGAAAGAAAGCTTGAAGAATTTTATTTTTTCTTCTTTGCTCTTGGGTCTGATTTTTCAGATATTTGCTCACTTTTATACCTTCTAAACACTTGGCCCTCGTCGCGCCAAGTGTCGTCCTTTGTCCGGGTCCGTTTTCATCCCGAAACGATTAAATTTCGTACCGATTTAAACTCAAAATATTTTATATGAAATTTATTTAAAATATTTTTCAAATTTTCAATTTTTTATAAAAATTTCATTTTTTGGGGTCATCGAACACCCGTCACCTCGAAAAAAGTGAAAAATCTGACTATCTCAGAATTCGACGAAATTTGTCTGGGTAACTAGATTTCGTGAGACGAATCCAACGGTGAGTTCCGTTTCATCATCCGAGGTCTTTTTTTTTTAACCCACACTATAATGGCAAATTACCATTTTGCCGTTTTTTTTTCAGAAAAAGTTAAAATTTTTCTCGGGTTTCACATTCTTCCTCCCTTAAAAGAATTTCGTCCCCGAAATTCACATACACATGCACATACAATCACATGCATATGCAAAAGTCAATTAATGGTAAATGACCAGAAGAATATACCTCCATCCTCGAACAAGAAAGGATAACTAGTACGGACAGTGTCCTCGCGCTCCCATGTTGCCTCCTCTACTCCTCGATGCTGCCACAGCACCTTCACTAGCCGCACGGTTTTGCCTCGCAAAACCTGTTCCCGGCTATCCATGATGCGCACCGGTCCCTCCTCGAAAGTCCCATCAGCATCAACAACAAGCTCTCCCCAATCCACCACATGAGTCGGATGTGGGGTGTACTTCCGAAGCATAGAGACATGGAATACTGCATGAACACTCAATAGATTTGGCGGTAATGCCAATCGGTAAGCAACTGTACCCACTCTCTCAAGTACCTCGAAGGGCCCGATGTATCTCGGTGACAGCTTCCCCCGCTTACCAAACCGGACCACTCCTCTCTTAGGCATAACCTTCAAGAAGACATGATCTCCCACCTCAAACTCTAGAGGTCGCCGCCGTCTATCAGCATAACTCTTTTGCCGGCTTTGAGCCGTGAGAAGACGCTTCCGAATCAAGTCCACCTTCTCCGAGGTGTCTCTGATCAATTCCGGACCCGTAGAAGACCTCTCTCCTACCTCCGTCCAACAAACCGGAGAACGACATGGCCTCCCATATAGTGCCTCATAGGGTGCCATCTCTATGCTCGCCTGGTAACTATTATTGTATGCAAACTCCACCAAGGATAAGTGATCTTCCCAGCTACCCTTAAGATCTAGGACGCATGCCCGTAGCATGTCCTCTAAAGTCTGGATAGTCCTCTCAGACTGACCGTCTGTCTGGGGATGAAAAGCAGTGCTCATCATTAATTGTGTCCCCATGGCTCGCTGGAAACTCTCCCAAAAATGAGCCGTAAACCTGGGATCCCGGTCCGATACAATAGATACAGGTACTCCATGTAGCCGGACAATCTCCCGTATATACAACCTGCAGAATTCCTCCAATGTGAAGGTCATCCGCACAGCCAAAAAGTGTGCCGACTTAGTAAGCCGGTCCACTATCACCCACACCGCGTCATGACCCCGCGATGTCCGTGGCAAATGGGTCACAAAATCCATCGTGATATGCTCCCACTTCCACTCAGCTACCTCCAAAGGCTGGAGTAATCCCGCTGGTCTCTGGTGTTCAGCCTTAACCTGCTGACACGTGAGACATCGACTGACAAAATCGCCAACCTGCCTCTTCATTCCACTCCAGTAATACTGGCGACGAAGATCATGATACATCTTTGTGCCCCCTGGATGAACTGCAAAACGGGAGCAATGAAACTCCCTAAGGATCTCCTCCCTCAGATCTGCCAATTGAGGAACCACAACCCTTCCTCGATATCGAAGACTACCATCTGAGTGAGTAGCCCAGCCCTCGTCACCCATACCTGCCTGTACACGGTCCCGGATGAACAATAGCTCCGTGTCCTGACTCTGGGACTCAATCACCCTGCTCAGTAGAGACGGTATAGTCACCAAACTCCCCAAAGTACCCTGAGCCTGACCCATATAACATAGCCCGAACTGTCCCACAGTCTCGAGCATCTGCCACTCCCGGGAAGCTACACTAGCTAAAAACTCTCTGTGACCTTCGGCTAAGTGCATCAGCCACCACGTTTGCCTTACCAGGATGGTAATGCAAAGTGAAGTCATAGTCCTCTAAATACTCCATCCACCGGCGTTGCCTCATGTTAAGGTCCCGCTGTGTAAAAATATACTTCAAACTCTTGTGGTCCGAAAATACTTCAAACTGCTCACCATACAGGTAGTGACGCCAAGCCTTCAAGGCAAAGACAATGGCTGCTAACTCCATGTCATGTGTGGGGTAATTCTGCTCGTGATTCTTTAGCTGTCGAGAACCATAAGCTACTACCCTCCCAGACTGCATCAAAACACATCCCAGCCCGTCCTTCGAGGCATCACAATAGACCGTGTACCTCTGTCCTCGTTCTGGAACTATCAGAATAGGAGCTGAAGTAAGCCTCTTCTTCAACTCTTGGAATGCATTCTCACAAGAATCATTCCACACAAACTTGACATCTTTACGGGTCAACTTCGTCATAGGTGCAGCCAATCGAGAGAAATCCTCAATAAACCGCCGGTAATACCCCGCCAATCCCAAGAAACTACGTATCTCGAAGACTGACTTCGGTCTCTCCCAATTCATAACTGCCTCAACCTTCTCCGGGTCCACAGATACACCCGAAGCCGACACCACGTGTCCCAGAAATTTCACCTCAGTAAGCCAGAATTCACACTTGCTGAACTTGGCATATAACTGATAATCTCTCAATGTCTGGAGAACAATTCTCAAGTGACTCTCATGCTCCTCCTCAGACTTGGAGTAGATCAAGATGTCATCAACAAAAACCACAACAAATTGATCTAAATAGGGTTGGAACACCCTGTGCATGAGGTCCATGAATGCCGCTGGAGCATTGGTCAATCCAAATGGCATCACTGTGAACTCGAAATGCCCATACCGCGTTCTAAACGCCGTCTTAGGAATATCTTCCTCCCTAACCCTCAATTGATGGTAACCGGTTCTAAGATCTATCTTGGAATAGACTCGTGCCCCCCTCAGCTGATCAAACAAGTCATCAATCCTCGGCAAAGGGTACCTATTCTTGATAGTGACCCTATTCAACTTTCGGTAATCAATACACAACCGAAGAGTCTTATCTTTCTTCTTAGCAAACAGAACCGGAGCGCCCCAAGGTGAAGTGCTCGGTCTAATAAACCCCTTGTCCAACAATTCTTGCAATTGTACCTTGAGTTCTTGCAACTCAGTAGGCGCCATCCTGTGTGGTGTCATAGAGATGGGAGATGTATCGAGATGCAACTCTATAGTGAAGTCCACATCCCTATGTGGAGGTAATCCCGGTAGTTCATCCGGAAAAATATCCTCATAATCACACACAACCCGAGGTAGACTTAACTCCTGCCTCGCCTCGTCTTCAAGGGTCAGGCTTGCTAGCCAACCCATCAGCTGCCCATGCCATCTGGAGTCGTATACTGCTTGGGGTAAAACATCGTGCTTATCCCCTTGAAACATGAAACAACCCCATCCGGTGTGTAAGCAGTGATTCGCTTTCGATCACAATCAATGACGACTCGGTGTTCCGCCAACCAATCCATCCCAAGGATCACATCGAACTCCGACATGTCCATGACTCGAAGGTCCATATGAGTAGAATCCCTGAGATCTCCAACTCACACCCGACATATCTGATCAACCCTCACCCTAGCACCTAGGGGAGAACTCACATGCATGGCTCTTTCAAGGTCTCAACCTCTAAGCCCAAGTCTCCACACAAGATGCAGCAATAAATGAATGAGATGCACAC